>JACSVZ010000013.1:27925367-28425367 GCA_014706295.1 Lycocorax pyrrhopterus obiensis
GCACTGGAAGGGGCTCTAAAGTTTCCATGAAGCCTTCCCTTCTCCAGGTGAACACCCCCAGCTCTCCCAGGCTGGCCCCAGAGCAGAGGGGCTCCAGCCCCTGGAGCATCTCCATAGCCTCCTCTGGACCTGCTCTAAGAGGTCCATGTCCGCCTTGTGCTTGTGGCTCCAGAGCTAGACACATTATTAAACCACCAGAACCTACATCCCCTTTATTTAGAGTTCAAAGTACGTACTTCAAAAAGTGTGAGTTACCCTTGCTAAAAGGGTGTGGATCCAAGGGCAGTTGAAGGCTTTACTTCTGTCCTCACCTACAATATGAGTAGTGCCCAGACAGCTTTTACATCAGTACCTCAGGTACACCTGGAGGATGCTGAGCCTCAGGCTCTGCTGAGCCAACACAGGACTTGGGTGACCTGTGTGGAGGAAAGGATGAGTGTTGGCACCTCAGACAAGAGCCCACATGTTCCCGCTTGGGGGATGGAGGTGGAGAGAAACACGAGTGCCCTGGCTGTCTCTCTAGAATCAGGGTTGGTTTAGGGAGAAATCAACTGAGATGATTTTGTGGACTTATTTCATTACCTCTTGAAAGGTTGCAATTGAAGGGAATTGCTGGATCTGGTTTTTCCCTGTGGGTTTTCCCAGTCGCACCCCTCTGAGGAAGGATCAGGTTGGAGTAGTTTCTTCTGAAGTCTCACTGGTTTGTCAAATATTTTCTTGTTCCAGATGAAGACGAATGTGCTGTGGGAAATCCTTGTTCCCACATCTGTCACAATGCTGTGGGATCCTACTACTGCTCCTGTCCCAAAGGCCTCACCATCTCTGCTGATGGCAGAACGTGTCAGGGTAAGAGAGGTGCTGCTGGGGACAGCTTGGATACAAATGCCCCTTAGATAATTTTAGGCCTTAAAATGCCTTAAAAGGCACTTAAATTGCTAAGAAGAGGTTTTATTCAGGCCAATTTCTCATTATAAGAATACAAGTTATTGGTGGTATTCTATGGATGCTGAAAAAGCTCCAGCAGAGAATTTCTTCAGCTCTCTGCAGCATTTTTGTGAGAGTTCTGTCTTTCCCATGTAAGTAACTCAAAACAATGTTACAGTTCTGTAAACTTCTTGCAGCTGCAGGTTGTTTTGCAGAATTGTTATGGTTCTAACTAGAAAAACATTCAGAGATGGGTGTCTTAGAACTTGACCAGTCCCCTTAAGGGGTGGATGGCAAAAACCAATTACCTTATGCCATTTAATACACTTTGTGAACTAACATATAAAAGCCTTCTGAGAGATCATTAAAGCGCTTCCATTTATCCCTGAGCCTGGACTTCGTGTCGTTTCTCTGCTTGTCCATGGGGAAAACAGCGACAGTATTCTAATTATTTCGTAGCTGAATGTATTTGCAGTCAGGTGTTCTGGTTGCTGGTGCTGAAGGCACTGGTTAGCGCGTGTCCCCTGTGCTGGCTGTGCGGGGTTTGCAGCTCGTTCCCTTTGCAGACATCGACGAGTGTGCGCTGGCGGGGCACAGCTGCCACGCGGGGCAGGACTGCGAGAACCTGCCCGGCTCCTTCCGCTGCGTGCTGCGCTGCGGGAGCGGCTTCCGCAGGGCGCCCGACGGCTTCAGCTGCCAAGGTACGCACGGGCTGGGCGCGCGGTCGCCGGCTGAAAACGCTGCTCTCCGGCCACTGAAACTCACTTCAGAGGGGCGTCTCCAAGCATCTGTCTATACATTTTCATTCTTAGGGTTGTGGATTTTTGGGGGTTGGGTTTTTCCATAGGTTTGTTTTGGTTTTTAATCTTTTGCTTCTTCAGTCTTTAGAAATAAATTTAAAATCCCATCAGAGAAGAACTTAGCATTCCTGGGTTTGTGTCCCATGTGCATTTTCTTGTACAAAGATGGGAGAGCAGCAAACACTCCTGAGCAGAACTCAGCCAAACCCTGCTCAGGTAATGCCAACAGGGCAATTCCAAGCCCTCGTGTGAAGGATTTATGTTGTTCCACAGACGTTAACGAGTGTCAAGAGTCCAACTCCTGCCATCAGCGTTGCTTCAATACCATAGGAAGTTTCCACTGTGGCTGTGACCCAGGATTCCAGCTGAAGGGCAGAAAATGCGTGGGTAGGGATGAAGTTCTGAATGTCCATTCCCCCTTTCCAACAGACAGAGTTCAACATTTATTTGTTGTTCTATTTATTTATGAAAGAAAATCCTGCTATGAATGATACACTTGATGTATATTTTGGAATTTGTCAAGCAGTACTAAAAGCCAGAGGCAGCAGGAATTGGGCTGACTGATCCACATGCATTAAATGATTCAATGCATGGACAAGGTAATTTCATTACACAGTTGAGTGCAATCCTGCTTTTTTTTTTGCTTTTGTTTGAATAAGATGTCAATGAGTGCAGGCAGAACGTGTGCAGGCCTGATCAGCTCTGCAAGAACACCCGTGGTGGCTATAAGTGCATTGATCTGTGTCCCAGTGGAATGACCAAAGCAGAGAATGGGACTTGCATTGGTGAGTAGAAGCATTAATGCTCTGTGTGGTGATGGGAAACATGGGGACAGTGATGAAGTTTATTTCTTTAAATAATCCTGAAGATTGTCCATCTCCACTTACTATTATCTGCACATAGTAAAGCACCAACTGGTTTTTGCTTATGGGAACATCTGTATTTAACTTTTTTTTTGTAGTTGGTATTAAAAAGCAGATGTATCCTTGCCACCTCTAGTTCTCCACTGTTCTTACGCAAGAACAGTAAGATTTTCTTTGGTGTCTTTTCTGTGTTGGCACCTTGATTTCTCTCAGTTATTCACTGACTGAAATGTTTTGCCCTGTGCGTGCACAATTTCTTAAGAGTTGGGCTCAGGAGCTCTCAATCAAGATCACAGGTCCCTGCTGCTGATCAAGGAGGATTTTAAGCACAGCAGATGTTGTAGGTGGTACCAAAGCTTTTGTTCCAGTGGGATCATGGAATGATTTGGGCTGGAAGGAACCTTAAAAATCACCTATTTCTCCCCCTTGCCAGGGGCAGGGACACCTTCCACTATCCCAGGTTGCTCCAAGCCCCATCCAACCTGTCCTTGGACACTTGCAGGGATGGAGCAGCCACAGCTTCCTCCCCCAGTAAGGACTGTGCAGAGCTGTGACCGTTCCCTTGCCGTGTGCTGCAGATGTTGACGAGTGCCGGTCGGGGTCGCACCAGTGCCGCTACAACCAGCTGTGTGAGAACACCCGCGGCAGCTACCGCTGCGTGTGCCCGCGAGGATTCCGCGCCCAGGGCACGGCCAGGCCCTGCGTGGGTAAGCTGCCTCTCAGTCCTCCCACACCTTTGCTGCTGCTTTTGCCTGGCTTTCTGCTGCAGCACACCAGCAGTGCTATCCCTGTGGAAGGCCATGCTGTAGAGACAAGTTTGCTCTGCAGTTCCAAATTGCCCATCCGAAACAAAGTGTTCCATTCTAAACAAACAGTCAGAGGTAAATGGTTCCAAACAGAGATTGGTTTGGGGCCATACTTTGAAAACCAAGTGTAAGAGGGTCTCAGAGCACTGGTGGATGGATGTGGCAAGTGACCACTCCACAGGAGCCCTCAGTTATAAAAATGAGGTGGGGATTGTTGATGTGCCTGGCTGTGCCTTGGCCTGCCCTGGCTCTCCCCTGAAGGCAGTCACACAGGGAGTCATGTGGGTGCCCCTAGGGAGCACACCCCAAGGAGCTGCAAGAGGCCCGACAGACCCAGAACTGAGTTTGGCTCCTGAACATCTCAAACACACCTATCCCCCCACCAGGACTGCCAGGGGTGTTCCCCAGCAGGCAGAGCACAGGGACCTGATCTGCTTTTCTTCCTCAGTGCTCCCCCTCCTGGCATGGGTGGTTCCAGCAGGGAAGGAGTAGGATTCCTGGCACTCACAGGAATGCCAGCCATGCAGTCACTCCCTGTGCCATCGTGGCATAAAGCCACACAGGGTTTTCTCCCACGTCATGGGAGGCTCTGCAGCTCGGACATGGGGAGCAAGAGAGTCTAATGTGTGGGGCCAGTGCAAGTGGATAAGCACTTCCCTTGGCATTTAAGAGACTTCAGGAAGGCAGTAGGATCATTTAGAATCATCTTTACTACATCTATGTCAAATATTCAAAATATAAGAGCTGACCTACCCTGACAATGAGATTTCTGTATGTGGGTATGTGACACTTACGTGAGGTTGGTTTCGGCTGCTGTAATGTATCATGTCAGAAAGCATTCCTCCCTGATGACTTCTTCAAGATTAGCTTCCCTGAGTGATAAATAGTTATTTCCTTCTTTTTTTTTTTTTTTTTTTAAACAACCTAAGATTTTGGACTGTCAAAAGCCAGGAATCTTTGGGATTTTTTTAAGAGATTAAATTGCACTAAGAATTGTTTGGCTGTAGACCAAGATACTACTTCTGCCATCTGCCTCTGTACTGAAATAAAAGCAATCCCAGACTCTTAACTTATATTTAAGCCATTTAAACTTCTGACATGAAAAAGCCAGATAAAGTCTGGGACTGTAGGTTTTCACAAACCAGCAGCCTTAAAGCTGCCTTCTGACCAAGGGCCACTGAAAGCTTCCTCCTAAAGTGTTTTTATCCTTTGAATTTTTACATTCCTAAAAATATAGATTCATCCAAAGTATTAGTTTTGTTAATAAAATCCAGTTTTTATTGTCACTGTTGACAGTGAGCACAGGGAGGAGTTGAAAAGTAAGTAGGGCCCAGACTGAAACAAAAGAAGTGAACTTTGCTCCTGCCTGTGCCATTTTTACCCTGGGTAAAGCCCCTTGTGCCACAATTGCCTTTTTTGTTTGTTGGACAGGGATAAGATGCTCCTTTGTGACCCCCACAGATCTCTGTGTGCCCATTTACCTGAATTACAGCATTTCTGGGAGCTGTGTTGTTTTCTCTGCTTTCCACATAGGGGGAAGGGCTTTGCTAAAAGCTGCTATAATGCAAATAATACATGCAAGGCTATCTAGAATATGCAGTCAGGTATTGTTTTTCAAATTAAAGAAAGCCTGAAAATGTAGCTATTTCAATTTCAAAGTAATTTTACCCTGTTCTTGTAAATATTAGGGTTCCCCGTGCCTCAGTGGCCTCTTCTCCCAGGGGCAGCCCTGGAACCAACGCTGGTGACTCCGTGCAGTCAGTTCTGCTTGTATTGCACAGGCTGCTCTTGCAAAAGAAATTGCTCAAATTTTCACCTGCTGTCTTTCATAATTTCTATGCTAATCTTCTATTGCTCATCCACAACTTGTTCCAAGAACATTGGTTGTCATAAAGACATCAGCATTAATTTATTTTCGGCAGGTACAGAATGTAAAAGTCAGCACTTGAGTGCTAAGGAAATGATGAGTTTGTTTTCTTTTACATGTATATGAAGAATAAATTTTTCATCTTAAGCACATCCTGAGATGAATGCACTTAAAATTCAGATTAGTTGTTGTCATACTTAAAGTGAAATTCTCATTTGTAACACCTGAAAATTCTACCCTAAGGATAATTCCATGAATACGTGAAGTTTCAGTTGTGTGTTTTCCAAATAACAGTTGGAAAATACTGTAGCACTCTGCAATTTCTACTCCTGGATTTCCAACTCTTAAAGCATTTAATTATTAATATCCCCTTAAATGTATCAAATATTAACCACATCATAAAAATGCAGTCTAATGTTCTACTATGTTTCTGACAATATTGATTTTTAAATACTGTTCTCATGAATTTGTGGCTTGAGGAGTACAAACTGTGCTCAAAAGCCTCTGTTCAGAGGGGATCCAAATGAAACTGTAACAACACTGGATTAATGGCATTTTAACAATAGTAATTGAAAGAATACACACTACTATGAAATAATTAAACTGTTATTGAGTCGCCATTAAGATCATCTTTAATTTCTAGTAGGAAAATGTTTATAATATATGTCAATTATAGATACGTTGTGATGTATGTTATTAGCAGGTTTTTTATTTCTGGTCATTGCAGAGTTGTTTCAAATTAGCAGATTTTTGTCTTTTTCTGGTGAAGTAATACTAAGTTTGAGAAGAAATACAGTGTGTGTCAAATTTGCAGCTGAGCCTGAAGTACCTTGATAAAAACTATAGAAAATTTCTTTCTGGTAGTGTCAGAGAGACTGTGGGAGAAGGTCCTGCAGTCCCAAGAGCACTCATAGTTAGTTGGAGGGAAGGACACTCAGCATGTTGTACCCTCAAGGCCTTTACCATACTTTGTATGCTCAGCACTCAGTTTTGATTTAAGGATGGATATTTACTGCTGGGGTGGCTCAAATAACTTTGGGCTGCAATTTAAACAACTAAAAAGAAAAAAGCATTGCCTAGGAAAACAAAAATAATTCTATTTTTTAATTGTCCAAAAGTGAATTAATATGTACAGTCTCCAACCTGTCACAGCTGGAATGACCAGTAACAGCATCAAAAGTTAGAATGTGCCTGACTCCCTGGATCCCTGGCAGTGTCCAAGGCCAGGCTGGGTGGGGCTGGGAGCAACCTGGGCTAGTGGAAGGTGTCCCTGCCCATGGCAGGGGGTGGCACTGGCTGAGCTGTAAGGTCCCACCGACCCAAAGCAGTCCATGATTTTATGATTTCCCCAACACGAGGCACAATAACCACACTGGAGCCTGTTGTGCTTCCCTCGGTGTGGAGTGTAGGGAATTTCTAGCACTGTACTTCTCTGGAATGCTCTGTGTTAAGCATCCTCTGTTAAAGAAGGGCCCAGCAGCTTCTCCCACTCATCTGTGGAGCACTTAAGGAAAAACCCCAATTGCTAAGAGAGTATGGAGCAGCTGAGGCTGAAACAAGGCTTCAGCAGGGCTCCTGTCCTGGTGAGCACGGTGGCATCAGCCTGTGGGAGAATGAAGGTCTCTTACAGTCCAGGCCAGTGGATCCTGCCTGCTTGGCATAGTGTCCTCCATGTTTTACTGCCTCCAAATCTCGCTTTTATGTCTTCATCTTGTTCCCGAGACTGAGATAAGTATCTGTGTGTATATAAATGTATAGTTACGTGTTGTTGTTTGTTTGTTTTCTCTCCTTTCCACATGGTTTGGGGCTCTGGATCATGTCACATGAGCAGACATTAATGAATGTGAACAAGTGCCTAAACCCTGTGCACTTCACTGCACCAACACCCCTGGCAGCTTCAAGTGTTTCTGTCCACCTGGGCAACAGTTACTGGGTGATGGGAAATCTTGCGCCGGATTGGAGAGGGTGCCAAATTCGGGTGCCTATTACAGTAGCTATAACTATGCTCAATTCTCCCCTGGGAGAGACAACCAGCAACTGCAGCACTATTACAGGCACTCCTCAAATCTCTACAGCTCCTTCTCAGAGTATAGGAACAGCAGAATACCTTTCTCCAGGACTAGAAGGAACCTTAGAGAAACTTGTCCTGAAGGCTATGAGGCAAGAAATGCCAGATGTGTAGGTAAATGTCAGTCCTATCTATGCAACTCTGTTTTGGGCCTTACTCTTAGGTTACTGTATGATATATACCAAAGGCTGAGGGTTTGTGGTGCTGGGGTTGTGTTTTCTATTACCCTGGTCAATATTCAGAGGGTTCTGCATGTTCTGGTCTCTGCTGTCTTGGCTCACATTGTAGCAAAAATGTTCTCAAACCTCCTTGTAAGCTCTTGTTTTAATTGTGCTGTTTATTACCTGTTTGCAAAGTATTTCCCTGTGTTGCTCTCTTTCTCCTGCTCACACAAGCTCACCTAGGTGAATCTTCTCACACTCCAAAAACCACCAGTAGCCCCTGTCTAGTCTCAGTGCTTCTGTCAGACTCCCACTGGCAGCAGTGATCTGTGTCAGAAAGGTTTGGAATAAACATTTTAGAAGCGAGCACACTGGGGCCAGTGCCAGCAGTGCCACAGGACCGTCAGTCACTGTCACACGGGCAACAGGCACAGAAGCTTTTAAATTATGATCATTTTAAGTAAGAAAAGGGGTTGCAATGTAATTTGGTGAGCATGGAGAGACTGACGGTAAATAAACAAATGGGTTCGTCAAGGGTTTGGCAGTGACAGCACAGGCACTTCTCCCCTGAGGAGGAGATGGGCAGTTATGGGAACTGGGAAGCTCCACCCCTGTTTTTTGGAGGGATATTAAAAATTAATTATTGGAAATATGCTTTTCTTAAGGCAGACTTTGCCAAGTTAACCTATGTTTTGAGTATCTCAAGCAAACGACACTTCCCAGTAGGCGTGACATCCTTCCAGGTATATAGTGATCTACAGCAAGGTTCTAGCAGCCAGTACTGCTGGGATGATGCAGCAAGGTGTACTGGTGAAAAACATGGACAGACTTTTAATTAATAAAAGTTAACGATGGGCAGACATCAAACCTTGTATTTAAGCTACGAAGAGGTTTCTGTAGTCACATCCATCTGATTTGTTATGGTACAGGAGTTCAATTGAGAGGCCCAGGAATACACTGTCACTGAGGGAAGGAAGGGTTAGGCTCAATTCTGGATCTTCATTACAGCTTCCAGTTGGAATTAGTTAATATTCCATGAATGTTAATAATATTATTATTCCATGAAACTTTAATTTCATTGACTAAATATCTAAATTTTAAAATTATTGTTTAATATGAAAAATACCTCCAAATGATGCTTTTGTTAAAGAAATTTTTTTCAATAGACAACCATCAGGATTTGCTAACAGCACAGAGGTTTGTAGTCACATCTGTTTCTCTGTTTGCATTTTGATCTAATGCAACCCCTGTCAGTCAGACAGAGGGGAAGCAAAGACCTTCCTTCCACTGATTTAACCATCCAAGTCTGAACTACTTTACTGCTGTCCTGAAAGTATGTTCATAGGCAGATGTTTTAAAAAGCCATTAAATTATAAATTATCTGTGTCTAAATCACACTAAAGTGCTTTGAAAAGTTTACATAATGTGGTCTGGTACTGGTACTTCTGTATTTGAGAGAGAGATTTAAAAAAAAAAAAAAAGAAGAAAGAAAAGAAGAGCATTTATTGACAGTCTTCCCAGCTACCGAGCCTAATTCATCCCTCTGGCATGGGCGAGGTCAGTTTAAAAGGGAAACAGCTTTGCGTGAGGAGGGAGTGGCTGTAAGGAAGACTCCCCCAGTGACAAGGTTTCTTCTGGCGAGATAACGAGTCTGGGTGTTCCCTAAGCGTGTTGCTTACCACCTGAGGATCAGGCAGCTCGAATGGCTCTGGGGGCAGGACTGTGTTCGTGTGACCCTGGCAGTGGACACAGGTGGCACATCCCCCTTTCTCCCAGAGCTCTGTCTCGGGACTGCTCTCCTCAGCTGGGATCTGTCACAGCTGCTCTTCACCGAGGGGAGAAGCCCCTCAAAGCTGACTTTAGTGCCTGCAGAGTTACAAGGAATGGCACAGGTAGGGGGAGAGGACACTCTAGTCTTAGATGTTCAACCCCATCAGAAAAAAGATCCGGACAACTCCCACCAGCTCTGTCCGTACATCTGCAGTACAGAAATAGGGGGAAAGTACCTGTGTTCATGGCAGGCTCAGGCAATGCTGAGGTGTTGGTGCTTCTCTCCGCAGACATCGATGAGTGTGAGAGCAGAGACACGTGTCAGCACGAGTGCAGGAACAGCCTGGGCAGCTTCCAGTGTGCCTGTCCCTCGGGATACCGCCTCATGCCCAACGGCAAAACCTGCCAAGGTACGGAGAGCCATCCCTGCAGTGCTCGGGGGGAGGTCTGCTGTGAAAAACAAGGTTCACTCCTGTTAGGATTGAAAAGTTTAATAAAGGACAATAAGGGACAAAGATAATAAAGCAAAAAGTCACAGCGCTGAGTGCTTTGGCACTCTGCCAAGAGCACACCTGCTATTTTGGAGACACCCTTTACATACACCTGGAGTATTCCATATTCATAAACAATTATACATATTCATAAACAATTATACATATTTAAAACTCTTTCCAGGAACAGTTCAAAATGCAGTTTTCCCATTTTGTCGGTAGTTCCCGGTATCAGCAGATCGCTGTGGGGATAAGCCTTCTGGCGTCGCATATTCAAACCTTTTTCAGGAAAAGTTCAAAATGGAATGCAGTTCTCTCAGCTGGTTCGCATGGCTTGGTAGTTCCCGGAATCAGCAGATCGCTATGGGGATATCTTATCTGTTGCTGATAGTTGGTAGCAGGAGCCTGAATAGTTCATAAGCATAGCTATTTCTAAGTTTTTGGTTGAATGAAAAAGTGTTAAAAAAACCACATCTTCACAACAAAACTACCTTATATAGCATCTGTTTTGTAATAAAGCTATTTTACATATAGCATCTACTTGTGACAAAACTACTGTTTAAAAGGCTACTTTTAACATCACTTATTTTAACATTTGCAGAAAGCCAATATTATAGCATCTATTTATCACACTGCAAAGAAACCACACACAAACCAGGCCCGGGACACGGCTAAGCCGCCTCTCTGAATTGGTTATGTGAGAGTCAGCATTCAAAATGTCAAGTTTCAGAAGTGTTTGTATTTCACACTTTAATGTTTCATAAAACATCAGCAAACTAGACAATTGCATTACCTCACATTACACATTGAGCTCCAAGCTCTAGGGTCAAACAGAGGCACATTCTGGGCTCTGCTCAGCCTTTACCCACTTCAGTTTTCACCCTTTAATTCTTTTTCCAGCAGTTGATCCCTTGCATGTTTTTCCGTCCAGATATTGATGAGTGTCTTGAAGAGAACATAAATTGTGGATCAAATCAGATGTGTTTCAACATGAGAGGAAGCTACCAGTGCATAGACACTCCTTGTCCACCCAACTACCAGCGAGAGCCACATTCTGGGTATGTTTGATTCTCAGCCCCTTCTCACCTGCCCCAAGCTCAGCTCCTTAACCTGTGCTTGTTAAAGAAGAAAATTTAAGTTTGCCTGACACCAGTAGAGCTCACAGTAGCTAAAGGTAAGGCATTGACATAGGAGATCATAGAGTCACAGAGTCCTGGGATGGTTTGGGTTGGAAAGGACCTTAACAGAACATCCAGTTCCACCCTCTGCCATGGACGTTCCAGGGTGTTCCAAGCCCCATCCTTGGACACTTCCAGGGATGGGGCAGCCACAGCTGCCCTGGGTAACCTGTGCCACTGCCTCAACTGCCAGGGAAGAATTCCTTCCTAACATCTAATCTAAATCTCTCTAATGGCCTGACTTGCCATCAGCTCCAAAGCATCTGATACATTCTTTTAGTCATGAAAATAATGTTACAGTTCCTGTTAAGCTTTGTTATTTCCCTGTTCTGCGAAAAAAACCCATGTTAATTTCTTTTAATCATTCAATATACTCAAGGAAAAATAGTTTGTTTCATAGTCAGAAACCATCTTTTGGGATCAAACTCAACTGCAATGATGTTTACGCTGACATGGGTCATGTCCTTTGACCTCCATTAGCACTGGCAAACTGGACTAGCAAAGATTTCCTGTTTTAACTTTTGATTAATAAAGTAAATTTTATTCTGCCTTTCATTCCAAATTCTTTATTTTATAACCTAACAGACAGATACCTCAAATGGAACTGCCCAGAACATTTTAAACTAGGTCTTCCTATTTTAGTGTTTAAGAGCACAGTCACTAAAACTTACCCCATGGACTAATTACATCAGTGTAGCCAACATCTTTCTGAGCTGATGCTGTGAGGCAAAAAAAGGACATGAAACTGGGCTGCAGCTCTAAAGGAACTAAGGATGAAGAGTGCATAAGCACTTCTAGAGAAGTTTTAATCTGCAGCAGGGTAAACAGGGGAAGAATTTCTCCTCTAAGACCTATCCCAGCACTTAAGATACTGTGCCTTCCCCCCGGGCTAAAGTCTTCTGCTTCTTCCTAGGTTCTGTCTCAAAAGCTGCCCGGCCAACGACCTGGAGTGTGACCTGAGCACCTACGCCCTGGAGTACAAGCTGCTGTCGCTGCCCTTCGGCATCGCTGCGGGGCAGGACCTGATCCGGCTGGTGGCCTACACTCACGACCAAGTCATGCACCCCAGGACCACCTTCCTGATGGCAGACGAGGACCCCGCCGTGCCGTTTGCCCTGAGGGACGAGAACTGGAAGGGGGTGGTGTTCACCACGCGGGCGCTGCGGGAGCCCCGGACGTACCGCATGGGCGTGCGGGCCCTGTCCTACAGCGCCGACGGCAGCGTCGAGTACCGCACCACCTTCATCGTCTACATCGCTGTGTCCGCCTTCCCCTACTGAGCGCCGGCCCCGACAGCGAGCCCGCGGCTGAAGCGCGTCCCCAGGGCCAGGGGTGCTACCGCTTCAGCCTGACTGCTGCCTGCCCCACAGCGGGAGCCGCGGCACTTCAAAGGGTGCTATGCTCTTTTTTCTTCCCCTCCTTCCCGGAGGCTGCCTCTCCAGTTCCACTGATCCAATTCAAGAGGAAGATCCATGGCTTTTGAGGACCTGTTACCACTTGCTTTATTTATTACACTGGAATAGTGATTTTCCACATCATGTTCTGAAAACTAGCAGAGAAATCCATGTAGTCAAAGCAGTAAGCAAGGAGCAGCCTCCACTGAAAGTAACTGAAGAAAATAAACCCATAATTTCAAGCGGTCTACATATTAAGGTCGCTAAGTGTTTTAAATTTTGTATCTATTAGATTTTTTTCCTTATCAATTACCCAATAGAATTAAGGCTGTGCTATACTATGTTGTGTGCTCAAACCCACCAAATGCCACCATGCCCAAGGGTTGCAAATGCTGAAACAAATGACATTAAAGTTTGTTTGCAGCTAACAAATCTACAGGAGAATTTGGAACTGGTGCCTTTGGTTTCTGTGCAAGTGGAAGAAAAAAACCAACATGGCTACTTCTACTTTATAGAGCAGGTATTTTATAAGTTGTTTTTACTCTGCCGTTCTGGTATAGCCATTTATTTAACCCAAACCCATATCCACTGCCATACTCCCAGCTCAGTAAATGGTCTGGGGTTTTACGCACATGGAACATTTTTCTCCAAAGGTGATGTAAGTTTGGTTCAATAAGGTCAATACACTGTACACAAGTAATTTTGCCAAGATGTATTCTATTTTTATGGACATGTATATATGTGGTTTTTCCTATGTGTATTTTCTATGCAGTATCTCAAGAGTGTTTTACAGTTAAGTTTGCATAAAAGGACAATGTCAATACAATGAAAATAATCAAAAATAAAGGTTCCCATCACCTTTGAGACTGCTGGGAGTTTTATCTTTGAAGAAATTATTTTCCATTTCTAAAGCTCTTGTCCTAAGTGCGAGGGGACAATGCAGAACCAGGGAGCAGCTCCAGCTCTTTTCCCTCTTCCTGGCACTCTGGGGTAGTAAGAGATTATCACCAGCTTTAAAGTATATTTTTAGCCACAGGGACAAATTGCGTCCCAATGGCATTTTGTCTCTGTTCTTGTATATTATTAACTTCAGACATCCCCACTCGCTGTGCCTTTTTCTTCCCTTTCCAGTGCACCAAGTGAAGTAGTCCCACAAAACAAGGATGACTTCAAATTACTTTGCACTTTATACAAATTTACATGAGTGACAAACTTCAAACTTGAAGAGGTTTGCTTCTCAGAAACCTGACTTGAAAAATAAAAGCAGCTCAAAGAAGATAAATTCCATGAAAAAGACATGAGGGAAGGAGAAATGAGAGTATGTTGTAATAGGTACAGGTATTTCCCTCAATGTCTTTTAAGGATGAGAATCAGATTGAAAGTGGTGTCCTTAAGGGAATCTAACTCCACTCCCAGAACACAAAAATTTCCACTCTGATATTTTGTGAGAAGGGAAAAAACCCATCAGAGTTGACAGCCTTTAAAGGCAAATCTGACCCTAAAAGAAGTAATAGTCACTTACCAGATGGAAGCCACTTGATCACTGCCACAGCCACGGCCCCAGGTTTGCTTTCTCATCCAGGCTTTCCAGGAGCCAGCACAAGGAGGAGCTGCTTGTCCGTGTGGAAGGTGTTCCTTACCCTGACATGATGCCTCAGGACTGAGGGACCAGTGAGATGTAGGTCACTGTGAGTGTGGTGGTTTTCACTCAGGGACTGGTTGAAGGGAAATGCTGAGTAAAGGAGAACTTGTGCCATGGCCTTCTCTTATTTGGACATCTTGAGCTGTGTTAGAAATTTCTCTTCTGCACTATCAAAAAGATTGCAAATATGTTCAATTAGATCTCAGAGCAACAGCACCTGCCGCAGCTCTACCTCCACGAGCTACCTGGCCCTGTTGCTGACAGGCTGGAAAAGCTGTTGGTTATCATTAGTTTTCCTGGTCTAACTTGAGAAGCGAGGGGCAGGTTAGTACATGTTTATGTGCCCACATGAACTTAGGTATTTCCTAAAGATTAAAAATTCTGCTTTCATAAATCCGAATTTTAAATACAACAAATATTCTGCTGTGTTTATTACCACTTTGGATAAGGCTGCCCAAACCTTAGATGCAATTTTCGGTGTCTGAAGGCTGTACAGTCACTTTGGCCAAGCCCCTCCGTTAGTCTGCAGCAATATTTGCACTGTTAAAAGTTCACTGCCATCCCGTAAAAGGCTGATATGGTCACCATGTCATTTGTTGAAAAACAATTTGCAAGTGCCCTCCTATCACAAACAACTAACTTTCTAATAACACTTGGCATCCTAAGAGCAAAATGTGAGAATGTTAAGTTCTTATTAAAAGACACCACACCACCAGAAAAGTAATATTTAAAAAATAAAAGGAGGTCTTAGGGAGAGCAATTTGTGAACAAATAGTTGATGCTCAACTGCTACCTTGGGCCTGTGCTACTTTCCTTCTGCACGAGCCTACTTTTCCCACCGCTCACTGGATTTTCTGGAGCAGCATTTTCTCCTGGCCTGATTATCCCTGAAACACTGTCCTGTGCCATGGGCTCCTGCCTCTGTTCCTGGGCCTCACCTCTGTGCAAACGTAGCAACATTTCATTAACTACACTACCAGGATCAAACACACCCCGTGAAAGATGGCAAAAGAGGATTTATCTCCTATAGAGATGAATTTGTACATAGGGGTGGTTTCAGGGTGACAGCTGGTGGCATTCCCAGCAGCTGGGCACACAAGTCTCCTAGGCTCCCCTCCCACTGGGCACACCTTGGATCCCAGCCACTTGCTTGCTGCAGAGGTACCCAGAGCACTCAGCCCATGTCTGTATTCCAGGAAAACATCTGCTACATCCCAGCCTTTGCCAGAGCACAACCAGACTCACTCTTCCCCCCAAAAAACAATCCTTTCTTGATAAAGCCTAAAGGAAACTACATGTTAAATACAGCCCTTCACAAAACCCCCTGTGTGATTCCTTCCAAATCTAAGTTCTAGGAGAGGAATAGGGCAGGAGAAGGAGTTCAGGGATGAAACCAGGGCCGACTGGGGCCAGAAAGGATGGAAAATTCACAACCACCACCTTTTAAAAGGTGACTGATGCCCTAATGCCAACCCCACCACAGCATCAGGTTTCTGTATCTCATACCCACCATACAAGGCAGGTGTTGAGGAACCAGAGGCAGACAAGGAATGCCTGTCACACCTTCCATAGGGGTCCAGCTTGCCAGCCCCTGGAGAGAGGAAATCAATCCACTGGGGTTTTGTTTTCCTTCACACACTGGCTGAAGTAAAATGCTAGTGCACGGATACAGTAATGAGCCTCTGCTGGATGCACAGCACTGGGGGCTAAAGGGAAACCACGTCATCAGGTGAGATGGATGCTCAGCAAAGACCAGAGCAGCAATGCCTGGCTGGGAAATGTCCCCTTCCAAGTCAGATCCAGACAGTGGGTGCGAAACCAAGCCAGATGCTGAGTAACGTGGCTGTCATTGTTCACATCAGCTGGGCACTTACAGGCAGGACTCTGCTCCGGGGTCCAAGGGAGAGTTCTGGTGCCTTTTGACTTCAGAGACATTTCTAGTTCTGGCAGCTCAAATCCAAGGCTGCTGCCAATAAAAACTTGGCACAGTGCAACAGCTGAAATCCATGGATTATCTTAAGAGGCAGGAATCCCAGCGCCCACCCCACTGTTGCACATGGGTGGGAGCAGGACACAGAGCACCGGCTGTGGGATCCCCCCAGCACGGGTGCAGAGAAGGCACCTGGCACATTTCCAGTTACCTCTGTCAGGACATGGGATGTACAAATGTACAGCTGGGCGAGGGCTGCTGGGCAGTGCCACGCTTTGTTTCTGCAGAGAATCCTGCGGGTGGATAAGGCTCTTCCAGCCCTGTGGGCTTCGGCCTCTCTGCTCCAGTGGAGAGCTTTGATTCAGCCCAAAACCAAATGGATCTCATTGCCATCACTCAGCACCACACTGAAGTCTGGACACTTAAAGCACCTTCTTCACCAACACCAGTAATGCTGGAGAGTCTGAATGGCTTAAGTGCAGCTGTATTTCCTGAGGGGAAATCAGAGACATTTTCAGCTCTTGCACATGCAGATGTTCCCCAGTCATGCCGAGCTGCTGCTCCACAGGGACTACAAGAACTCTAAGTAAATGACTTTATTTGCCCCTTATAACCCTGGGCAGACTGAGAGGCACAGGCCTCTGGGTGTGAGCTGGGACAGCGAGGAAACACCAGAGAGTGCCAGCTGATGGCCAAAGCTAGATGGGGCCTTAGGCATCACACCTCCAGCAGCACTGCATTAATTATCTCAGCATCCCAGCAGTGCATCCAGCCAGGCCCTCTGAATAAGGTTAAATGTGATCCTAGCTGGCTGCAGATTTTTATAAACACATTTGCTTGTCTGGATGCACTTAACACAACGCCAATCACTTCTCAGATCACTGGATTCAATGTTCACATCTTCAGTGCACCGCTGGTGCCAGATTCTTCTGCTTTGATAAGTTTAGTGTTAGAAAGGGAAGCAAACATATGCTTACAGATAAAGACATATGGATAAAAAAGGTGCTCTTTAGCACTAAAATAGATTCAAATTATAGTTTATGAATAGCTAAATGATGGGGCATCACAAACATCAGCAAGCCAAGCTGTTCAGAATACAGAGCAAAGGTTAAGAAGTGCTCTGAAGTAATGCTGTGCAAGGAGAAGAGAACCTGTTATTTTTCACTGTATGTAAGCACTGCACATCTCCTGTGGTTCTTGGTTCTTCTCAGCTTAAGTGGTCTCACACTGCAGTGAGATGCAGCTGGCTTCCTGATTAATAACTTTCCATTGCTAAGGGCTGAGACAAGCTCCCCTCCACACCTTTTAACAGCTTATTGCACAGCAGTCACACAAATCAAGTCCTGCCCTCCTGCTCGATCACAAGTGTTTCAAGGACCCCTCTCACAGAGAACACCTGAGAGGTATCAAGAGAACTGCATGGCACAGCCCATAATTCAAGCAAGGCCAAACTCTTGCTATGCAAAACTGTAGCAGAGCCACTGGCAAACACAAAGTTGTATGTAAAAGCTTCAGAAAAGAAATGTATCTAATTTGGGGTCTCCAGCTTCAGAGGCAAAACGCACCAGCATCCCTGAAGAAAAGAATCTCATGAGTATTCCCCATTACCGCCGTCCCCGATAAACACAGTGGCGCATAAAAAAGCCCAGTACCAAACAACATTAAGGTTCCTTCACAGGATTTTAGCTGCATTGTCTCTGGAATCTGCTGCTGTAGATTTAAAAAATGAGGTTTGCAAATCTGGGAGAAGAATGAGTTCCCAAATATTACAGGAACAACTGGAGTGTGCCAGCTCTTCAGGTAAAGCTGGCAAATAAATATTCTGGAGAGGAAAATGCAGAGTGCTCTGGTGCCACTGCATGACTGACTGAAATGCAAGAAGCAAAAATAACACCTGAGAATGACATTAAAACACACACTGAAGGGACTACAGGAGCCCCAGTGATAAGCAGGGGAGGACAAAGCTTCCTTGCACCAGAACCAGAGAGTTTCTGCTGAGATGTCCTAGCAGCTCCCATGCTCCAGAGCTTACGGGATGGAGATGGGCTGAAAAAATCTGCAACATAACCATCACTTCTTCAATTTCTCTTCTACTTAAAAGAACTGGACTTTAAATATAAGCCTTGTAAATAACTCTGATTGCATCAAATTTATTCAGCCTTCCTCATCTGTGTCATCCTTCCTCATCTGTCTGCGAGCAGAATTAGCTCACCAGTATTCAGTATTTACCAGCCCTTCAGGCCAGTCTGCTTTTCTCAGCTGCTGTGGCCTTGTTGAAAAGGAAATATTGGTGGTTTTCTTACTGGTTGCTCTGCAATGCACTCAGTGATGCAGAGACTGATAGAGAACCTCAAGTTGGGTGTAACCCTGCAAAGCCTTTGCCAAAATATTACTGCTAACATTTCACAGCTCATGTTTTGAAAAATTTTTGGATGCATAAACAATGTTGTCCTTTAATAGACAAGGCTCTAACATAGAAGTGGTTTGTGTTCACCAGCCCAAATGCACAGCAAGGTCATATCATGGTGTTTTTTACCACCTGTAGTAGCTTTACTACAGACAAGCAAAGAGCCATCAGCTATTACCAATGAGCCACATCTAATGAAAGCCAGTCACAGCCTTGCTAAAAACCCCAACTGCCTTCAAATTGGACACCTCAGCTAATCAAAATCTCTGTTAATCATAGAAAAGTTCTCAGCAGATACTAAAGTAATAGCAAAAGCTAGGTTTTACTTAGAGCTGATGTAACCCGAATGGTCCTGATATAGATCTGAAAATGGTAAACAGGACAGAAGGGCCCATTGCAGAATGAATTACCACAGCATGTAGAAACACACCTGCAGAGCAGATAATGGAAACAGGCTGAATTGAGCTGAGAACCAGCTTTTTGGAGAAGTAAAGCTGGTTTTGGGCAGTCAGGTCCAGCAGTGAAGTTCAGCACTGCAAGATTAGCCCATTTGTTTACAAAGCCCTGCTGGTCATCTAAATAAATCACACAGCACTGGTTTTGCTCCCACCTTGTGCACTAGAAAGAAATTAACAGAAAATAACAACCACCGAATCTTCAGCCTGAAACTGGAATTTAAACAAGTCATGCTAAAGTCTGAGACGTTTTCATGATTTAGAGCCACGTGAGTAAATTGCCCATTTTCACAAGTTTTTGCAGTATTTTGACAAAGTCCTTTGACCACCTAAAGCTGAGCTGAGAAAAACACGATGGATGTTTGTTCCACCTGGCAAACCCTGTACTCTCCCACTTTTCTGTCATCATTTGTGTCTTTCGACAAACGCTTCTGATACTCAGATACACATCCAGACAACATCTTCAAATTGGATATTTGGTCCCAAGTACTCTGAAGTCAAAGTCCGAGCTTTATGTACCTGAGCATCCATTTCTCAGCCACCTCTCAATGACAGCAATAACCTTTCCTCTGACCATAGCAAATCCTTTCCCCCCCACTCACAATAACTCTGAGTACTGCTACAAAGATCTTGATCTTAGTCTACTAACAAGCATCTACTTCTTTCCCTTCAAGTCCTCTACAGCCTGTCTTTACTGCCAGGAATCAGCCTCACTAGACTTCCGGATCTGTTTGCTCTTCCTCTCAAATTGGCCTTTTTTTCACTTGGTGGGAGTTTGCTCCTTGCACAGAACCACTTCATTTTATTCTTTCAACTCTTTCTCCAGAGTACTCCTCTGCTGGGGTGTCATTAGAGATAAATACAACAAAGATAACGAAATGCCTAACTACAGGAAAGGAGTCCAACACCATTTTCTCTACAAGTTATCTAAAAAATTCATTTTGGAAGCTATTAAACACCTCCCAGTGTAACACCATGTTGGTAAACAGCACTTTCATAATGATTTCCCTTACAAGAGAGTTGGTTATTGAGCTGTTTTTCCCAGTTTTACAAACTCTGTATCTACAGTCCAGATAAACTCTATTCCATTACAGACAAAGGTGTGTGTGCACGGATTTTAGGACCTGTTCCTCAATGTGCTCCTGGGGGAAGGGCAGGGGGTTCCTCTGGCTCACAGTCTTGTATAGTATCTTATGAGTGATGCACTGATGTTTGCCCACTGATACCACACCAAAACCTGTGATGGAGAAGTATTCTTGAACACGAACACTGCTACCCACAAGCTGGAGTTTTACCTGGCAGGATTGACTGGAGGAGGCCTTGTTGCTCCACGGGAGGGGACAGTGACAGAGTAGTGGTGCCGAAGGAAGGACCCACTGGCATCAGAAGTCTTGGACTGCAGGTGGCCCAACGAGACTTTGCCATCAAATATCAGATGCTGCCACTTGCACTTGCAGATCTCAAATGCTGGTCACAGAGACAAAAATTCCCTAGGTCAGAGACATCCATGAACATGAAGGACTCAGCAGGACCAAACCCCCAGGAGTCACAGACAGACCTGTGGTACATTTAAATCAGAAAGGGCATCAGGGCATCCACAAACACCAGGTCATGTTTACTTTACACCATGGATTTATGGATTTCGTTCCAGTGGGAGCTGTCACTAATTCCTGAACATCCTGAGCAGCTACTTAGAGTACATGAGCACTTATCAGTGCACCCACAAGCTCACAGCACACCGGGACAACTTTAAATCAGAAGCCAGAATTTAAGCCCATATTTGCTGAAATGGTGGACAGGTACTTTTTGTAAATATAATTGGGATTTCGTTATTTTGTGTTGATTTTTCTTAAGATATCAGAACACAGAGCATGAAAAAGATCTGCTACTTAGCAAGCAAGCCTGCAGTTACAGGTTTGAGCTTAGTTCTGAACCTCTGGGATGAAATTCTATTTTTTTCAGTATTGTGTCCCGCACAAAAGGAATAGGTACTTGTAGTGTTTATAAGACTGTCGGCAGAAATCAGGTTATATTAATTACATATATCAAATGAGAGTTCGTGTCCTCACACGGAGATGGAAAAAGCTCCCTACGGATAAGTGAACAAAGCATTGCATACCTGCCATGCGTTCTTATTTTTTATTAGTTATTATACAGTTTCACCTGGAGTATTGTATCCTGTGTCCCCATGCTCCAGGTGAGCTGTAGATGCCCTTTGAGAGAGACTGACATGAAAAACAACCATTGCTTTTGCCTGAATGGTCACAGGTTAGATAGTCCTCTTCTATTGATAGATGTTCTCAGAAGACTGAGATTTTAGATTAAATCTGTTGTAATTTAACAACAAAAAAAATCAAATATTTTAAGAATTATAATTTCTGTGTCTGTAGCAGCACTGATATGTCAGTTATTCAGTCAATTTTCTACTCCAGTTTTCCATAGACATATTTTGTAAGTAAAGATAATCTTTGTTTGCATTTACCTATTATGCAGTGGTTGTTTATTTTTAAGCTGTCTTGGTCCTGCATTAAATACATTTACTTTAATAAGATGAGCAGCACTACTTGTAAATCAGAACATCTGGAAACGCCTGCAATCTGCCAGACAGTCTTGTGCAAGA
Source organism: Lycocorax pyrrhopterus obiensis (assembly GCA_014706295.1). Classification (NCBI taxonomy): domain Eukaryota; kingdom Metazoa; phylum Chordata; class Aves; order Passeriformes; family Paradisaeidae; genus Lycocorax; species Lycocorax pyrrhopterus. Next base: position 27,946,744 of record JACSVZ010000013.1, read on the forward strand.
GTAATCGCTCCAAATAAATGTTATTTGCAATGCTCTTTGATATTATGCCAGATAAAGTGATTATAAAAATGTAAAAAGCCTAAAAGGATGGGAGTAACATCAAATCCCTGAAATCATCACCAAATGTCTGTATTTTCTGAAGTTCACATATGAATCACAAGCAAACTACTGTCCTGGCAGGACCCAAAGGTCCCAGAAGGGGAACATGCATGATGTTCACAGGGGAAAAAAGGAAAGAGAAAAATTGAGCAAAACCTACAGATTATCATGTTCTATGGACAACTTCACTGTCCAAGGGAGTGTTCATAGATTAACTGAGACAGTTAAGGGTGACACCTTTGAATTAAACTGCTTTCATTAACAAATGCAAGGTTGGAATGGACTTCAAAAGAACATCATCATGATCTTATTTATCATTAGGCCAATATCAATATTTCCTTTCATTAGGACATAAATTATAAGGAGGAACTAATGGCAAATATCTATACTTTCTCACTCTTCACTATTTAATGATGTGATTTTGCTACAAACTAGGCAAGCTGCTTTTAAATTATCTTGTATTAACCTAAAGTAGTGTTTCAGAGAGATCATCTTTGTCATTGAGATATAAGTTTAAATTTTAGCTTTGGTTTCAAAACTGGGTTAAAAGGCAAACTAGTACTGTGATCAAAATGCTCTAACAGCAACTACAATTATCTACTTAAACATTGCTTCTGAAACTAAAAACACCCCAAACAACAAACCACTGGTTGGGAAACTCTGTTGAGCAGCAGGAATGAATATTTTTCACAGTTTTATACACAGCAAGCTGTAGATGCTACCCACCTTATCTTTTACAACTACTGGGGTGGTTTTTCTGACTCTTATTCTCGTCAAAATTTGCTTAAATTTCACAGTTAGCAAGAGAAATCAATAATTGAATGACAGAGCTCACAGAAGTGGGAGGACAAATTTCAGGGGGGTGACTGAGGCATTCTCCCCTCTCACTCCAAGCCACTGAGAAAGCTGAAATTACCTCAACAGAAAAGGGACTGAAGTAAAATATTGGGGCCATTGGCAGTTGCTCTGCAGCACCAGGAAGCTGGGAAATGAGTGTTTTTGCCTCTCCATTAATTACGAAATGGCAAGGTTTTACTGGCTGCCCAAAGAAGACTCCAACAGACAGCTGTGATACACGACTTAGTAAATGGAAATACATCAGATCCGTTTACAGTGAAGTAACGTCTCCAAAATAGCTGTCCCTGCTCTACTGTCTTACAGCAAGAGCCTTCCAAAATCACCTCAGGTTCCTGCTACAGCCTCGGCTTCACTGTGCTCTTACAGCAATGCAGACTGAGAGGGCAGCCAGGGAGGGACACAGGGAAGGAACTCCTGCCACTGAGATCCTTCTCCCACCTCGTTCAAAAATGCATCCAACTCCCTCTTAAAACTCATTTGGTCAGCAGGCTGTTCCCATGCCTCAGTGATATAATGCTTAAGAACCTTCTAATTTCCTGCAATCTTTCTTACACAGTGCTTAAAATGATTGGATTTGGCTTGCTAAAGGTTTTATTAAATTAAAGGCTCAAATAATTCTCTTCCTCTCGGTCCCTCAGATCGTTATTGCCTGGAGGTATTTACGCACAGAAATCAAAGCCCTTCTTTGCTAGAATTAACAAACTAAACTCTGTGCTTTCCTCTTGCATCTTTCCATTACTTTATTTATTATTGCAGCCTCTTCTCATTTGTCTTACTTTCAGTACCTTGTGCTCAGCAACCAAAGCTGCTCACAGTGTCCCATATCAGTCTAAAAATATTAACCAAGCCCCATGGTCTGCTTTCACTGAATCCAGGCCCCTCATTTCTGATATGTGCTGGTCTAAATGTCACCAGAAGAGTTTCAACAGCTTGTCACAATAACGGGGCAGTTTTATCTGGCCACACAGTGAAGTTCTCTGAGTAACCCGAGCCCTCAGGAGCAGAGCACCAGGGCGTTGCCATGAGGTAACACAGAGTCATCAGCCCCAGCCGGAGCCCTGGAACAGGATGTTATGGATATAACATCACCTTGAAAATGGTGCCAAACTTCTGCAATCCTTGCAAATTCCACAGCCATCTCCCCCACCCCCCAGGATTCCCAAAGACAAAAACACTTAAGCCTATCTGCTGGCAGGGAGGGCTGTTCCCGGCCCCTCCATGAGTGAGTATTCCAGGCAGTGCCTGCTGCCCACGGCCTGGTAGCTGCTCACTGACGCCAAATCCTCCTTGTGCTCTCACGTCCTGTGTCTGCAGCCCAGCCCATTCCCATCAACGCCCCGCTGGCCAAACAAACCAGCACATCATCTCCACCAACACTGAGGGACTCATTGAGCGCCCAGGGCCTCTCAGTCTCTGCTTACGCCTTCCACCATCTCCTTGACCTTCACTGCCCAGGTCCAACTCGCCTCCTGCTAAGTTCTCGTTAATGCCATATTTAAAATTCACCTGAACCAGCCTCATTTCTCACTGGATCTAGTAATGCAGCTGGTGAAAACACAAGGCCACCCCCAGCACGGTGCACCTTCTAGTCACCTGTATTTCAGTAAACCTGAGGTGAAACAGAAGGGCTCGTCCCACATGGACACCAGCTACAAACCAGGATAGTCTGATAACAGTGCCAGTCTGTTCTTCATGTTTTCCACATCGGGAATACTGCAAAGAAACACCACAACCATCTCAGCAAAGCCTCAAGACAATATTCAGGATTTGTACATATTCTGAAACCACTGTGAAACTCCTGGGAATTTAAAAGCATCCTAAGGTTTAAAATTTGTTATACACAGATGGAAAAAAAATGCTTGGATGTTTTGTGGCTTTTCACTTAGGGGTAATAGGCTGGAATACATTCCAATAACTTCTATTATTTTATGTGTATATTTTACTGACATAAATTTAGGAAATTTTCCTATTTAAACGATCCTTTCTTAGGATCATTTAAGTAACTACTTGTTGCAAGGTCCTAAAGGAAATATTTATCATCGCATTTATAAAGTACTGCAAATAACTGAGTTTTCCTATTTGGTCTTCACTCTGGGCAAAATAGGCACAATTAATATTCAAGCTTCATCAGAGCTTCATGTAAGCTGGGAAAAATACCCTGTATTATCTCTGTTCTATTTCAGAAATAAACCCCTTTAACCTAGCCTATGCTCACAGCTCTAGTATTTGTATATAAAAATCACTGTAATGCATTAAAAGTAAGCACCAGATGGATTTGGAATTTAGATACTTATGTCTGATATTTGAAACACTTTGCTTATAAAACTCATTTTACTCAAGCCAAAGTCACAAATTTATCTTTCTCTAGGCTAAAGGGAGCTAAAAAATATTCATAGACACAGATGAGAGTATGTAGCACATTAACCCAACTAAAAAGGTCAAACATGCCCAAAACACAAGGAGAAGCACCTCATCTTTCGTTATAATTTAGATCTTTCTAGTTTAAGCTCATCTCATACTTTCACATGAGAACAGGTTTATTAAGATACAGTGCCTTCACAGGAATTCTATTTGCAAATAAAAGTTGCATCTTCTTGGGCATTCTGAAATTAATGTCCTAGAATTTGACAGACAGCCTGGAGTCCCACTGCTTTAGCTTCTCCATCCTTACACCTTTTCCAGCAATTCTTCCTCTAGTAGATGTCAACTTTATGGATTCTAAGGATCATTTTGAAAATGTGGTGTTCATATCACAGTTACATCAAATTACTTTAATTTAAAAGTTAAGCTAAACACTTAGAAGGACTTGCTGTTCTCCTGAACACACTGGTGAGCTTGGAGCATATCCTTAGTTGAAATGTATGCTATATTCTTAGATACTCTTGAAGAATTAAGGAAAAAAAGATTAATTAAAACATCAAGAGATCTGAATTTCCACTGAGCTTGGCATGAAAGGCTGAGCAAGACACTTCCCTTTCCAGCTCCTTTTCCTTTCAGTGTATTCAGGACAACCAAGAACCCGTGATCAGGTACCAAGAGAGGACCATTGTGGGATCTTTCTTTGGGCTGTTCTTCCTCACGTGGCCCCCACATTCATCTGAGAGTTCATTTTCATTGCTACTTCACATTACTGTGTAGTCACTAAGCTCCTGTGGGACTGGCTTTGGCATGCTGTTACACTGAGCCTTCCCATAAATTGTGTCTGTCCATCCTGCTCATTTCTCACATCCTGCATTTAACAGCAGCAAGAATCGGGCTGAATCATTTACTGAAGCACAGGCAGAGCAGGGGCTCTGATGTTCATTGTCAGTATTTTGGCACATGCACCTCCACTCCATGCTCAAGGTTTTCACTCCTCTGGAGAAAAGGAAGCAATTAGCAATGTCATTTTGTTACTGACAGGATTTCTGGAAGGCCATGCTTTTAAGCAGCCATTATTGTATATTATTATAGTTATGCAAATAACTTTCCTTCCAGTCTGATTGAGCCTTTATGACATTTGTTTCTCAGGCACAGCATCCATAAATACAGCATAAATGATGTTTTCTTGTAAGAATATGCCTATGTCAACCCATATTCTTTATCCCTAGGATTTTCTCTTATTTTCTGAAAACTAACTTTGAGCAAAGTATGTTGCCAATTCCCTGAGCTCAATCTTTCAGGAATAGAATTGTCTTAAGGGTGGTGCATTATTTATAATTTTTGTCTTCAAACCAACTGCTTTGGTCACAAAAACATATGACTCATTCTGAAGTGAATAAAAGAAGGCTGCCTGTAAGAAGTCCCTGATGATGTACTGAAATAAGATTGTTAGGTGCAGAGAGAAAGGACTTTTTGTTGTTTGGTCTGAAAAGCACTTTCTTTTTCATTTGGAAGAAGAGAAGCTTATAAGGATGACCTACTACTTCCCTTAAACACCTTCTCCTGGCATGTCCCTTACAAATGCACCTCCCTCCTCATGTCAGAATCTAACATCCAGAGCCTGTTCTAATCTTTTGGGATAAGAAAAAAAAAAAAGAGATTCCTTCCCACTGTCTATGCTAGAAAGGGAATCTTCACAGTCCAGCCAAGGGAAACAGTCTTTCTTCAAACTAGGCTTTTATTGCAGGCAGGTATTATCTATAAACCTGTCAGCCCATCAGAGAGTAATGCAAACTACTTGATTCTCTACTGGAGAGATTTTCTTTTCCTTGCAGTCCTCATTAGAGCTCAGAGTCCCTCAAAAAGTTGAGTTAAAGGGCCATCACCACAGAGAACATTGTGATAGAAAGAGAGCAGACCATGTTTGGTGACACCGACTCATTCTCAGGTGTCAGTTACAGAAAATACAGGAAAATGCTGCCAGACTTTGGTGTTCCTTTTCCCTTGACAGTGATGCCAACCAAGGTGCAAAAGCCTGTCAGATGCACCTGCACTCCCATACTGTGCCTTGGGGAAGAGAAAGGTGTCTTTTCCTGTTGCTGACTGGTGATTAAACATGTCCCAGAGCACAGCAGTTGATAGCCCACATTCTTCTCCTCGACATGCATCATGTTCATATATTCTATAAGGGGGTGGGTGAGCTGTGATGGAGAGATGCTTCTGTTTTCTCTTTCTGGGAACATTACAAGGGTTTGCCCCCTGGCTGTTTTTAAGGCTACAGCTTGTGATGAGTTTAGTCTAAGCCCTGGTAGGATAAGTAATACCAATAACAGCAGTCAATAAAATGGGTTTCTGACACTGAAGTTTCCTAAATGTTAAACCACAATATAACATATCCATCTATGCAGTAAAAAATACTATTACGTATTTAAATATCACATATTTACAGTGAAAGGTTGGCATCAGTACAAATTAGAGCTCTGTAAAGTACACCAGAAAACCAGTCCTGGGACTTCAGACTCTAAACATGAAGGCAATCCCCAATTAAAACCGAGACACGTCAACGGCCGAAAACCTATACCACAGAGGGCTCCAAATTTCATAATCCTTATTTATAGCCTCTCACCCTGATCTTAAGTACCAGATTAGATTTCTCCTAACTCTAATCCTTTCTCTGCAATCCCCACATAATGTATATATTGCTGTGCTGAATTGTTAAATCCAGTCTTCCTTATAGGCAGAGATTAGTCCGTTTATGGAAGTAAAATACATGGCTGTGGGTCATGTCTGCTGACATTTTTTGGGCTGTAGAAGACTAAATATTGACTCCAGCCCACATCCCTAGGCTAAACTCAATAATAAGGCCAATCCCTACAGTAACATGCGAAGCAACTGGAATGCACAAATCTCTGAAAATTTAGACTGAAACTGAAATGTATAAATTGAAATTTAATGAAATACACTGAAATTGTATTGCTAAGCATATGCTGAATGTTAGCCATAAATCTTAATATTGTGAAGACCCCAAGCTGAGTTTTACTGGGGAGATCAATTCCTATGATAATGCAGAAGGTAAGACCTTTGTCAATCCTCAGCCCTCCTTTTTAACCTCTTAGTGCCAGAGCTCCAACACCAGAAACCCTGACTTTGAGCCCAAATAAATGCTTAGTAATATCAGTATATGGATCAATCCCTGCAGTAAATGAGGGCAGAAGGGCCGTGCCAGGCACCTCCCTAAAACTGAACACGACAGAGTTGAATCACTGACTTATAATCTAACTTTAATTCAAACCATAAAATTAATTTAAAGTCTAGAAGGGGGATGAATCATTTAAACAGAAAAGCTGCCAGCCCTCTTCTAACTCCTTGGGCTTTTAAAATCCACAGAGGCTTATCTTTCCGAAGCTTGACCTTGACCCCAACCTCCAGCACAGTCACCCCTCAGGAAGGATATGGGGTTCAGATCCCCGGCCCTAATAGCTCTGAGTGCTGCCAGTCCATGCTGTGAAGGAGTACTGTTTAGGAGAGGTAAGGAACTCCCTGCCAGAAGGGAGCTCTTACCACCCATGCTAGTGCCCTTGAGAAACAGGTAATTACATGGACTTTCAGTTTTAGATTTCTAAAACCTAACACTCAGTTCTAACCTCAGACTTAATTATAGGCAAACAGAAGACAATGCCTAGAAATTTCCTGATCTATCAGAAAGATATTTGGATAACAACTACAGACTGGGGGTTTTAAAAATTTTCTTTTCCCTCATCAGACCAGGTCAAGAATTTTGCCTTTGCTGCAGATCATTCTTGCTTCAGCTCAGCACTGCGCAACCTCTGATATAACATAGCCTTGCTGAATAATTTACATATTTGCCATTGTTTCATTTGTAGACAGAAAATTCCTGTTATATTTGAAGTACAAACTCAGAGCTGCTGAGCCTCAGTGCCCTGCTTGGAGCTGCTGCAATCATGCTGTGCTTGTGCAACTCTTGCAGGCGGTCTGAGAAGAAAACTGATTTTTTAGAGGCAGAGTTCATGTTGAAAGCATTAAAAGAGAATACAGCAATTTCAAAGGTCATTGAAACTGAGGGGGAAATGAACATTTTCTCATGTTTTAAATACCTTTACCTCTGCCAAAGAAAAGGGGATTTATCATGCTGAGACAATTCACTCTGCCAAACACCCAGGCAACGCTTGTTCACTGTAGGTGTCTTTAAACAACAGAATCTGAATAGACAGAAGGACTGAACATTTCAGAGGAATAATTCAGATTCTTGTAAAGCAATGTTTGCAATAAGAAAGAAAGCAGGTTCCACAAGCCTCTGGCAGCTTTAACCAAAGCTTTCTCCACTACCATTAATATACAGTATTCAATACTGCCAGGAGAGTTTTTTGTACAGGAGCCTGTTGTTTGACCTTTGAGACCTTCCTGTTGAATGTACATCAGAAGTTACTATTCAGTTCTCACTCTGAAACCAAGCAACAGCAGAAAAGTTCTGAAAAAGAAAATAAAACCTCTTCTCAGAGCAGTATACATTAAAATCTACTTGTCACTCTTCTGTACAGTTATGCTGATCCAGGAAGATTTCCCCCCTTGCATATACACATTCAAACAGATCATTTTTACTTGAGTACATAAGAAGTGAAAGCTTTGAAAATGTGTTAAAAGAATTATTTATAGTAGCCTGAGTGTGATGTCTAAGAAAGATGATTCTTCATGTTACAAGAAAATTACTTCATACCAAGTCTGAAAAACCCCGTCTGACGCCTTTTCACCGCTCTTTTGCTAAACTGAGGGTGTTATTTGTCAGCCATATGAAAAGTGGTGACTGTTTCTGGGAGCCTCTATTAACTGTCCTAAAGGGGTAATGACATAACCAAAATGAAAGAATTGTCTGCATCTTTCGTTCCCAAGATCCCCAGGAGCCAGTGCTAATTCAGCTCCTACTGTTGAACTGAGAATTCTGGTTTAACTGATAAACATAATTTCTTACATTACAGACAGACATATATAACTTCTTGGTCTCCTACTTTTACCTTTCTCATGTTAATTTTCTTCATTCTTCTTATCCTGGGCCATTCTTTACATCAATCAAATGTTGCTTGACTTTTTTTTCTTCCTATAGTTAAATATCTTGTTTTCTTGCAGCTATGATTCAGTAGAATTAGTCCATATACTATATGATTAAAAAAGAACAAACAATATGAAATATATTTCATTTTGTGAGACATTTTTTATGAAACAGTACTCATTTTTATCAGCTGTCTGTATTCAAAGCTATAACCATTTCACTAGGCCCAGGTTCAGAGAGGAATAATTCTTGTAGGGGGGAAGAAAGAGAAGTTGAATATTTCTTATTTAATGAGGTCCTGTTCTGCCAGACATTGCCCAAAAGATTTTTCCCAGTAATTTTCTGCCACTAAAAGTCTTCCCTGTTGTATGAATCAGAGCACAGATTCCACATAAAATGAGATTCCAGTCTAGCTCAAATAAATCCATGCTCTAGCTTTGGGATAAAAACCTTTAAAAATATTTCAGGGAAACTTGTGAGGACCCACTGAGAAATATTATGACAGCTATAAAGTGATGTTCTTACAGCCAAGGCTCCAGAGAAGTCCAGTTACATCCATAGGTGTAACCAGCCAGCAAATCTGCTTCTCCTCCTCCCGCTCTTCAAGATGTTCAGTAATGTCTGCAGCTATACTGAGTTTAAAGGCTCTTCTGGAATAAAAAGATTTCTGCTACTGATATTGGTAGTACTATAAAAATAACACGAACCTGCGGATTCTATCCCTCTTCCACCTATCATTATGGGCTCGGCTGAGATCTCTGTGAGGACAAATATAATTTCTAAGTCATATTTTCCTCTCTACTTCTTACTTTAAAAAAAATTTCTCACCTTTTTCAGAATTGGAAATACAATAAATCTGTATTTACATCAGCTGGATGATGTATGTGAGCCTTGGTACAGCAGAATTCATTGTAGTACTACTGCTACTCATAAACCACGGAAAAGCAAGGGTGTTAATGTTCCTCTGTCTTAAAAGCCAGAGGTACTCTTTCAAATTAACTTTTTTTTCTTTTTTTCTTCACAATCAGATAAAATATGCCAGTGAAAGGCAGCCAGTTGTGCAAGGAAGAAAGAATTGTAATCCCAGGCCCTTCCCACATGAAGGCTTCTACCTCCTCTACACCATTCTCCTTCCTTACCCCTCCAAGACCACAACCTGGAAAGTCTGTCAGTCCTTCCTGCAAGACCAAAAGTTTTGTGTGATTCTTCATAATTTTTCTTACTAACTTTAGTGAGACGTCCAGCACTCTCAATTAACTTGCAATTACATTTCATTCTATCATTCCTTTTTTGTTAAAAGTGAAATAAGGGTTCATTAATCACTGAATATTTAACAGGCCAACACTGCTCCAAATACCTTTTCTCTTTCCTCTTGCTCAGCTCAGTTTCTCTGTATCACTTCTGCTGGGATCCCCCAGCAGCTCTTCCTGAGTCCTCACAGGGACTCAGAGCACCCAAGGTAACTTATTGTTCATCTGAAAATCACAGGATATTTTGAGGATCCGGATGGGTTTACAAAGGGGATCATTGATGGATGAAAAAGCAGTAAGGCTTCTGTCAGACCAGGCCCAGATCATCCCAACAACTGTTGTCTGGGATTTCACTGACTTATATATTCCATGTGATCCCAGTGGATATGATCACATCCCCAAACCACTATCATAAATGTGTCTGACTGAGGAGCTTGTGGAAAAGCCAAGGCCTGAAAAGGCACTGCCGGGTCACGGGCATCAGTGTAAGGAATGTGTTCATCCAGAAATAAAAAATAACAGCAATAGTGCTGTAACTGGGATCATCCCAGTACATAGGCAAAGCAGGGTTTGTAAGGAAAGGCTTCTTTTTTTTTAACCTCTTTTTTTAAAAAATGCAATCTACTAGTGAAGTTGGAAGTACAGATAAGATTTTGGATAGACATGCCAAGGTTTGATGAAGAGTTTACGTTGCCTTGCCAAATCAAATGACTGCCCAGTTGTTATCTAAGTGAAGCTATGAAAATCATATAAAAAAATAAGGTTTTCTCTTTTTGATTGGAGTGACTAACCACAAAATGAAGTCCCATGTGCTGCTTTAAGACAAATTAAAATGCTGGTGAAGCCATGCATCCTTATTTACTCATCAGGAATGTAATGAGTCTTGTTTCCCTAAAGGCAGCTGAAATCAAAAGAAGGAAATAGAACATTTTGTACTTTCCCTATGTTATATCTGTGTTTGGGATGGAGCTCTCCCTCCCCTGCCCATGCAGCTCTCCCTCCTCTCCGGGCCCTTCTCCCTGGCACTCCAGCCCTGGCACAGCAGCAGGAGCACACTCTGCCCAGCACGTGTGCCCTGAGCACTTTTCTTGCCACCTCCCAGAATTCATAACAATAATTTAAAGCAGGATTTCAAAACACATGCCTAAAAACAAAGGGAAAACCAGCAAAAGCTGGTCAGGATCAGCCCCCACCTAAGAGTTGTCTGACCACCCATCTCAATGCCACAGTGACACTAAAACCTAAAGGTGTCTTAAGTGCTCTTCACAGCCTGTTGATCCACTTAGGAAATTCTTTTCAGTCAAACTTTGCAACCCCATGTGACCTCTAACAACCCAAAACTTTAATTCAGAAGAGAAATGAAACAGTGCAATCCTACCAAAAGGAACATCCATAACACCATGTAGCAGCCAGTCATGACTACCCATGTTTCAAGTGTGTATGTACCTTATTGTCCTTGTATGACTTGGCTGAGCCCTGGCATGGTAACAGAAAAATTATAATAATTTTGATCTTCTGTTTCTTTTTATTGAGTCATATATATATATACACATATATACGTGTATATATATATACACATACGTATATTCACCTCAGGTAGCCAGCCAGTATTAACTGGGACTGACAGCTGCACCAGCTGTGAATTGATGGAAAAGACAACAAATCTCCTCCATATCATGGATCTTAAAGTAAGGATACACTCAATAATTTAGTCTTAAATGTTTTGCTTGATCAAATTATAAATTAATTAAGCTATAAGGATGTCAGTACTTTTCTAGGAAACCTCTCATCATGTTGATCCTATTTGGCTACTCTAACAAGTAGTTCTTCCTCAGGCTTTAAATAATCATAGACAGGCACCATTCTACCCAAGCCAGGGTTACTTAATCAAGCTTATAGTCCACTAAAGACAGCCCTGAAACTCTTATTATAAGACATGTAATATACATTTCCTTCTGTGTATGACCTTGAATAAACTCCATAACAACTCAGTCTCCCCTTTTCCACAAATTAGAGTAATAGTTACTCCATTTAATTAGAGTAAACAGCTACTCCATCTGCACACAATGCAGAAAGACTGAATGAAAATCTCTCTATTGTGATAATACAGAAATTAGAAATTCTAGCATAAAAATACTAAAGCTGTACAATCAATGAACCAAGTGAGGGAAACATTCAAACACATGTTTAAACCCACTCCTGTTCTGCATTATTTTCCTTAAGAGACTCATTCTCATTTGAAGTCCTTTCCTCAGCTGGGATCAATGTGTACTACACCATATTTATTATTTTGGGTTAACAGAACTACTTTGGGACTCAAGTAATATCATAAAAGAGAAGTATTGAAGTTCCCTAGCCTTTAGGATAATTTCTGAATAAAAAATCCCTCCCAAACCCCAAGAGTCAGGACTATCAAAAGTTTCAATTAAAACCCCCTTTAGCTCTGAGAGTTACCAATGACCATTTCCAGTATCCTGAATCTGGAACCAATGAACACAAAGACCATTAAAACAATTAAGGGCTCTTTCATTCATTTTCGATGTCTTACATATCATATGTTCAATAACTTTGAGATTTGACTCAATTCTTTGATTTCTAGCCAATGCCTTGGCAGCATTTCCATTCAGTTCAGGGAAAAGTACAAAATATTCAGTGCAAGTGGGTAATTACTTATGTCTGTATGAATTAGTTCTCACAACTTTTTGGAGAAGATACACCATCAGTAGCAGATAAAACTGCATAATTTCAGGCTACTGTCACCTAAGCTCCATTTGACAGGAAAGAAAATACACTCAGCATTTGCCTATGATGATTTTTTATTGCTCTGCAATACTCTCTAATGCCTTCCAGCTGCATTGAGGACAATTTGTTCATTTCTCTCAGTAATCAAAATGTGTTTTGACTAGTAAGTCCCTATTTAGTTTTTCTGTAAACGTTTTTCTTAATGGGAGTATTTTCCAGATGTTGTGTTAGTCTAGTCATCCGGGCCCTCTTCCAAGCCCTGTGGAAAGTTTGCTGTCATGAGCTGTCATTGGTGGTGTGTTTAACAAGCTGCCTAATTACCTGACCCCAGCACAGTTCCGAAGCAATATATAAGGATTCTGGAACAGCCCTGGGAGCAGGCACACTCTCTGCTAGGTAAGTGCTACACCTGTCTCTACCCAGCGCTCTTTTCTTCAAAAGGAAAACGAGGAACTAGGACTGAAAACCCAGCGTTTTCCTTTTGAAAGAAGATTTACTTTTAGCCTACCTTTCCATTTGACGTACTTCAATTCTAGGTTATGGTTTATAAAATTATGTTCTGAATAACTAATATTCTGTCAGTATTTGGTTTTATTATAGATTTTTATTTATTTTTTTATTATAACTTTAAACACTGTTGTGCTGAAGTGTACACGTGTTAGAAGATGACTGACTGTAGTCTTCATGTAATAGAATTCTGCAAAAAGTTATTTCTATTACTCGTTAATACGGAATTTCTATAGTCTTACTGCAAAATTTAACAGCTAATTGACTAATAATCAAGAGGGAATTTATGGAGTAATTCTAAATTAGCAATTTGTCCTTGAATAGTTTTATTATTTATTTTATATTTTTATCAAACTAGTCTTATATATAAAGATATGCACTGCATTTTTTAAATTATGAATTAATTGAATTCAGATAGTGATGTGAGATTATTTCTTTTTAGGAATGATGTCGTACCTGAAAGTTATGATCATATGGAACATACTTTGCTTATCCCTGGTGGTCCTTTCACTGTCCTTGATTCCAGAAGTGTCTTCTCAAGGTACTGTAACACACAAAGCTGAAGGGAGGGTGTCTAGGAGTGTGTGTCTGACACACATTAAGAATGTTTCAAGTGCATCTTCATAAAAATACTAAGTTCTAGAACTTTATTCAGACAGGAAATATGATTCAGTTTTATAATCACTGAATATTTTAATAAATAAATTTTGGTGTAGCATGGTGCTGTTTTTTTGAGGAATAACATAAAAATATAAATGTAATGCAAAATGTGTATGAACCTACTACTTTTTCGGTAGACATAGTCTACAGAGCCTCTTGCCCTCATACTGACTTATTTAGCCCTAGTGATTTGCAGTTGGATTTAGGAAGAATCTAACATGACAATATCCACAAAGGTTGGTTAGAAATATTTCAGTAAGCTCGGGGAAAGGAATGTCTCTACCTCGCTAAGTGCTTTGCCATTAAATGCACCATTATTACACCACTGAGGCAAATCTGGAGAATTATTTGTCTAATGATACAGATTTGTATTTACTCTCCAAGCTCTGTAATTGATTCCTAACTAAAAGAGCACTGTTATGGTGAAGCAGAACATGCCACCTGGCAAATCCTGTGCTATTGCAGTTCTTGGGTAGCTCCCAAATTCAGGGGGATAAAACTGGGTATTACTTGCTGGTGGAAAATGATTTATTACTACTTGATAACAGAAGGCACAATGTCATGTATCTGAGCAGCTCCTCAGGACACACCCCATGCCAGATGTGACCTTACACTGACCCCTTGATAACTGATGCCTTCCCATCAGTTTCAGCAAAAATCAAGACTTTCGCCAACAGCAACCAGGGCCATTCAGGCATTTTCCTTACAAGTAACTCCATAACTTACAAGTCATAAACTTAAAAGAAACAAATGAATGAAGAGGTAAAACTATTGGACTATTAACTATATAACTATTGGACTTATTTTTTTTCCATAAAGGAAGAAGAGTTCAATATATTGGGCATATATCCATAAAGGAAAATGTCCATCTTGTCTCTTCAGCTGCTGTATTAATAACCCAGTAACTCAAGTCCATTAATGCCTCCAGTTATCCCTTAGTTCCACTTTTCTATTTGTAGCAAAGTGGTAACAAGCATTACAAGTACTTGCTGAAAATCACGGTATATGTAATAGATGTAGTGTTTGTTATCCCATGGTCTTCCTTCACACACGCACACGTGCAGTGTGTGCTGTTAGAAATTGTCTTTGGTGTTGTGTTGTGTTACATGTTATTTCCTTGTTGTTCCTCAGTGTTTCAGCTGATTATCTGTTTGAGCTTGCTGATTGTTCAGCTTCTTTGTTTGTATTTAGGGACGCTTCACTTGTGGTCCTGCATATTTCATTTCCAGAAGAAGCTGTTAGTTGGTTGTGTTTGCAGAGATTTCACAGAGGAAGGGGAGGGTTTCAGGGTGAATATCTGATCTGGCAGCAGAAGGTAGCAAGGCGCTGCCGAGCTGGAATGCTCACAGGTTAAAGCAAGACACCTGATGTCTTGCTTTACCACCTGTTATCTGCACCATTTCTTATTATCCAGCATTTCCCAGCAGTCTGGCAGTAAAGCCATCATGGGATGAGCTTTTCTGTTAGTCTGCTAGCAAGTAATCTTCTAATTAACAAACCGTATTTTATAGGAGTTGCAGGGCTAGATCTCAGCTGTTCTTAACCTTAGAGCTGATACCAAATTCTTCCCTGACATCAGGGAAAAAGATATAGTGTAGGCAGATTTTGAAACTTCCAATAAAAATGGCTTCAGGGAGCTGTATTTGTTATGATAGTGCTCTCCAGTTTGCAAGCTAACCGGATTAGATGGGTTATTAGGAACAGCATTACCAACAGTAAAAATCAGACACCTAAGGGGTCTGTCAGGTATGGGTGTGCAGAAGCACACCTATAACCATGCAGAGGGTGAATAAAATTAGAGAATAAGTCAGCAAAGCTGATATACTGCCTAAGAGGCTAGTTTGGATGCCTGTGGTCATACTACAGAACCAATCCTCAAGGATTCCTTAGTTTTCAGGAGAAATAGGGTAAGTTAGCTCAGTGGAAGACCCCTCTAACCTGAACATGTGCTGCTGCTGGTCCTCAGGCTGGCTCAGAGCAAACCTCTGCTCCTCTCACCTTTAGGAGGGGTCACACCAGGCCCTCGCTTCTGCAGTATTGAGTGAAGAAACCACATTCTTTAGGAAAAAAAAAAAGAGAAGCTTTACTCCTTTTCCATTCAGCATTTCCTTTAGGACCGTTGTGGTTTGGCAACGCTTACACTGGTGTTGTGTGATTTTAGATGTATCAAGCTGTACAGGGAGATGTGGGGCAGGGTATTCTAGAGAGCATGACTGCCAGTGTGATTTTAACTGTCATCACTACATGGAGTGCTGCCCTGACTTCAGGAAAGTCTGCACAGTGGGTAAGTTCCCAAACACAGCCAGTTCCTCTCCTCAAAATTCCCCTCCCAGCTCCCTACCACACCAGTGTCTCCTCTCTGAATGCTTAAATGTCTGTCGGTTCGCTGTGTCTTTGTTCCCTCTCATACATGTATCATTGTCC
Source organism: Lycocorax pyrrhopterus obiensis (assembly GCA_014706295.1). NCBI lineage: Eukaryota > Metazoa > Chordata > Aves > Passeriformes > Paradisaeidae > Lycocorax > Lycocorax pyrrhopterus. The sequence goes on from JACSVZ010000013.1 coordinate 27,962,710, forward strand.
CCCTCAAAAACTCAGGATAACCTCTTGCAATCCAAAGAAAATTGTGTACCCACAGGTTATTGCCAGACAAAGAATTTTGCTTTTTTACAAAAGCAGAACTAGGCAAGATGGGCAAAAACAGTTTACTGTTTGTTTTCTACTCCTTGGTGCATTTGTACTGTATGTGACTGTCTCTTACACAAAGAAAAAAGTGGTAAAAGCCAATTCAAGGTTTTTCAGAAAGAAATTCTGACATATTCCAACTCAAATTTAAGAAGTGTGGATGCTGTGGGGTCTAATCCAAAGCCAGGGTGTCCTCCCATGGACGGAAATTGACTCTGAATCAGAACCACATCCAGAGTCTGCTGGAAAAGATGGTTGGATGAGTATTACTTTATGCTTTATTTATAGGCAAAACTGTACAATGTAAATAAACACAGGTTTTTCAAAATGATTTACTGAGCATTAAAAACATTTTCTTAGGAATCACCAATGTTAGAAATGTCAGTGATTTGGATAACTGCAGTTTGTCACACTACACTGTGGTTCCAGTAGGATTACAGGGGTAATAAATAATTCTCAGATCCAGCAACACCACTGAATGTTGTTCAAAATGCAGACCTAGCACTCCCTAAAATTCTAGTTCTGCTGCCCTGACACACACTGGGGACATTTTGCTCTTCAGTCTTCCCCATCCTCATTTTGCTTTGTGGGGGTACATCAGCATTCCTCACAGCTGAAGGTACAGACTGAGGCATTTTAATTATGTAGGGTATTTATTAATTGTGGGTCAGATTCTAAAGGTATTCTGGCATCTACACAACACTTAATCAAAAGTTTAAGGGTGGAGGAAGTCTTCCCTGTTCTACTCTAAATCAGTGAGTCCAGGCAAGCACAGCAGGTGCCATCCTGAAAGGATGCAGGCAGTGTGGCTAAGGACTGTTGTCTAGTTAGTGTGGGATCAATGCTGACTAAATGACAGAAATGCCAGACATTATTTATGAATAAAAATTTCCCTAAGATAATAAAAATAATTCTCACCTGTGCATGTGGGTTGGATCCACTGGCATCAACAGACTGATTCCACAACTACACTAATCCAAAGATGTTCAGAATCTGCCTCTCCAGTAATCCTAATTTTAGATAGTGATTTTACTGTAAAACATGATTTTATGCCTTGTGTGCCACAGAGACAACAACTTCAACAGAGACTTATGTAGAGGAAGTGCTTTTCCTGAAGTCTGTAATAGCTGTGCACATTCTTTCTGACAGAATGTGGTCATTATTTGATATGAAATAGCAGTTTGGTCAGTGAAGTTTTCAGAAGTTAACCAAAAATGAAATATTAAAATCATGTGGTTATTAATCATGTCAAAACATGGTAGATACTCCTTTAGTAGTAATAATTTAAGAACTGTATTAAACAGTTCCAAACTGGTCTCCTGGGGTAACTTGGTTAACTCGTTCACACAATTAGGTTGCAGTGTTTGCCTGGACACACCAGGTACACTCAGTTGTGACCCAATTAGGCCAATTATTTTTCAGAAATGCTTTGGTAGACACATCATTCTTGTTGCAAAGCAATACCCTGATGAACACCTTCCTGCAAACCCAGCCCACAATTTAAATATCACTCTTGAGATCACTGCTCTGTGGTTGGGGAAGTGGAAGCCTCCTACGGTGGGACCTGGCTACAGTGAACGCGGAGGTCACGTTTTATTGCACTGTCAATTCAATGGTCTCGATGCACTGCCATGGCACAGTGCCCTTCTAGTGGCACTGCCTGATCCAAACCCCACAACTACTGACAAATCCTGGATCAGACCAGGATAAGGGCCTGATTTTATGGAGCTGCTCTTGGCACCAGCTCGAGCAAACAACTTCACTGTAGAGAGGTCCCAGCGTTCCACATGAGCTGGCCCGAAGTCTGACTGTGCTGCTCTGCCTCCCGCAGCCGCCTCCTGCGAGGGACGCTGCTTTGAAACCTTCGAGAGGGGAAGGGAGTGTGACTGCGATGCCGACTGCGAGCGATACGGCAAATGCTGCCCAGACTACGCCAAGCACTGTAAAGAGGGTAAGACATTTCTCTATCACTGTTTTTCAAAGATATATTTAAACCGAGGTGCTTTGCTTTACCATAAACAAAGCTGTGTGGGCTTCGGTAACAACTGGACAAAAGAAAACAGAACAAAAATAACAAAATCTACTTTCACAAACAAATTATCCAATTTCTCAAGCATGAACACTTTATGGGCACACACAGGTAGATATCCTGGAAGCCATCACCAAGACATGAATTCTGAGGGTAAAGTTGCATTTTGCATTAGGCTCTTTTGGCACTAGCCATGCTCTAATTAACTATCAGAGCCATTACTCAGAATACCACACGTAAGGACAAGTTCTGCATATCAATAATAGAATTCAATGAGAGATGCTGGGGAATCAGAACAGTTTTGTTTGGAAAAGACTTTTTGAGATCATTGTATCCAACCATTTCCCCAGCGCTGCCAAGGCCACCACTAAAACATGTCCCCAAGTGTCACATTTACACAGCTTTTAAATCCCTTCAGGGATGGGGACTCCACCCCTGCCCTGGGCAGCCTGGTAATCTAAACCTCTGCTGGTGGTCCGAGGGGTCATTTCCTCTTGTCCTGTCCCTGTTCCCTGGGAGCAGAGCCCGACCCCGCCCCGGCTGCCCCCTCCTGTCAGGGAGTTGTGCAGAACCAGAAGGCTCCCCCTGAGCCTCCTTTTCTCCAGGCTGAGCCCCTTTCCCAGCTCCCTCAGCCACTCCTGGTGTTCCAGCCCTTCCCCAGCTCCGTTCCCTTCCCTGGCCACGCTGCAGCCCCTCAGTGTCTCTCTGGCCATGAGGGCCCAGAACTGGACATAGCACTCCAGGGGCCTCAGCAGTGCCAGCACAGGGAACAGTCACTGCCCTGGGCCTGTGGCCACAGCAGGGCTGGGACAGCCCAGTGGCCATTGGCCTCTGGTCTGCCTGGGCACACCTGGTTCACATTCAGCCACTGTCGTCAGTACCCCCAGGGCCTTTTCCACTGGGCAGATGAATAAATGAATTGCAGTAAAACGCTGAGTTCATCTTATAAAAACAAGGTGGAAGGTTCAACTTCATGGAAGGTTCAACTCCCTTAAAATCCCCACCCATTCATAAGTGGAGAATGGCTACTCCGTGCCTTGGGATAGCACTACCTGGACCTCCAGACCACTTGCTTGGGGTCACCACAGTCACTGGCAGCATATTAGAGATGCACATCCTATGTTCTCCCCATCTCAAATCCAACGTGGATTGAGCAGCCCAACACAGAAACCCATCGTGGGGGGCAAGAGGGAGGAACTGGATGTTACATGTTCACACTGTAGCAAGAAAAATTTTAAGAAAACACACATTTAACCTTCAGGCTGCAAGTTCAGTCCAGGGCAGAATCAAACTCACCTGCAGTCACTTCTGTTTGTTCTGTCCTTTTCTGCAGAGCCTGATGGGGTTTCAGCTGAGCAGAAAGGCACAGATCTGGAGATGCAGTCCCACCCTCATGTAGCTTTAAGGGTGCCAGCAAATGAACTCTAGAAAACCACAACAGAATATGTTTAATTACATCATGTCCTTAAACTTTCTGGTACCTACAGACCTAATTTAATTTCTGTCAACACACTTGGCAAATATGACTTGCCATGAAGTTGCTGCATCCACAGAGCATCCCACGTCCAAGGCAGCCAATTCCCAAAGCCTGCAGTGTAACACACAACTTAAGTCACAATTATCATTTGGTTCTCTTCACCCGAGTGGTCCCCAAGTGCTGGGATAGTGGCTTGGCTTTGCCACACAATTGCACAGTAATTTAGACTGAAAGAGAGTCTGCATTCAGCATTTTAAGTGTCTTGGAAGCATATTGAGGTGAATTTGCTGCTTCTGAGGCTGCTTAATGTTTCCCTCTTTCTGCTGAGTTTATCACACCAAACACTCACAAAACACTGTTAAACCATTTCACTTCTTCAGTTAAAATATAATGAAGAACTAATCAACTGTTCCTCATCTTAATGATTTCCTTCTGTATTTTACTAAACTTTGCTCTCAATTTTTGCCAAAAAGTCCAGCAGAAATCCTCCAAGCCACTGTACTCAGTATTTTACTATTTATACTATGTGAATAACTGAGAAATCTGTTAAACCTCTTGGAATAAATCTGCTGTTTCAGCATCCTGTGAACATTTTTTTCTGTACAGTAAAGCCAAGTGTACAATGTATATCCAGGGCTCACTGTTATCTTCCCTCTCCTCCAGAATCTCCTTATTCCCTGAATACATGTACACACATAACCAAAGCATTTCCCCCCCACCAGCAATTGGCTTTCAAAGGAGTCATTCAGCTTCCAGAGTGATTTTATTCAACAACAATTTCTCTCTCTTCCTCAATAAAGGTTTCAGGATATAGTGCAATACTCAACCTTCCTTGCTTTGAGCACCAGCTTGCTGTGAAAGTAAATCTTTTGACACCATGGTCATCCCTTGGAGACAAAAATCCCATTCCTTTTGTAAAAAGCTGATTACACACACCTCTGGCAGTTACCAGCTCCCTTGGTTGAATCAAAATAATTTGGCCAGTTCCCTGAGCTCCATCACATTTCCTTCACAACTAACAAGTTCCTTGTACAAGGCTATGCTAGTAGCTCATTTCCAAGTGTACAATTTGACCAACAATTAATTACAAAATATTATCTGGCTCTTACTGGATGCAACTGAAATCCCATCTACTCTTCAGAGCTGGAAAATCTGAACACAACCTCCTATTTCTCCTAAAACTCAGCCAACTAGAAGTTAGCTTAATACCTGTGTTGTTTCCTTGGTCCATGCCTGCTTTGTAGCTCCTGTCTCCTTCAAGGAAACCATTTCTTTTAAAATGTCTCTTCAAAACAATCACTTGTGTAGAACTACCACATCTGAAAAACTGCAAGGGGATTATCAAAGTAAATTCTTGGCTAATATGACAGCTCTCCTATTTCCACTAGAGTGAGTTAGTTCCAAGTCATCTGTAGTGAAAAAAATAAGACAAATTTTCAAAACATCAAGCCCCACTCAGAATTCATCTCTTTTCCCACCTCAAAATTGCCATTAGCTAATAATACCTCACCTCAGACTTCTGGGAAAAATATTGCTCCCATCTGTGATGAAACACTTCAGGATCCAAAGGGCATTTTTGCTCTTTTTCACACAAATAATAGTGTAAAGAATCCTATAGATAAAAAGAAACTTCATTTTAAATGGAAGATGGTCAATGAAATTTTGTAATCACTCTTATACAGTTGACACCAAGCACCCATAAAGATAAAATAATCTGTTAATGGAAGCACTTCTCTCTTTCAGCACACACAGAAAAGCCGACCCCAGAGATTCCTCCAGATGACAAATCGACGTCTAAAAGGTCCTCCACAGATGAGGAAGAGCTGCCAGAGGAAGTTGCGGAAGGTAGGCAAGTATATGGATGCACCAGGATGGGTGTTACCTGAAGGAACATTAAAGACCATTTCCCTGCTCTGGAAATAGAATGATCCTAGACATTACCAGACAGTTACCAAGCTTGGAAGCACTCAGTTCATAAACTGATTACCTCACTGAGCCCTCACACTTCGGAGAGTTCACTCAGCACAGAGTGGTGATGTCTCCTGTGTCTCTATGGGCTTTTCACACACATCCTCCAAAAACACGGCACAGACCATTGTCAGTCTTGGACAGTGTCCACGGCTGGAACAGGAAGGGTGGGACAGTGGCGAACTGGCAGCACCAACACAGGAAAATGTCCTAGCGGGTTCCTCTAGCTTAAATCAAGCCAGGCCTTACGCTTCTTCAGAGGACACATGATTTATTTGCTCTAACTGGAAAATATGCTGCTTTCCTGTGTTCTTTGTTATTGTGTTCCAGCATCTGAAGTGATAACTCAGGAGATCAGTTTGAACTTGAAACACAAATGAAAAGAGACTAGAAGTCAGTCAGTATTTTAATCCTCTCCCCCTCTTTTTATTTTAGATTTGCAGTCCTTGTTTTCTGTTGTTTTAATTTCCTATTAAAAAAAAAAAAAAATCAAACCAACAATGTAGTGGGTTAAATGAAAGAAAATTAAGGAAATTCAAATAACCATTAACAGGATCCCAGCTGGCTTATGGTATTTCAGACACACAGGATGGGAGTGAAACCTATTCTGCAATACTCTGCTCATACTAAACACACAACCTTTGTGAAGGCAGAACTAAACTGCAAAATCTCAGAGAGAGAATACTTAGGGAGAGATTGAAATGCAGAAGCATTTACTGTTCTTTTTGCTGAATATCAACAATTTGACTCAAATCAATGTAACTATAAATACAAGTAAAGAGCGCCTTAAATCCATACATCACAATGAGGAAAACAACCCAAGGTATAAAGATACAGTAGGAGATGCAGTCAGGGCTCTGTGTTCAGGAATTATTTTCCTCCTGTTTGCCTACCTCTCTCCTCCAATTCCAGGTTGTCGATGTAGTCTAAGTTATAATGCAGGGCAGTGGAATAAATCAAAATACAGACTGAGAAGGGAAGTGTTTTATTAGAAGAACTATTTTATAGTGTGGATTCCCTTCCATGAAAAAGGTAGGGAACCCTAGGCAGCCTCACCTACAAAAACCAGACTAAGCCCTGCACCTGGGGCAGTGCCAGGTTGGCCAAAAGGGATCACCTAAAATGGAGCTGAGCTGCTGCAAAGCCCCATGCAGACAAAAAGAACTCCCATTTCACCTGGTCCAGGTTAGTTTGGCCCATCAAAAAAAGGCATTGCTATTCCAAAAGAAGTACCTATAGCTAATGGGTATAATACATTTATAGGCAATACCTATCTGCATGGCAGTTCCAATGGCTGAGCCGAATTTGTATTTGTTTTGTAGATCCTGAAGTCCAAGTGACCACTCCTGCTCCAACTACAGAACCTGCAGAGACAACCCTTGGAGCCACAGAGGCGCCAACTACGAAGGAAGACACTCCCACAACCCCTGAGGCCACGGAGGAGCCAGTGACAGAAGATGACCCTCCCACCACGGATGCAGCAGAAGATGTGACCCCTGATGCCACAGAGGAGCCACAGACTGCAGTGGACCCCACCGACATCCCCCCAACGCAAGACCCAACCCCTGATGCCACTGAGGCACCAGCAACAGAGACGGAAGCTCCCCCAGCCCCCACACCTGAGGAGACAACCCCAGAGGGGCCCACAACACCCACATCCGAAGACACAACCCCAGAGGAGCCCACAACACCCACACCAGAAGACACAACCCCAGAGGAGCCCACAACACCCAAACCTGAGGAGACAACCCCAGAGGAGCCCACAACACCCACACCAGAAGAGACAACCCCAGAGGAGCCCACAACACCCGCACCTGAGGAGACAACCCCAGAGGAGCCCACAACACCCGCACCAGAGGAGACAACCCCAGAGGAGACAACGACCCCAACACCAGAGGAGACAACCCCAGAGGAGACAACGACCCCCACACCAGAGGAGACAACCACAGAGGAGACAACGACCCCCACACCAGAGGAGACAACCACAGAGGAGACAACGACCCCCACACCAGAGGAGACAACCCCAGAGGAGCCAACAACACCCACACCAGAGGAGACAACCCCAGAGGAGACAACAACACCCACACCAGAGGAGACAACCCCAGAGGAGCCCACAACACCCACACCAGAGGAGACAACCCCAGAGGAGCCCACAACACCCGCACCAGAGGAGACAACCCCAGAGGAGACAACGACCCCCACACCAGAGGAGACAACCCCAGAGGAGCCAACAACACCCACACCAGAGGAGACAACCCCAGAGGAGCCCACAACACCCACACCAGAGGAGACAACCCCAGAGGAGCCAACAACACCCACACCAGAAGAGACAACCCCAGAGGAGCCCACAACACCCACACCTGAAGAGACAACCCCAGAGGAGCCCACAACACCCACACCTGAAGAGACAACCACAGAGGAGCCAACAACACCCACACCAGAGGAGACAACCCCAGAGGAGCCCACAACACCCACACCTGAGGAGACAACCCCAGAGGAGCCAACAACACCCACACCAGAGGAGACAACCCCAGAGGAGCCCACAACACCCACACCTGAGGAGACAACGACCCCCAAACCAGAAGAGACAACCCCAGAGGAGACAACAACCCCCACACCAGAGGAGCCAACAACACCCATAGCTGAGGAGACAACCCCAGAGGAGCCCACAACACCCACGCCTGAGGAGACAACCCCAGAGGAGCCAACAACACCCACACCAGAGGAGACAACCGCAGAAGAGCTGACAACCCCCACACCAGAAGAGACAACCCCAGAGGAGCCCACAACACCCACACCTGAGGAGAAAACCCCAGAGGAGACAACGACCCCCACACCAGAACAGACAACCCCAGAGGAGCCAACAACACCCACACCAGAGGAGACAACCCCAGAGGAGCCCACAACACCCACACCTGAGGAGACAACGACCCCCAAACCAGAAGAGACAACCCCAGAGGAGACAACAACCCCCACACCAGAGGAGCCAACAACACCCATAGCTGAGGAGACAACCCCAGAGGAGCCCACAACACCCACGCCAGAGGAGACAACCCCAGAGGAGCCAACAACACCCACACCAGAAGAGACAACCACAGAGGAGCCAACAACACCGAAACCAGAAGAGACAACCCCTGAGGAGCCCACAACACCCACACCTGAGGAGACAACCCCAGAGGAGCCAACAACACCCACACCAGAGGAGACAACCCCAGAAGAGACAACAACCCCCACACCAGAGGAGCCAACAACACCCATAGCTGAGGAGACAACCCCAGAGGAGCCAACAACACCCAAACCTGAAGAGACAACCCCAGAGGAGCCCACAACACCCACGCCAGAGGAGACAACCCCAGAGGAGCCCACAACACCCACACCAGAGGAGACAACCGCAGAGGAGCCAACAACACCAAAACCAGAAGAGACAACCCCAGAGGAGCCCACAACACCCACACCCGAAGAGACAACCCCAGAGGAGACAACGACCCCCACACCAGAGGAGACAACCCCAGAGGAGCCAACGACCCCCACACCAGAAGAGACAACCCCAGAGGAGCCAACAACACCCAAACCTGAAGAGACAACCCCAGAGGAGCCAACAACACCCACACCTGAGGAGACAACCCCAAAAGAGCCGACAACCCCCACACCAGAAGAGACAACCCCAGAGGAGCCAACAACCCCTAAACCAGAGGGGACAACCCCAGAGGAGCCCACAACACCCACACCAGAGGAGACAACCGCAGAAGAGCTGACAACCCCCACACCAGAAGAGACAACCCCAGCAGAGCCCACAACACCCAAACCTGAAGAGACAACCCCAGAAGAGCCCACAACACCCAAACCAGAAGAGACAACCCCAGCAGAGCCCACAACACCCAAACCTGAAGAGACAACCCCAGCAGAGCCCACAACACCCAAACCTGAAGAGACAACCCCAGAAGAGCCCACAACACCCAAACCAGAAGAGACAACCCCAGCAGAGCCCACAACACCCAAACCTGAAGAGACAACCCCAGAAGAGCCCACAACACCCAAACCTGAAGAGACAACCCCAGAGGAGCCCACAACACCCACACCTGAGGAGACAACCCCAGAGGAGCCCACAACACCCAAACCCGAAGAGACAACACCAGAGGAGACAACCCCAGAGGAGCCCACAACCCCTAAACCAGAGGGGACAACCCCAGAGGAGCCAACAACACCCACACCAGATGAGACAACCCCAGAGGAGCTGACAACACCCAAACCCGCAGAGACAACCCCAGAGGAGCCAACAACACCCACACCAGAGGAGACAACAACACCCAAACCCAAAGAGACAACCCCAGAGGAGCCAAGAACACCGAAACCAGAAGAGACAACCCCAGAGGAGCCCACAACACCCACACCAGAGGAGACAACCGCAGAGGAGCCAACAACACCTAAACCCGCAGAGACAACCCCAGAGGTGCCCACAACACCTAAACCTGAAGAGACAACCCCAGAGGAGCCCACTACACCTAAACCTGAAGAGACAACCCCAGAGGAGCCCACAACACCCACGCCAGAGGAGACAACCCCAGAGGAGCCAACAACACCCAAACCCGAAGAGGCAACCCCAGAGGAGCCAACAACACCCAAACCTGAGGAGACAACCCCAGAGGAGCCCACAACACCCACGCCAGAGGAGACAACAACACCGAAACCAGAAGAGACAACCCCAGAGGAGCCAACAACACCGAAACCAGAAGAGACAACCCCAGAGGAGCCAACAACACCCAAACCTGAAGAGACAACCCCAGAGGAGCCAACAACTCCCAAACCAGAGAAGACAACCCCAGAAGAACCAACGACCTTGGCTGACTCTCCTACTACCCCCAAACTTGAAGAGATGACCCCAGAAGAAACTATAACCAAGGCAGACTCTCCTATGACTCCCAAACCTGAAGAGACAACCCCAGAAGAACCTACACCTGAGGCAGACTCTCCGACCTTGGCTGACTCTCCTACCACCCCCAAACCTGAAGAGACAACCCCAGAAGAACCTACAACCAAGGCAGACTCTCCTACAACTCTCAAACCTGAAGAGACAACCCCAGAAAAACCTACAACCAAGGCAGACTCTCCCACCACCCCTAAAGCAGAGGATGCAGACTCTCCAACCAGCCCTGCAGCCCCTGAAGCCGGTACTACTGCCAGTAAAGCCACTGCTGCTCCTGGCAATGCTGCTGCTACAACAGCTGGGAAGGATTCCCCCACACCTGGGGTAGACACAATGCTTTCAGATACCACAACGGAGAACAAGGAAACAACACCACCCAAGAAAGACAGAACTACTCTGCTTAAAGACATTTTCACAGCTGCAGCTGGGAAAGACACAGTTACTGTAGCTATGGTGACAACAGCTAAACCAGGTGACTCTCCTAAAGGTACGGATGACATTGCAAACACAACTCCTATGGCCAAGCAACCTGCCACTGCAGCAGCTGAATCAGAAACAACTTCTACAGACACCAAGACTGCAACAACAGCAGCCACAGCTCCCTTGCCCAATCCCACTGTGCTGGTAACAACCATCAAAGAAGATTCAACTCCTCAACCCAGTGAGGCTGTAACACCAAAAGAAAAAGAGGCAACTACAGAAACTGAGCAGGCTGGGCCAGCAGCAGACAAAGAGAGCCCTGGTGCTACTTGTGTTATTGTGGAGATGACAACAGCTGGTAAAAAAGAGGTAACAACCATTAAAGAAATGGGCACTACACCTGAAAAAGAAATGGAAGATGTCACTGAAAAGGCCCCTGGTATTGACAAAGAAGAGGTAACTACAGTTACCAAAGAAACCACAACAAGGGATAAAAAGGACACGATAGAAGAAATGTATCTTGTGTCTAATGGGACATCCAAGCCAACAATACATTTCCAGGAGGTCACTGAGGCCAGAGAAGAGCCTCACCCAACCGAACCCGAAACTCTGCCAGCAAAAGAAGAGCCTGAGATAAACAAGCCTTTAATACAGGTTGGGGACCTGCCAATGTTCCCTGGAGAAACGCAAGGTAAGTGCATTCCAGCAGGTACAAAAGCACCAGTAACTCATGGGAACATGGCAGCGTCCTATGGGCAACCACAACCACTGCTGCCAGTGTCCTGAACACTGAAACCTCAGTCCTCAGCTGTGGGGTTAGTTAAATCCTCCAGGTAGTTTAGAACATGATCTAAATTAATTGGTTTCAGTAATTGGTCCTACTGAAAATTATTTGCTATAAGTACTGTAGAATATGCAAACAGACAAAAAGTCAAGGGAAGAAGACGACAAATTTCTAAATCCCATGAAAAAATTGCTAGAAGTCAGGCTGCATATCCCCCCTCTCTCATGGTACCTAACCTGTTGTTTTGTAGCCACCTACTAAAAATGTCATATAAGAGAGAAAAGAAGTCTCTTGTTTGTGCTTTTTGCCACAGCATTTTTCATGCCCTCTATTTATTTTAATCAGATATAGCCTGCAGGTTCTTGGGCAATTTTTCACTCATACACTGAAAGATATTTTGGGGGGAAAAGTTAGTGGTTTAGATACAAAATACTTGAATTTCAGTGTAAAAGAGATTCATCTTTCCTTTATATTTAACTGCATATATATATATTTAAGTGAAAGAAAGTGTGCTTTTTTTTTTTTTAAGAAATAATGAGAGGGAAGAGAAGCTGCTAAAGCAGCTTAAAGGAAAAATAAAATCCTAGAGCATGGAGTAAGTCCATGAGGGATGTAGAAGGGCCGAACTTCCCGCGAGCACGTCCCTGATAAGGGATTAATCCCTGGCCCACTGGCGGGGGCAAGGGGAAAAGCTAAGGCCGTTCTTGTGGAACATTAAACAAACCCACCTGGTTGTGTTTTGCAGAGAGGAAGAACGACGAGAAGGACCTGTGCAGCGGCAAGCCAGCGGATGGCATGGTCGCCCTGCCCAATGGCACCTTGGCCGTCTTCCGAGGTGAGACTGCTCCGAACATCCTCCACCTGCCCCGGCTCTGGCTCCGGCCCTGGCCCCAGCCCTCCTCCTTCTCCCGCACAGCCTCGGCACAGCGCCGGGGCTCCTCGCTCACCTTTCCCGGACCCAGTCCTTCACCCTCACCTACACTGGCCGCCTCTTCCTCCTCCCTCACCTTTCCCGGACCCAGTCCTTCACCCTCACTGCCCCGGCCTCCTTCTCCTCCCTCACCTGCTCCGCCCCCCTCTCTTACTTTCTCCTTCTTTCTCACCTACCCCTGCTCCCCTCCTCTCCTTCTCCCCCTCCTCCTACTCCCTCACCTGCCCCGTCGCTCTTCCTCCTTTTTCCTCCCTCACTCGCCTCGGTGCCCCTCACCCCTCACGAAACTCTCCCGAGCCCAGAGCCCGCCCCGCCCCGGTCCCTCACGGAGTCGGCTCAGCCTCGTCCACGGGGCAGGACGGCGATGTCCCCCCTCTGTCCCCGAGGCAGGACGGCGATGTCCCCCCTCTATCCCCGAGGCAGGACGGCGATGTCCCCCCGCTGTCCCCGGGGCAGGACGGCGATGTCCCCCCGCTGTCCCTAGGGCAGACCATGCTGTCCCCGGCGCCCCTCACGCCTTTTCCCCGCAGGTCACTATTACTGGCTGCTGAACGGCCGGACCCCGCCGACCACCAACCCCCGCCGGATCAGCGACGGCTGGGGCATCCCCTCGCCCATCGACTCCGTCTTCTCCAGGTGCAACTGCGATGGGAAAACCTTCTTCATCAAGGTGAGAGCGGTCCCGGCCGGCGGGATGGGGCGAGGCTGATGAGGAGCAGCTGGGGGGGCTCAGCCTGGAGCAAAGGAGGCTCAGGGGGGACCTTGTGGCTCTGCACAACTCCCTGACAGGAGGGGGCAGCCGGGGGGGGGTCGGGCTCTGCTCCCAGGGAACAGGGACAGGAGGAGAGGCCTCAAGCTGGGCCAGGGGAGGTTTAGATTGGATATCAGGGGAAAAATTGCCTAAACTTGTTCCCAGTATGCTTCCCAACCTGAAATAAAATGATAATGAAGTGCCCATGCCTCATTAAAGCTGTTACATAGTTTTTCCCCAATAAATCATTCAGTCCTGGAATTCAAACTGCTTGTTATGTCCATGCAAATTTAAGAGATTAGAAAGCAAACCCCTTTGTTCAGTAACTCCTCTTAAAAATTAGCTTCTAAGATACTCTCGGCCTACTCAAAGGTTATAAGACTGCAGATGGTATTTTATGAAGTTGTAGTAGTTTTATCCCATTTGAAATGGATGTAGGAGTGATTCCAGTCAGATTTACAATGTAGCTATCAAAGTGCTAGTGTTTATTTATGGATTATTCTTCGTGTTTGTGTTGCAGTTCAAGAACCAAGAATTAGCTTCCTCTAAAGCTCTTTTTTTTTTTTTCCTTAAATGCTCAGGGTCCCCTGTACTGGCGCTTCACTAATGGTGTTATGGATAAAGGCTATCCCAAACCTCTTGCAACTGGATTTGCAGGGTTAAGTGGGAGAATAGTAGCAACCCTCCCTGTGGCAAGATACAACAACAGACCAGAATCTGTTTATTTTATCAAAAGAGGTACGTCTCGTATTCCTGAAGTTCAGGGAACATCAAAACGTGCTTGAATTGCCTTAGTCAGGAATAAAAGACTGTTTCTCTTGACCCAAAGTCCTATTTCTTTCAAACTGAGAAACACAAGTGATGTCAGTGCACCAGGTTCTCAAAAACAGCCTGAAGCTTAAAAAAATTTGTGTTAGTACTTGGAAGTCTTTCAGTGCATTTTAAACGAGGTCTGTATGGGTGAGAATCCAGGAATCCAGCACTGTAGTGGCTAAACATTGAAATAAGTTTTATCTGGTAGTAAAGCTATTTTAGTCCCAATTAGAGAAGGGAAGGCTTTAATCTTGCTGGTTCATAACTATGTATGGAAATTTCCTTCTCTATTTCTGATTTCTATTTTAAAGTAATTTCCTTATCTTACAAGAATGTTATTTGTTACTGACTTCCAGTGTGTGATATGAATATAATGACATTTTCATACCTGATCAAGCTGGTGGTTGGGTGTTTTTTGGGGGGGTTTATCGATTTATTTTTTTTAAACTAACTAATCAAACGTGTGTTTTAGATGGGAACATGCAGCAGTACGTGTACAGACAAGAACCGGTCAAGAAGTGTCAAAGAAGGGCCTGGGTCACCATCAGATACCCAGCCTTTGTCCCCAGAGTTGTCATCAGGCGGCGCTTCCAGCGCGCCGTGCGCATGCCGACCGTCATCCGCACCGTCAGGATCCACCCCCACCCCTCTGGTAATGTGGTCACTAAGGCTCTCCCAGACAGCCACTTTCACCTCTGTAGGCTCTGACACAACACTGTTTGGTTTTTTTAAATACAGTACTTTCAAAGGTTTTAATGGCTGTAGGTGACACAGCCCCCTGACAGCTGCAGCAGTGCCGCAGCTCCTCACTGAGGGTTCCTTTCGCTTGCAGGAGTTCTACGCAAGGAAATCCAAATGACAACGTACTGGAGAGGGCTCCCCAAAGTTGTCCACTCAACTCTCTCCGTGCCCAACCAGAGCAAGCCCGATGGCTACGATTACTATGCCTTCTCTTACAGTAAGTAAAGCTAAAGCACATCACTGGATCTCAAAAGACACAGGGGTGGGGAAGAAAGAAGCTCCTGTTACTGCTTGTGGTACTACTTTCAGCACTACTAAAAAGTCCTGAGAATTAAAATGTTGCCCATAATCAAGAGATGTTTCTATTAAAAATAAGTAGTTACAGGACAACGTGCAGCCATGAAATACAGAGGTTCAAAGCAGCCAGTGGGGGAATGCATTGCCAGGGAGTTCAGCCTTGTAAAGTGACAAACCTGCCACTTAAATGAAGAATTATGTTAATGATAGACTGAAGTCCTTGGATCACTACATAGCAATAGTTTTTCACTGGCTTCTATGGAACTATGTTTCTGACAAAACACAAAAAGGAGGGACACGAACCACTTGACTTAGCTCAAAAAATTATTTTTATGATCTCAGATTAGGTAGACTCATTCCCCCAGCCAGGATCCTGTACAAGCATTCCTCAGAATTTTCTGCATTTATTTTGAAAAAAGCTCTAAGAACAAGCCATACCCAAATAACAGGATATTAAAGTCCCTGTCAGTAAGACCCAATTCCTCACCTTGGAGGAATTGGCCTCACAGGCCCATTCACACTCAGGGACCATGGACTTCCCACTTCTGTAGTGAGTGCAGGATTGTTGAGGATTTAGTTTGTTTGATTTCCAAATTCTTAAGACTGTTTCTGTGTTATAGCAATACAGGAACATTCTTCCCTGCTTCTGGGACAGATTTAATTATTAGCAGTGCTATAAAACTTAATGCAACTCAGGACATGTGAAAAATAAAAGCTGAGGACAGAAATTTATTGTTGGAGCCTCTCAGCTCCCTATACGCACATGGATTGAAAAATCTGTTATTCAGGCCTAAATGACATTAAAATGCAGGCTTGAATTTCTGGATTCTTCCCATGTATTAAACGTAGTTTCTGGAATTTAATCCCGACATCTCTTCCTTTCAGATCGGTACTACAGTTTGGATATTGGCAAAAGAATAGCACGACCTGTTACTGCTCTCACAGGAAAGACTGTATCCAAAGACTGGTACAACTGTCCCAGCAAGTGATGCACAGCAGAGGAGTTTAAAAAAAGATGCCATTTGAATGTCAACATTTTTTCTAATTTTATTAATAAAAGACATTGAAATGTGTGCACACAACTCTAAGTATGAAATGCTGCTTCAAGCTCTGGCTTCATTACACTAAGCAACCACAGGCAAACTGGCACTTTGTATACACAGCTGGAAGTACTTTACATGTCATTTAACTAATGTTTCCTCTGTTCAAGCCTCCTCTGCCTCCCATGGCATGAGTTACACCTGTGCAGGGAAAGAAAACAAGTGCATTAGTGTAAACATACGATACTTCATCCTTCCCTAAGGAATTGTCAGGGCAGTGGAGTGGTTCCTTTCTGATGCAGTTCAAGTTCCCCTCTCTCCCCTAAGCCTGGTGCCACATGTACATGTCACCTGTGTCATGCAAAAGGCTGGGGGTGACTTGTGATCCTGAGCCAAACCAATGAGCAGAGGATTCTTACCACACCTGAAATCAGTTAGTCCCACCTTTTTGTTATTAAAAAAAATGGTGACAGATGGAAGAAAATCTATCCTAGTCCCACCTCCTTATTTTTTTCCCCTTAAAATACCAGCTGACCTATATTTCAATGTTAATATTGAGTCATCTACAATGTTAAAACAATGCAAAATAGAATAAAATTCATCTAAGGCTTTTTCTTAATACAGAAGTTGCAAACAACAATTTCTTGTCAAGGTTTAACTCTATTGCACTAAAAACCTGTAATACTTCCAATAAAGCTTTTTTTCAATGAGTACACATTGATATAACTGGAACCCTTTCATATACCAAATGGAAATTGCTCTAATGCTAAAACCAGAAGTTTCTAAACTGCTGTCCTAACAGGATTTCTGAAACGTTCTTTTAAAACTTTGAAGTGTAAGATCTAATGCCCTTTACTTTCTCTCTACTGGTAAGAGCCAGGTGCCACTGCAGAAGGAAGTTTTCCTGTCTGAAACCTGCTCAGCCTAACACACTAAACCCAAACCAGAGCCCTGAGGCTCACACACCGAACTCGAGGGCAGGACTGCTGCATCACTCCATGTCTGCCAGCAAGCCCAGCCTGTAAAGCTTCAGAGGTGGTGGCCACAGGAGGGGTGCTGGAGCCGTGCCTGCAGCAGGCTGGCTGCGAGCAGCCGGGAGCACTTACCCCTCTGCCTGTTGAACTGCCGGCCACGCACGCCCGTCCTCAGCGTCGGGGGCTGCAGCCGGACACGGCGCAGGGACTTGGGCTGAGTGCTGCTCGTGTCTGTGGGGAGAGACAGGGCAGAAAGGGTGGCTGTGCCTGCCAGGTTCTCACTCTTCATCTTTCCATGTTTTGTTATGGGTTATGCTTTCTTTACTTTAGAATGACGAAGGTGCCTCCTTATTTCATTGACCTCTCCTCTAATATAAATAAAAGCTCCAAAACAAATAAGTTTGGGACTTCTTTTGCTATCTATACAAGGGGGTCAATTGATAACTCAATAGAGATTAACTTATTGTTGTTTCACAATTTAATTAAAAATATTTTTGAAGCTGACATCAAATACGCCAGTGGATAAATCACCAAAGTTTCAGTAACTTTTGCTCCCTGAAGCGTTATTCTCGCTTGGCCTACTCCAGTTACTGTGGTCAAGGAAAAATGGTTTGCCGAAGTACCAAAGGATTTATAAGCATCAAAATATGATCTTGCTCTAAGAGAATCTGGGGAGACCTCAGAGCCCCTTCCAGTGACTAAAGGGGCTCCAGGAGAACTGGAGAGGGACTTGGGACAATGGCCTGTAAGGACAGGACAAGGGGGAATGGCTTCCCACTGCCAGAGGGCAGGGATAGATGGGATATTGGGAAGGCATATCTCTCCCCTGTGAGAGTGGGGAGGCCCTGGCACAGGGTGCCCAGAGAAGCTGTGGCTGCCCCTGGATCCCTGGAAGTGTCCAAGGCCAGGTTGGACGGGGCTCGGAGCAACCTGGGATGGTGGAAGGTGTCCCTGCCCATGGCAGGAATGGAACAAGATGGGCTTTTAGGTCCCTTCCATCCCACACCATTCTGTGAGTCTGTGATTTTATCTTATTTTGTGTATCCTGGCTACCAGCCATGATGCTGGACAAAGGAGTTCCCACTCTTAATGAAAAGGTATGAACTGTTTTTGCTGATTATCCTGTACCTGCAGATGAACTCGAAGGAGGATCCTGACTAGTTGAAGGAAGATCTGACTCATCAGATGCTTGAACAGATTCTTCTTCTTGCTGGCTATCGATTTCTAGACCTGCTTCTGAAGTAATGCTAGAAGGGAAGGAGAGGGAGGAGAAGCATGGAAGTGTATTTGCAGAGTTTCAAAAAGCTCAGGGAAAAAAAACCTGTCTTGGAACATAGAGATTCAACGAAAATCAGAAGTTAAATACAGCATAAAATGATAAACTATCCCCTTTCAGATCTTTACTTCATCATAACACAAAATATAGCAATTATTATAAAAATTAAAAGTTGCACTTGTAAAGCGAAAGACAAAATTATTTGTCTACAAAATTCAGTAAGAACTCCTTATTCCACTCCCATGCTTCATCTTTTGAACATGCAATGTCTTGACTGGGTGATTTAATCATATAGGTGTGCTTTGCATGAGGAGTGATTTTCTGTATTACACAGGAATGCCTTGCTCTTTATTCTGCAAACTGATCCTTCAACCCGTGTCTTTACCATCAGTATTTGATTATTGCAGATTCCTCTCCATTCTTAAAAAATACGAATTTTTTTTTTGGTGACTTTTACATTAACTTTGTTAAATCCCAAGGAGAAAATCAGCAGAAAACCTTTGGTTTTGGATGAAGAGTCAAGATTGTCCTGCTTCACAGCATTACCAAACGCTGTCTGAGCTGCCCCTGGGTGACAATGAACGTGCCAGAAGTGCTAGCAAACCAAAGCAGTGGTGCTTTACCCTTCAGACTCTGCCTCTGCGAAGACCTCGTCGGCGTCGTCGCCGGCGCCGGGCTCGGTGGTGGTGGACAGGCTGCCGGTGGAGGTGGTGACCATGGGCACGGACTGTGACGCGTGCTCCGAGGCGTCAGCCGAGGCGCTCTCCGTGAACACCGTCACTGCGGGGAGCACAGGCAGCCTCAGCCCCTGCCCACAGAGCCCCTGCCCAGCACAGGCAGCTCGGGGACAGGCTGCCCAGCGCTCCTGAGGAGCGGCAGCACTGCACCGGCCATGGGGAATTATTCCCTGCTTTGCTCTGCAAACCCCTGCCACTTACCCGGTGCTGCCACTTGTAACGGTGTTGTGGGGACACTACGACCCCCCGACTCCTCCTCGTGGGCAAGGAACAGCGGGGTTTCATACATCCCTAAACCTGCAACACAGAGTTCCAGTGACAGTCCATCCAAATAAGCAGCTAAAAAAAGGATTAACTGATGTCTTCCCTCTGGACACTTGATGAAACCCAGCCACTTGTATTCAAGCAGATTTTTGTTATTTTGACTTACTGGCAGAGCTGATCATAATTTATTGAAAAGTAAAGCCTTGATGAAAATATTACTGCTTGTTTTTTAACTTTCATCCTTGCCTTATGCCATTATTTTGCTTTGACCTGTCTCCAGAGAACAACCTGTGTTCCATGGCAACAGGGATGTGGGGGAAAAGGAGATTCAGACCAACAACAAACACAACAGCTTGGCCATCTCTGAGCAGGTACAGATACAGCCAAAAGATTTCTTTCCATTTGCTGTTTTCCCCTATTGTTTCACTACAGGGAAGCTACAACCAACAGTAAAATTGAAGTTAAAAACCATTTCTTCAATATTGCATTCAATTTCAAAATCCTAACACAACTAGAAACGTAGCAGCTTGAAGAAAACATCTTCTCACTTTCTGTTATTCTCTCTCTGCCGACAATTATTTGAGTTGCAGGTTTCCACACTTCAACAATTTCCTGAAGCAGAATTGTGTTTTATTGACTGAATTCTCTCTTTTTCACTCAAAGACTCATGGAAAAGAGAGCCCAGAACTGCCTTACCTCCTTGTGATGCCAGCTGCCCGAGATCAGAGTGACTGGAGCTGGTTTGTGGCATATCTTCAGGGGGCCCAAATCTGAACCGAGGAACTCCAGCTACCTGGGGGGAACTGGCAAAATACAGACTTAAGGAATTCTACAAATTCCCCAAAGATCGGGGCAGAGGGGAAGAACTTTCTGACCAAGAGAACAAATCATGCATGAGACAAAATGAACTAATACTGACCATAAAAATCAGCTGAGCTACTGCTAAACAAACAGCAATTAGCTTGTCAAATTATTGGGAACGCATTCAAAATCAGCAGAACAGTCCTGAAGAGAATATTCTTATCCATTCTATGAACTCTCACAATTTTACGTGGATTGCTGGACATGTCCAGAACATCCCAAAAGCAAAAATGAAGGTAACTTTTCCTACTTTTATTGGCAATATTAATGGGGAGAGAGGAAGAATGAGGAAGGAAATTGGACAGAACTTTTGTTTGTTTGTTTAATCTCTTCTTAAATCACCAAGTTACAATACACTGGAGATTATTCGCTTCCTAATTTGCTGACCAGTTATATGACACAATTCAAACAATAATGACTTATCTGCACATGCAGCTATCTATCCTACTACCTAGCATGTTACTCCAATCACAAGTTCATTTAATGTAAATTTATTTTCATTCCACTGAAAAACAGAAAGAAATCGAATAAAGAATAGAGAAAAGCCTTTTTTTTTTTCCCTTTTTCTTTTCACACTACTTACTGAATGGCTTCTGCAAATCCATCTGTACGATGTGGAACTACAAGAGTTGGTGTGCTTGGAACTGTTCTGTCCTCGTCATCAAAGAAGTGCTGCTGCTGGAAAAAAAGAGACTGATATGAGAGCCTACAATGTATTTCCAGTTTTTACAGCTGAGTTAAAGGTTGATTTTTCCACACAGTCCAGCAAAACAAAGACAGATTTAGCTCTAACAAAATTCCTGTTTAATTTCTGACATCTAAAGGTGATGCCTTTGATCTCACAAAAGGTACTTTAGTCAGTCAGTCTCTCTCTTTTCTCTCACTGAACCTGCATTTGTTCTGCCAAATACAGCTGAACAAAGGGTTCAAAATTAGCTGATGGAGACAGCATAGATTAGCCTTGTTCCTTTAGGATGAGCCTGAACCCAGCATTATTTTTTCCAGCAACATAGCCACTTTGACTGACTCTAAAAACAAGTAAGTAAAATCACCTTAGACAAAACCAACTGAGCCTCTTTTGAAGCCTTTTGCTTCCTGGGACTTTTCTAGTCTTTGCCTTCCATTAATACAGGAATTAACAGGAGTAGGATATTTTCTACAAGACTACAGAAACCATCCCCCCTGAAATCGGCAGCCAGGCTTCTTTAAAAACCAAAATAAACCCCAAGAGTTAGGAATGTTCCCTCAAAGCAGGTCTTTAGTGGTAGATTTTGATACACTCACCATTCCACCTATCCCAGGGGTCAGCTGAAGTCCTCGCCCCACCGACTGCCTTCGAGTCATCTGGATCCTCTTTATGGGAAAGAAAAGAGGGAAGTAGTGTGAATGCGGTCCTGGAATTCTAACAACATACAAGTGTTCAGTCAGAGCCAAGGGCAGCAGCTAAATGAGTAAATATAGCAATCATAATGAAATCACAAAATATCCTGAGCTGGAAGGGACCCACAACGATCATCAAGTCTAACCCCTGCATGCAGGACAGCCCCAAGAAATCCAGGAAGAGCCCCAGAGCGTTATCCAAACACTCCTGGAGCTCTGGCAGCCTTGGGGCCACGACCATTCCCTGGGGAGCCTGTTCAGTGCCCCAGCACCCTCTGGGGGACAATGTGTATATTCTGGGCAAGTGACAGCAACATTTTACTCAAGTCTCTACTGAATACAGAAAACTTGCACACAGAAATACTGTGATCCCAAGTCTCAGCACAAGTTAATGGTAAAGGATCATTTCAGTCAGGATACTTTTGAAGAATTCCTGTTGTGATGTTTTAATTTACAAAATCTACAGGTCTTCAACAAAGCATAATCATAGGTCAGGCATTGACTGTGAAAGGTTTAACTTGGAAAATAAATGGCAAAATTCCTTTGCCCCATCTACATTGGGGCAGAGACTCATAAAAACCCTTCCAATGTGAGGTACAACCTGGTCAAGAAAAGCTTTTTTAGTGAAAGTATCGTCAGCCCCTGACTGACATAGCAGTGGTATAATATAATAAGAATTCCAAGATAAAAAGCAGTAAGGCACTTGGGATGGATTTGTGTGTTCCCTGTCCAGACATTAAGTCGCTTTGCTCAGCTACCATTTCTAGCATGCTGAACAGCTGGCAACTTTTTTCCCAATGGGTTTTATTTATAAGAAACCATACAGTAATTTTTTTTGAAGTCTTCTGAGGTGCTGGAGCTGGTTTGTACCTGCACTGGGGGCCCCAGCTCCTGGGGAGGGGCGTGGATGGTGAGCCGTGGGGGCAGAGGGTGCGGTGGCCTCCGTGGGGACTGCGGGGGCCGTGGGCCCTGGCGCTCGGACGCCGACGACGGCTGCTGCTCCCTCGGGCTCTCGTGGGGAAACGTGGACTCTGCAGCACTTGTGCTCCCTTCTCCTACAACACAAATACACAGGGGGAAACCCCAGGAACCACGTTGAAAACGTGAAGGCAAATCTTCCAATTCTGCCACGCCTTAACACGTTTTTTCCCTTGCAAGCCTAGGGACAGCCCAGTATTGTTATTTAAAATCACTTAAAGAGGACTTCTGCCAGCTACAACAGCAGCACTGAAACAAAGTATTAATTATTCAAGTGCTGATTTAGAGACAGATTAATCCACTGAGCCATTCAGTTTCCACAGCAACCACAGCTTGTAGGATTTTCAAAGGAATTCAGAATAAATCCAGAAAAGAACATTTCAAAAGAATCCACATTGCAGGTTGAAATGGCCTTTAGTACTTCACCTATATTTTTACTTTTAAGGGGAGATTTTAACACATGGAAAATAGCTTCTACATTTCCCTCCCCCTACATACACAGACTGTGAAAAAACATGGAATAACCGTACCACTGTTTTGGGAATCTGCTGCCCTCTGGTTGCTTTCAGCTCCTCCCATGCTCTCCTCAGTCTCTGTTCCAGGATCTGTACCATCAGCACCCTAAAACCCCACATAAACAGGGTACGACTAAACAAATTATAGGTTGTAAAGAGAATATAAAAGCAGTACAAAAGTATTCAGATAGTAAACAAAGTCAAATATATGACAATTTCAAAAGATTTCTGTTCATTTCTATAGCATTAGGTAAATCTATTCTCAAATGGTTGAGATTTCAGAATTTTGAGTACCTGTGCGTACACAAACCCGAACAATGTAGCCACCATCATTTAATAACAACAGACAGTGAAATATCCAGCTCTTGAAAAGCCTCACCAGCTTTGCCACTACAGTATTTGCTGCTGGCTCCTGTACTTTGTATTTTCATTCAGCTCTCTTAAACATTCCAAGTAGATTTTTCTTGTGAAAACACCAGTTTTAAGAAATTACCATCAACCAGTAGCAGTCTCAGCTTTTGGGGATGAATTCACACCAAGATTTTCTCTTCCAAGCATTCATGTCTGTGCATTACAGCACTGGTTTGTTGCAAGAAATTTAACAGGCTGTCAAAGAAAGGTACAAATCTCACCTCAGCATCGTCTGCTTCATATCCATCATTGCCATCAGCACTACCAGTTCCTTCATTGCTGTCGTCTCCTTCATCTCCCATCCCCGTGTCTTCATCATCATCCTCGTCCTCCTCTTCCTCATCATCATAATCCTGTGATGAGACAATACAAGAGCCTTAGGGAAGTGCAGAAAGGGGAGTGGAATAGGCTGGATGTGGTGCACAGATCAACACCCACCCAGACACTCCCTCTCTCCCTCTTCAACAGGACAAGGTTAGGAAAGAAGATGGAAAAGCCTGAGGGTTCAGATAAAGGAAGGTAAAAGAGAAATTCAAGGTGAATTAGCAGGTAGCTTTAAAACACTGCAAGTTCAGGCAATGTAAATACAGACCACTTACACAGTCAAAAATATTTTGATTAAATTAGTCCTGCCTGGCGAGTTTTACAGCTGCTGAAAGACAAAATCATAAAGGAATTCCATGATATACATACTTCCTGCTCCCCTTCGTTTTCTTCATCATCATCATCTTCATCGTCACTATCAATTACAATGACATCATCTCTCTTGGACTGGCCATCCTGAGATGAAGAAGTGTTTTGTTGGTCTGACTGAAGGGATCCAAGATCTATTGGGATAGACTGGGAAGTCTCCTCGCTGTCCTCCATGGCAGCGTACTCCCCCTGGGTCACACCCTGCCAAAGACCAAAGGCAATCACCAGAACAAACAAAATTAAATGCACCATGTACAACAGCAAGAGAACCAGACCCTGATGCTCAAAGGACAAACAGTTATTGCTGTTCCTCAAAAACTGACCAGAGGAGAGGACAAAAGAGAATGTGACAGGTGACTGTCAGTGACTGAACAGTGCAAGTCTAAACTTTAAAACATTTTAAGTGGTTTCCATGGGAAACCTGCAGGATTCCATTTGAGATTTCACTTCTAAATATACTGAGAGTTTAGGGGGCAGATGGCCATTTCTGCTGAAGATTTGGGCTTTTCAAATACGCTTACTTCTCCAATGGAGTCTTGTGAGTCTTGATTGTATGTTTGTGCCTCTACCTCTCCATCAGTGCTCTCTTCTGCTGTCACTTCCTCCTGGAAGAATATATATTTTTCTCATTTAAAACACATCATTAGCACCAAACATGTCTGAGATTTTTTTTTTTTACTTCTTTAATAAAGATTATCTTTTCCCACAAAGATTATGGGCAACATTTTCTCCCCCTTCCTTAGCAATGCTTTTATCAAGAATCTCACTTCCCTGCCCTGGAGAAATACAACTTCCCCAGTCCACTGGACCTCAGCATCCCTCAATTTTTTCAGGACCAGAAATGAATCATCGAAGTTTCCCATTCTACCTCCAGCCTCCCAGATCCTTAAGTGATAATGTTCTTACACAATCCTGTCCTTTTTCTGTTATGAACATCCCTCTGGCACAGAGTTAATAAAACATCTTCGGCTTCCTTAACACTGTTCATGAGTTGCCTGCTGTGAGGTTCTGTCTCAAGTTCATCCCTTTTTCACAGCACATCCCAAATCCCTCACACCAACATTCACATGCATCTTCTGTAGGCTTTTCTAGCAACTCATCTTTGCTTCCCATCTCCTCAAATACACTGTTTGTCCAGAATTACTGTAGATAAAGGTCTTCCAAACCACACTGATAGAAGTTTGAACTTCTTCCTCCTCAGTCCTAGGATACGGCCTTCTCTCTTCCATCCTACAGGTTAAGATTTACATCATTCATTCTAACTGGTTTAACCTCTGCCTTTTTAGATACCCAAATATAATTGTTTCCTCCCCAACAGATTAGAAAGTCAATTAAGAATTCACTGATTTGCTCTGAAGTAACACATTTGCTCTTTCCATTAAAATCCTACAAAGGGATAGATTAAGTAGTAGAACTTCATGTTTGTGCAAACCTCAGGTCCAACTCTCTGCATGATTCTCAGTTTCTTTGAAGTAGGTGCATCCACTGTTTCCTCAGAGATCTGGTCTGAGTTCTCCACAGTGTTGTCCTCCTCTTCCTCTCGGGAGCGTTTAGACAGTGAGGAACTGGGGGTAGCTGAAACTTCAAAGACCTCTCAGTTATTTTCAGAACAACACATGTACAAACCAGAAACCAAAAGCTTTGGTATTTTCTTCTGAAGATCACCTCTATTTCTGCACTGAACGACAACAATCAAAATCACACAGAGCTGTTTCCTAGGCCACGAAAACAGCAACCCCTTTAGTGACAAGTCTTAAGCTCTCAGGCCTTTATTCACAATTTAACTGATCCTAAGTATAAGCCTAAAGGTACAACTCATAATATTTCTTTCAACATCTTTGCTTTGGACAAGTACACCTAAAAGTTTAACAGAGTTTCAGCTGGAAAAAGAAAACCCCAACGGTTTGCCAACCTGTGTTTTTCTGGGGAACAAATGTTCTATTTACACTGTGTAGGACAGACAGATGTGCAACAGTGTGTTACAGTGAGTGGCTCTAGAGTACCTCCTATATTTTAAATTCAAGCTTAAGTAGCTTACTCATAGCTCTTAAAATGATCCTTGCTCACAGTGCCATGGAAACAGAGCCAGCAAGGTTTAATGTACTAAACTCTAAAGCTGCTCTGAATAACACAAAGTTTTATTTTCTTTCTACTTGAAGGAATGCAGTGCCAACAACATTTCAGAGGCACCATTTCTGACAGTTCAGGAAGGAAGCCTAACTTCAGAAGTTCTTAAAACATGCAGTAAACTAAGGGAGGGGGAAAAGGCACGAACTGAAGTGAGGCTGGTTTGCCAAGGGTCTAACTGGAGCTACTTACAAGGAACTACTGAGCAAGGCAGGCCTACAAAATGACACCAACCTGTGCCAAACACGGCTGTGGAGGTGGAGGGCCTCTCTATCTGGGAGCTCTGCACCACCTCCACGATGGCAGGGGCTGGCTCCTGAGCCGCAGGCTCGATCTGAGCGTGGCTTTGCTGGGTGGGCTGCACAAAGGCAGTGGCCTGTGTCTGCTGCTGCACAGTCAGGATGGGCTGGGCCAGGGAAGTCTGCACGTTGGGGCTGGTGGAGCGCACGGAGCCGCTGGCGCTCCCGAACACTGGGACGTGCTCCACGGGTCCTTCCGACTGCATGGCTGGAAGGCAAACAGCAGCACAGTCAGGGTCTTCAATCATCCAGCATGGCTCACATTCTCCCACTCAGGCTGCCCTGAACAAGCACATTCAGTGTTTTGCAGATGAATTAATGTTATGCAAATCTCCAGCTGAGGAACCACAAACTTTGCTGCAAGTAGAATGGTCACGGAAGTGCAACACTCCAAGAGATGCAGGGACAATGACACTGTGTGAGGCCCTTCCAAACTGACTACCACCAACATTTCGAGGCAAAGGTAGCACTTTTGAGTACTGAGGATCCTTGTACTACACTAAAAAGCTCACCTTCCTGAGTCTCCACCTGTGTCGTTGGCATAACTGTGGCTGTGGGGGTAGTGGTGGGGTTGGTGACTGTGGCAGGAGTCACCATTGGACGGATGCTGGCTCTTGGAGTAGACTTATTCCCAGCTATGGCAGCAGCAGTCACTTTACTGGGAGTTGACACAACAGGAGTTGGTTTAATGTTTGCTGTTGGAGGATCTGAAGTGCTGGCACTGAAAAACAGGAGATTGGTTTCATCATGGTACAGAAAGCAGATTTTAAAAATAACAAATATATTCTCATAGCCAGAAACACTCTTTTTTGAAGCTTTTACATTTAAAAGCCTGACAACAGCATAAGGATTTGTCTTCCAAACTTTTTATAGTTGAAAGAAGAGAGACACACTATGTCATCAATAGCATTTTATCCAGCTTGGAGGACTGACAGGTTTCTTCCAAGGTAATCAAGTAGGAATCTCAAACACCAAAATGTTCGTACTGTTGGCTGTGCTGGGACTTTATTACAGTGAGTAACACCTTACACCAAAACTGATTCACTCAATACAGAGCAACAGCATCCCTTGGCTGAGACAAGAGGCAGCCAAATTTTCGGAGACATTTTGGAAAGCCTTGCTGTCTAAAGGATGCAGTGGTAACAGCTGAGAGGGAGTTTGTTATCCCAACTCAGCCGTACAGCAATATTTCCCACTTCAGAGCTTAGGCATCTGACTATTTCATCTGTTGTTAGAGCTATCTGTTCAGTACATTTCTCATTCTTGCACAGGGAAGATCCTTCCCAAAACCAAAAAGGTTAAAGTTAACAATTAAAGTTATGTTATCGAAGTTAACAATCAACTTCAAAAATCTTGAAGTCTGAAAACTTTTTTTTAAAATCTTCCATGTTTCCCAGATACCATGTTCCTGGTGGTTAATATGCCAGGTTACAGCTTAAAAGCTCTACTGATTAGATGTAGATGAGAAAACAGGAGGAACGTATTACGTCAATCAGTCTCTTCACAGTTGTTTAAGAAAAATTATGAAAAGCCAGTGGCTTGCTAAAAAGAAGAGCAACTACATAATGATAAACCCAAGAAATATCAACCACAGAAACTCTGCAAAGCCCTTGAACTCACATTCCTCTTTCACCTGAAGCTGGAGTAGACTTGAGTGAGATTTGCCTCTGCTGTTCTGGGACCTATTAGGTAAGGAACAGAAATATCATGTCATGTACACATGAAACAGAGCAGGCAACAAGGAAAACACTTCAGCACTTTGCTAACAAGTCTGTGAGAGAAATGCTTGTTGGGCATTTCCCTGGGCAGACTCCGTAATTATGGCAAATTCCCCAAACCAAATCATACCAGCCATACCAAGGCTGGAAAACAATTCCGTAATTGCTCAGGTATTTTCTGAAGCTTTGAGACATGAACCCATTATACTGAAGGCATCGGTAAAACGCAAAAGTAGAGGGCAGAGTGTGAACAGCTCCTTGGCTGATTCACAGCGAATGGCAGAACTGCCTGCTTGCTGGCACTGGGAATTCTGATTAGGGCAGGAAATTTAAATTAAGTTCCGAACCCTTCCTGAAGCCAGCCTGTGTATTTCCAAGAGCAGGGCATGGTGGCACCTGAGTCCAGGCTGGGCACTGGTGGCCTGGCTGCTGTCCCAGGGCTGCCCGGCAGGATTTTTTGTACCTTGTTTGTGGACTCCGGGGGCTCGTCCCGCTGCTCGTGGTGCCGCTCCTGCTGCTCCCGGAGCTCCCTCTCCAGGCGGCAGATCCGCCCCTCGTACTGGGACTTCAGGGCGCTCATCCGCACCTCCAGCTCCGTCTTCTGCTCCTCCAGGGAGCTGCTCTTCTGCTTCCACTCCTCATTTTCCTTTGTGAGCTGCTCCTTAGTACCTGGTGGAAGAGGAAAGGGTTCAGCCTCGCTGAATCTGCACACTGAACACCTGGGTGTTTTACCAGGTCACTGAAGTATTCTGAAATCCTAAAAATGTTAAGCTACAAAAGGAAATCTGGGAGGCAATTATGCCATTTTTCTATTTAATTGCAATTAAATAAAAAGAAACTAAAGATAGAAAACTACATAGTAAATATAGATAAATAAAAAACTTAAACAAGTAGTCCCAAAAGAACAAGATGTTTTCAGCAAGCTTTTACACCATCATTCCTCTCAGTGACTTTTAAAAACAGAGGAGACAATGTGTTTTGCCCCTGTACATTTAGGGAATGGGAGAATTACCCAAGCTGTCAGTAGGGCCAACCTGCTCTAATCAACAGAAGGATCAAAAATGGGGCTTATCACGTTGGCTGGCCAAAAGTATGCAAAACTTTTTCTATGTCCAGTGTACAGCTGATTATGTACTTCTATCATGCCCTGGAGGAACTAAATTTCAAACTTTAGAACAACTCCGGTAGCATCTAGTCTAGAAAACACTTTTCAGTAAAACATGAAGCAGGCCATATTTCTCAAGCATCCTGTCTAAAGGTTTTTCCATAGAAATAATCAAAAATCTCTAAGGACAGAAAAAACCAATTACAATACCAGCTAACTGTGCAATTTTCTGCTTGGCTGCAAGCAAGGTCTTCCTCGTTTTCTCTTCCTTCTCAGTGATCTGTTGCCTGAGCTGTTCTTCCTGAGTAGTCTTCTCTTGTAGATCTTGATGGAAACGGGCCAGTTCTGCCTGTAGCTGCATTATCTGCTCCTGGAGATTTCTAACTTCAGTTTCCTTTTCTGTTATTGTCTAGGGAGAGAGAAAGATTGCAATTGTTGGCCACAACCAACAACTTTGGCAAATACAGAGCCCAGTTCCAAGGAGTTGGTATTAGCTGGCCACTGGATTAAGGTTAAAAGGCTTCTTATCAACAACAGGAGTTCGGTGCTCTCTGAATGCAAGAGCTGAAGAACGGCATTCTCTTTCCCACTTATTCCAGGAAATAATGTGAGACACACTAGACACAGGATTTAAACCAGGTTTAAGATCCCTCTTTCCCAAGAAAGTACAGGCCACTTCCCATATTTCTGTGACACACATTAAAACACCCTCCCATTCTTCACTGTTACACACTTAGGACTGCAGTGGAGAACAGTACTCTGAAATTACTCACTGTTCTTACCTTTTGTAAGCTTTCAACCTGAGTCTCCAAATTCTTTGTCTTCACTTCAGCTTGACTGAGAGTGTCTTTTAGCTCTTGTACTTCCTGGGCAGAAACTTGGTCTTCTTGTTGTTCTGCCAAAGGCTGAGTTGATGCTTCAGCAACCATCTGAAAGGCAACAAGGGGTACCAGGCTGAAGGGGACTATCTGATCACAATGTCATTACTTTCACAAGATGCTTTTGTGTGCCAAGTGATCGGTTTAAAAGTTCTGGGCAAACCCCAGGAACTCTAAGGAATGCTCCATTTCAGCTCTACCTACCTTATCATGCTGTGCTTTCAGCTCCTCATACTGAGTCTTGTACCTGCGACCGATTTTCTTGACCTGTGTTATAGTTTTCACTTTTTCCTGTATGTCGGCCACTTTAGCATCCAGTTCTTTCTGCAAAGTGTCCTTTTCTGTTCTTATTTTAGTTACTTCATCCTTCAGGCTCTGAACAAGATTCTGGCTTGTAGTCAAGGATGCATTAGTTCTAAATGACAAGAGATCAGAGGGAGATGCAAACGAGATGCTTGAAAATATATACATTTCAATATCACTTATTTATGCAACATCACAGGCACTATCTGTAGTGGATTATGTTTTCTAGGATTTTTCACTACAGAATAGAAATCATTCTACAATATATTACATTGGAATAATTGCAGCTAATAGACAGCTTGCAAAACAACCTTCACTTCACCTTACCTGCTTGTTATCAAGCCACAGAAAGAATACCAAAGGTTTCACAGTTACATGGAGACACTTAAGAAATTACACTTCCATATACAGCTATAATTAGAACATTTTGCTTCACACAAAACCTTTTACAAATTGACTAATACCACACCTGGCAACTTCTGCTTTAAGCCTGCCTGTTTCTTCACTCATCTGTTGGACACGCTTGGCATTTGCCTCCTTCTCGGAGAGCAGCTTTCGATACTCTTCGAGATCGGTGTCCTTCTGCTGGCTCAGTAAGTGCTGAAAGGGGGAGAAAATGGGCATTTTTGTAAAATGATTACACAGTTATAGCCAGAAAATCTCTGAATTAGAGCCACTGCTTTTGCATTTTGATATGGAATAGCCAACTTTGAAGCTGCGTGAACAATGCTTTATCATTCAAACATATTTCTTAGTTTTTTATTCTTCATAAGGGAACTTAGCACTTTTTTTTAGCTGTTTGACTGGTGGGGCTATTTTTCCATACAATGTTCTTTGAAAGGAGGCATTCCCCCACCTGAGTCCGGGCTTTCCAGCGTTTAACATCCTCTTCCAAGAGCTTTTTCTCTGCCTGCAGCATCCCACTCTTCTCACTGAGCTCAGCATTCGACTCTTGCAGCGGCAGGATGTCTGCCTCGAGCTTGCGTACCTGGGAAAGCACAGTAAGGGGTTACACTCTGCATCTCGGGAGACTGAAGGAATCCCTCAGGAAGAAGTCATGACAGAGCTTCTTTCCCAACTCTCTGCCTTCCAGTGGCCAGATGGAGGAAGAGGAAAGGACAAGGACAACAGCAGGGGATGATTCTACAGAGAAAAAAAATATTGGTACAACTTCCCAATCTTAGATGCTCACTCTCACTTTGGTACAGGAGAGATTATTAATGTTAAAATCCAATGCACTGGATTCCATTAAAATAAGCAGTATCTTCCTTTTAAACCCTTAATAAAGCTGTGGTCTGTTTTGCATGTATTCTTGTGCCATTTTTAGTTTAATTGCTGATAATATCCTTGTTCCTGCTACTCCTCTAGCCACGGACAAACACTGACTTTCAGGTTCATCTAAATGGAACTGAACTTCAAGCTTTCCAATGTTGTACATGGAACAATGTCTTTTAAAATTCAAAATGGAAAGTTTCCTCATTAGTGCATGACTTCAAGGAATAATTAAAATCTAAATCATGTATTTACTGTAATTAGCAATGGTATATGCCATACCATACCAGACATTTAACTCATACACTGAATATCTGGAAGGTTTATGTGAAGCTCAGTACTAACCTTTGCTTGTATCTGCTGTAGCTCTTGCTCCAGCCTCTCCTTCTCCTCCCTTAACATCTTGTTGGTTTCTATGAGTATGTTCATGGTCTCAGTTTTCTTCATTAATTCTTCATGCTGTGCAATGGTTTTTGCTGTGACCTGTGGAAAGATTCAACTCAGTCATTTGTTTTGCTTGCACATGCACATATACTCCACCTGGATCTGGTATAAATGCCACCTTGGAAAGCTATCATGGCATTCATTATCTCACATGTACATTCAAAACAAGTACATATGGCTTAAGAAGCAGGAGATGGGGGAAAAAAAAAGATAAATGATCTTTTCCCTAATTATGAGATTTTGGAATTGCCACACTCTCTCACAAGACTCAGAACAAGACACTCCATTTGGTTATAAGCAATCCCAGTCTAAAAACCCCCAAATTTTTCAAAAATTCATGTTTTGGGCACAGGCAGCCCCAGAACAGCCCTGTACTCATTGAAATCACGAGCACTAACCCCCAGCCATACCTGCACCTTCTCCCTCTCAGCATTGAGGCTGTCCTGCAGCTCCTGGAGCTCCCTCTCCAGGTGCTCCACTCTCTGGCGGTACCGCAGGCTCTCCACCTGTGCCACCTCAAACCTCGTCTCCGCAATCTCCTTCTCCCGACGGATAAACCTGCAGGGAGGAGTTCAACACCACATCACACCAGCAAAATGTTCTCGTGTAGTGCAACCACCTCCCACCTAGGAAAAAAGCACTTGCATTTTTAATATTATCCTTCAAGTATGAAGTGATACAGAACCATTTAAGTTCAAATCTAATTTATAACCCCCAGGAGAAGGAACCCAGAGCTAAGGTTACCTAAGAATCTCCAAGATTTGTTCCTGGGATTTGCCTTCCTCACTAAGAGAAACATTTGCTGCAGTTGGGATGGCTTCTTTCATGGAAGTCACCATCTTATTGCTCATGCTCTCCAGCTGCTCATGTAATAATCGATTTTGTTTTTCCAGATCCTCACAGCGGGATGCAAGTTTTGAAGCCTCATCCTACAACAAAATCATTCACTGACTGTGATTTCTGTGGCTGAATTTCTGTTAACTGAGAAAACCCACTGAAACAACAAAGCCCATTCACACCTTGATCATTCTCTCTCTCTCTTCCCAGGAGGCTTTGGATTCCAAGAGCTCAGACTCCGCTTTCTGAGCGGCCTCCTCCAGCTGCTGCCTCACCGCTGCGTTCTTGGCAACTTGTTCTTTGATGGCCTGTAGTGCCTCCACGTCAGCAGCATGAAGCATCAATTCCCGCTCATACTTGTTCTGAGCTTCAGAAGCCATCATTGCCTGCACAAAACCACAATAAATAAACTCTGCTACCCTCATGTTGTATGTTTGACATATACAGAGAGACAAAATCTGTGACCACAAAGCAAAAAGAAAACCACTGTTCAAAACCTCTGCTATTCTCAAGAACAGGAAACATGGAAATGCCCATCTACTACATTTGGGGTTGGATTAAACAGCCAAAAGTTTTTCAACATCCTTGATACCAATTAGTGCTGCTGAAATTCTCATCTGCAGAAAAGTAAATTCCCTTTAAAAAACAGTTGGTAACAAGACAATAATCTTATCAGCTGCTGCTAAACATCACATTGCCCCACAGTTGTAAAAGATGACAACTATGTTTTGGGTTAGAAAAATACTTTCCCCATTGTCTTATTGGGAGCATTTTCTGCTCCCTCTTCAGGACATGGAGGCAGCAATTCATTAAAACCAGTTAATTACAGTCCCAAACGAATTTTTTTACATAATGAAACAGACCTTAGAAACAGAAATCTATTGCATTCGATAAGCAGCTGCTCCCAAAATAGAGACTGTGCTCTCCCAACACTTTTCCTGCCTCCAGCAGTCACTGAGTAACAGTTTAGAGTTCAGCTGAAAGCTAACACGAATTCTGCTGTCCCTGGCTAAAATAGGCAAACACCACAAACATACTTGTTCCTGGCAGTCCCTCCTGGCCTGTTGTTCATTATTCAGAGCTGTGCTGGCTCTCTGAAGAGCTTCCTGAACTTCTGACTGCACAGCTGACAGACTCTTCTTCAGTTCTGAAAGCTGCAGTGACAGGGGAACAACAAAAACAAAGTAAGAACAAACCCAGGACTAAGTGGCAAAGTATTTGGCAGAGTACTGAACACAGTCATTCATAATGATTATTTTATTATTTATAGATTAAAATTAGTATTAAAAGATACAAATACTTTATGTATTTCGACTTATTAATATACAGAGCTCTTTCCCAGTAAAAATATAATCCTTTACCTTCAGAGTTGGACCTGCAGTAATTCTAGTTACAGTCACTTTGTTTCCTTCTGAAACCTCTCACAAAGGCTGCTACTTATGTTTTCCTGCTCAAAGTTCAAGCAGAGAGTGACAGCTTTAAAAACACAATCACTCCACCGAAGTGACACTGCTAATGTACTGCTCACGTTTGGAAACCCCTCACAAATTCAGGTACCCTGTGTACACTCTAAAAGATCTGGCTCAGGGCACTGCTGTACTGTGAAACACAAGTGAAGCTGAGGAAGCTCTGCGAAAGCCCATTCCCGGGGACTCTCTGCAAGGGGGCCTCGGGGGGGTCAGTGCATACCTGTTGTTCCATGTTCTCCACAGCTTTACGCTTCTCCTCCTGCAGTTCTTGTTTCTCTTTTTCTGACTCCATCAGCTTCTTTTCCAGCTGTGCCTGATATTCCGAAGACTCCTTCAGACGAGCTTCAACTGTTGTACGAACTTCCTCTGTCACCTTCATAAAAATCCATCATGAGATTCATTTTTCATCCCATTAAATACATTATTCTGATACAAAACTGCAATTTTATTAACAGTTTAAAACCAGAATAGGTATTCTCAGCATCTGATTTAGAACAACAACACTGAAACTGTGGAGAATCACAAACAGCAATGAATTTTTGCTCTAACAAACAATTAAAGTAAATAAAAATAAGTAATTAACTACTTACTTGTTTTTCCTTATTGAGGGATTCTTCCAGGCTAAGAACCATGGCCCTATACTGCTCCACATTACTGGAACTAGTCTTGAGCCTCTCTCTCAGGTCATTGACTTGTTCCTCAGCTTGTCTCAGCCGACTTACAAGGTCATCCACATCTTCATTTGTACTAGGCTGACCTGCAATAGTAGAACATATTCATTAACTGAAGTTTAATTTAGTTTCAAAACCACTGTTCTCTTGAAAAGTGAAGTAATTTTAGAATAATAACATGATAAAAACAATTACTTTCACAAAGCTTCCCTAAATAAAACTGTAACACCTCACCAAAACAAGGGCTTACAATAAACATTGTTGACTACTTAAAACTATGTAACCTAATACATGTAAGCTCCTCCAAATACAAATGAAAGGAATCCTTTAAGAAGTTCTGCTTTTTTTTTCCCTCTTTGTCAAAGACTGTTTGGATGTGAATTTTACATTAACAAATCATGCTGGTTATCATTTGTCTGAATATGTGATTGCAGTAACAAAGGTTCATTATTTAGTGTACTGCTGTCCCAATTCTAATGATTATGGGCTGTGAATTTTACCATTCTGCAGATGGCAATGTTTAGCATAAAGAAAAATTACCTGTGGAGGAAGATTTTACCTTTCCCTGGAGGCCTCTGTGAGGACTGGGATGTGAGCTGGGCCTCAGTGTTGTTCAGCTGCTGTTTCAGCATGGCGCTTTCCTTCTGGGCGTTCTTCAGGAGCTCCTTTGTGTTGATGTGACGGTTGGTCTCCGTCTCCAGCTGCCTCTTCAGGTCCAGGATATGAACCTGCAAGCACAAGGTTCTTCAGCTTGCCATGATTCCCACGTGGCACAGAGGCCGAGTGTGGTTCTGAATGTCGGGTATGGAGAAGAACACACTGCACTCTGGCAGAAGCACCTGGGGCTTTATTTTCCTCCAAACAAGTGCAGCAGTTTTCACTCACCTCTTGATTCTTGGTAAGGGAATGCCTTTGTTCCACCTCACTTTCCAGTTTCTTCTTCAGCTGTGATATCTCACGTTCCAGCTTTTCTATCTGATTATTGAGTCTCTGCTTTGTTTCTGTCTCAGATCTCTCCAGTATTCCCTGAGGAAAAGAGCACAATGCACTTTGCTTACAACACACCTCAGTAATTTTCTTCTGAAGTACTGTAGCACTTCATACAAAGTTGTCACTTCTCCCATCCAAAAAATAATTAAATAATAGGTAGATGCAGAAAATGATGAAAAGTAGCACTTAAAATATTTGACTTAGCTTTGAAGGTTTTTTTAATAATGTTGATACAATAGATATTATTAGAAGAAAATCTACTATCCAGTCTAATGCTATGGATTTAAAAACCTCCAAAAGATCTACTAGAGAAATAGAATTCAGCCACATGATAAAATGTGCATCCTTAAATACACTCTAAGTGTCAATATACCTTATAATACATTACATAAATGCAGAAAAGTAAATATAACGTAACAGCAAAATAAACTACCGAGGCAGGCACTGGGAAATTTTGCTATCATAAAAATCAACATTACAAATTCTTTCCTTTCACTTTGTTTCACGTGTGTTGTTTCCATTTCATTGTGAAAACCCTTCTCATCAACTCAGAACTCTCAGGACATTGCCCAGGTAAATAACAGAGTATCATAATGTAGGACAGGAATCCCAAACTTGCTGAAACAAGTTGCTGAAGTATTTTATGTCGTGTTGATTTGTAACCACATAAAAATCCCCGTCAAGACCCAATCCCATGACTCTTTTATTTGATTTTCACGGGTATTCATTGAAAAGCCTGACAGACAGACCCAACCCGGGCATCAGAACAGCACCACATACCTGAATCGTTCTCAAATTGGTGAGCAGCAAGTTCTGTCCTCTTTGTTCAACCAGCAGAGAGTCACGTTGCTGCGTCAGACGCACGTCTGACATCTTCAGGATATCCTTCTCTTTTTTCAAGTTTTCTGCTCTCACCTTTCAGACAGCAAATAATAAGAACTTCATTGCCAATCCCAACCCTTAAATTCAGTATTATTTTAAAATCCATGTGAATTAAGCCAAGAACAGTAAGAACAGAACTACTGGGCATTCTGCTTTCCGTGTAAACTGAAACACCTTGGAATGTTTTTACATCTCCACTCTTCACTTGCGACATTTCAGGATAATCATAAGGAAAACTTTCATGCTACCTTGGAATATCCCGCAGTGCCACACACTGTTACTGACCTCTGCCACTGCCAGTTTTTCGTTTGCTCCCCTCAGGTCCTGAGTCATGGTGTTAATGATCTGCTCCTGCTTCTGAGTGGTTGCTGTGAGCTTCTGGGTTCTCTCGTGCAGGGAGGTGATTTCCCGGCGATAGCCTTCCACGTTATCCTGCAGCATCTCGTACCTTGCAGGGAACACAGCAAAGCAAGTCTGCCACATTGCACTGTCCACCTCCCCAGGGGCATGCACACAGCTGTGTGTTTCATGGTTTTATGCTTCAGTCTGCACATATGTGCCTCACCCAACTGCAGCTTCTATTCTTGATCCCACCTGCACTATTTCCTTCGTGTTCTTACACAAAATTGACAGTATCAACGTTTAGCTGAGCAAACAATATCAAGCAGCCAGAGAACATGTAAGGCAATGATATTATGTAACTGAATTACCGTTTGGAGGCAAATTCCAGCTGTGTGGATATCTTGGCATTTTGTGACCTCAAGTCTGTGACCTGCTCCTGAAGCTTTTCATTCTGTTCATTCAGCAGCTTGTCATTCTCCGCCTTTTCTTTTTTATAGTTCTCAAAAACTTCCTGCAACTGCAACAAAGAACAGACATAAAAGTACTTACCAAGTGTAAAAAGAAAGAGGGACAGCTTTGCACAGTGTCTGCTGAAAAATGTACCTGCTTAAGAGCAGCCTTGGCCTCCACAGTCTCCACGGACTCACTCATGGACACTGGAGCAGGAGTCGCCATGGACTGAGGTAAATTCGGGCGCTTTGGAGTAGATGTAAGACAGATCTCCTCTGGTAACATACCTGAAGCTACAAAAAGACAAAAGGGGTTTTAAAGCACCACTTCCGCTCACCACAGCAGATCTTACAGGCCTGCAGCCTGGGTACCTTGCAGAGGAATGATGGCCCCCGTGGTCTGGGTGAGCAGGATGCGGAACATGTCCCGCTGGCGGATGATGGACTCCACGAGCTGCAGCTGGTGCTGCCGCGACTCCCGCAGCTGCTGCAGCTCACTGAGAGCCTCATCCAGCTGGCTCTGGAGCTCAGAGATCCTGAAACAACAACAGCTGCCTTCAGCAACATCAGAGAGGCACGTCCAGGTGTTCCAGGCCCCTTCCTTCTAGAAGGACAGTGAGGGGCTGAAGCGTGTCCAGGGAAGGGAACGGAGCTGGGGAAGGGGCTGGAGCACCAGGAGTGGCTGAGGGAGCTGGGAAAGGGGCTCAGCCTGGAGAAAAGGAGGCTCAGGGGGGACCTTGTGGCTCTGCACAACTCCCTGACAGGAGGGGGCAGCCGAGGGGGGTGTCGGGCTCTGTTCCCAGGGAACAGGGACAGGATGAGAGGAAACATCCTCAAGCTGTGCCAGGGGAGGTTCCAGCAACTGGACCTCAATCAGGAAGAATTTTTTCAATGAAGGGGTTGTTAAACATTGAAATAGGCTGCCCAAGGAGGTGTTGGGAGTCCCCATCCCTGAAGGTGTCCAAGGAAGGCCTGGATATGGCACTCAATGCTCTGGGCTGGTGACACATGGGGCATTGGGCACAGCTTGGACTCGATCCTGGACATCTTTCCCAAACTTAATAACTCTGTGAACCCATGACAGAATCCTGTGAAGTTCTAGGAGACAGGCCTTTGGCCTGCCATGTGTAGATGAACAAGAAAGCAGACCTCTTCCCTGAGCAGCAGAATTCTATTCACGTGAATAACTTCCAAAATGTCAGTAGCATGAGCAGAGAGTCAGAGTAAGAACCTTTCACACAGAATTCCATTACCTGTGGCCTTTACAGTAGTGATTTAGATATCCACACATGCAGGTTTCCGTTCAGCTAACAGGAATGAAAACTTATCTTTTTGAAAAGCAGCTCTGTTGTGTGGAATCAGTCACAAGAAGACTGACAATTATTTTTACTTCAGGTTTTGATGACAGGACTTATAATAAGATATAAAGCCATTTTAATATAAACCTGAAGGTCCTGTAGCTTAATAAGAACTTGCTTTTATGAGTCACATAGCTGCTGCATACAATTAATAACAATCAGAAGTAAAAAACTGAACAATGCTTGAATGAATCCCTGTTACTACTTAGCACAAAGGTAATGAAAAGGAAGGGGTGACCTACTTAGATGATGTTGTTTCTTGCTCTTCTTTTTCTCTTGCCTCCCCCAGCTCCCGAAGAGCCACCAGGAGACGCTGATTCTGCTGCTGAAGCTCTTGGATATTTCTGTAGGAGACCAGGTGTTGAGTGATCACTTCAGAAGAGCTGCTGATGTCAGCAGAGCTCACTGCTTCATCACGGATCACGTGGTTGCCTCTGGCTTCTTCCAGTTCCATTAACAGCACACAGATCTGAAAGAGAACAGTCCTCGTGTAAGGCCTGCACAGACTCTAAAGTTTGCTCTGATAAACAACATATTAGAAATAAAGGACTTGGAAATTAAGGGGTTTTCCCTACAATGTGCAGACAACTGTTATCAATAAATCCTTGTAAGATGATTATGTGACAGAAAAAATAGCTTGACAAAAGGCAACAAGATCAGAAGTACATAAACTGTTCCGTTCTGTGAACGGATCACAGGACAGTCCAATCTAACAAAGAAATGATACAGATGAGTTTTCCATGTCAGATACTTAACAATATTATCCTAAAGCAGCACCACTTCTATCCAGCTAAACTTATTCCAGTTTTGAAAGCAGAAGTACCATGCTGTCCTGAGGAGAAGCTTTAATGTCACCAAGGTACTTAGGACAACCAAAGTCTCCATGACTGTGGCTGAACACAACTTCCAAGCAAACATCAGAAATGCAGCAGCACATGAATAAACCAATTGCAAACAGCACATTTAACCACAGCAACATTTCTTCTACCTGCTGGGAGAGATCCTTCACTCGCACTTCCAGTCTCTGGCTCTCCCTCTCAAAGAAGGAGGCGTGTTTGTTGGCTTGGTCCGCGCTGTCCTGCAGGCGATGGATCTCCTGCAAGCACACCAACAGGAGCAAACATCACACCTCAACCGGACACATTCCTTTCCAGAGAGATAACAGCTTGTGCAGACACGCCTGGGGAACCAAACTGCTCCTTAAAGTTAGGCTCCCAAGGTTAAACTCCAGGTGTTGCGGAATCAAAAGCCAAGTTCTTTTGTGCTGTATTGGTGTATGCTTTAAAACTAGTGGGAAGGGAGCACTGAAGTCCAATTTTATGCCAAATAAACACTAAACTTTGTTTACAGTGAACCTACTCCCTCAGAGAACCAGAGACTGTAAATCACCATTATAAAAAAACCATGAGATACATTGGTTCTGCAAAAGACTTAGTACAGTTTCAGAAATCCTAAGCCAGAAAGTCCAACACATCTTTTCCCCTAATTAAAAGTTAACTGAAAGACCCATTTCATACACTTACAACAGCAGTTAAGTTTAAAGATTTGAAAATTATTTTTTTTTCCAAAACTAGACATGCTCTTTTATTTTATACTGACCTTCATAGCTTGTTCAAGCTTTGCAGACAGACTCGCAACAGCTTTTTGGGAACGCTCAAATTCTTCACGCTGACGTTTTAAGATTGGGGCTTTGGCTTCTACTTCCTGCACTATTTCATCCAAATATTTATTGATTCTCTTATTCTCCAGCTTTTCCATATGCAACTGATCCTGAGTTTCTACATAGGCATTGTACAGCTGCAACAAAAAGGTTTTGGGCTGTTTTTGATACGTCTGTATAGATCTCTTAAAAAAGAACCACTGGTAATGATACAGTTCATATCTTAAGGCACTGCAATTTTATGTAACTCTGAACTAGCTAATTCAGAAAAACAAGCTGGACTTCTAAAATATGGTTTTAGGACTCATACCACAGCAAGGAAGTTACACATATTAATTTTAAAAAGGCAAACTTTATAGTACAACTGTCTGCAATAAAAGAATTCTACACAAGAGGCACAAGTCTTAAGCAAGTTTAAGACAGCAGAAATATCAAAACCACTAGCACAGCATAAAGAAATTTAATGTCTGGACAAAACAATCAGTAACAAACAATGACAATACAAATTGCATAACCAGAAGTGTAAAAACCCCTAGAATCTGTATGACCTATTGTTATACTAATTTTTTTTGCAAGTATAGGCCAAAAGCACAGCAGCACAGATGAAAAAATTATGTAAATAAGCAAAAAAAAGGGCTGCTCCGGCCAAAAATGCATATAGAAAGTAAATTTATATTAACAAACCCCATCTATTTCTGAATTTGATCTACTAAAGAAAAACTGTAAGGCATGTTGAAAAAAATCCCAGTAACTCAGCAAGTGAAGTCTGCCTCAAGTAAGATTTCCTTGCCTTCATCAGGCATGACCCCAAACCCAAAGAGTGCCCTAAGCCTGCACCTTTCCATTCTCAGAGCGTCACTGATGGCATCCAAGGGCTTTGCTGCTGGAGAGGTTGTGCTCACTCACCTCAGTTAACTTCATGCCAGGCTTGACCACTTTGGCCACTGCTGCAGCAGTGGGAGACATGGCTGCCAGCTCCTCCTCGGACAGGATGGCTCCTGGAGACACAACCCCACAATTACCATCCAAAAGCTGCAATAATCCCCACCAGAAATACTCTTATATATCCTCTCTGACTGGCTTTATTTGAATGGCTGAAAAGCTGTTGCTACTAGGGCTCCTAAAATTTAAATAATTTCAGAACATGAGCAGTTGAAATAGCTGGAGCAAGGCTTAACCTCAGGTGTTTTTATCAC
Organism: Lycocorax pyrrhopterus obiensis; assembly: GCA_014706295.1. Classification (NCBI taxonomy): domain Eukaryota; kingdom Metazoa; phylum Chordata; class Aves; order Passeriformes; family Paradisaeidae; genus Lycocorax; species Lycocorax pyrrhopterus. The sequence continues at coordinate 28,005,076 of JACSVZ010000013.1, forward strand.
ACTGTCAGAGGTTTGGAGTAACAGAGCATTGGTTTATTTTCATTAAATTAACACAGGGATAGAGCAAATGTACTCCATGCCTCTGTCCCTTCTTGCTCTCTATCTTTTAGAAACTATGGATATGCAACAAACAACAAAAAAGACAGAGCTAGAACAGTGAATACTGAGCAAGATTTAATTTAAACAGAAATTTAAGGACAGAGGTTTGTTTCCTGTTGCCTTTTTTTAAAAGAGGAAAATAAGAATAGTTTATCATCTCCACTTCCCTCTCCAGAAAACCACTAAAAGCATGATGATTCAGCCTTGAAGAAAAGTTTCCTCTCCATTTTCTTTGAAAAGATAACAGATTAACAAAAGAACTTCAAAAAACACTAAGACAGAAATGCACTTTCTGCTGAGGGGAGCATATTTATATAAGCATATAAGCATATGTAAATCTATGAAAAAACTTCTAAAATGAATTACTAGAAATGACCAAATATGACATTAGATTAATGCAGCTGGTTCTTACAGAAATTCAGCACAACATTTCCTTGAAAGATGATAAACACCCACCTTTGCGCTTCGTAGCCGACAGTAAATCATTGGCATTCTCCAGCTCCTTCTCCAGCTTACTGATCTTCTCTCTCAGCTCCTTTTCCATGACAGCTTTTGACTCTTCCACCTCAGCCAAATGCTCCTGGGCTGCTTTATTAGCTAAAATTAAATCAGACAAGCAGGTTGTGTGCTGTGATTGGTTTTATTTTAAATATCAAAATTTACCTGCGTACCTTAAATTTTACTTTATATGATCTGCAGAAGTTCATGCTGATAAGAAAACTCAGCAGTGTGAGAAAAGCATTAACCACTGCCTATCATCTTTGCTTAGAAAAGGACAAAAATATTGACTGTTCTTAGCAGTGAAAAAGAATCTAAACTAAAAAACAAAAGTGAAGACATATCTTGCAAAATTAGACCCTTTCACCAAAATCCATAGTAAAATTCCAGGTGTATTTGAAAATAGCTCCCTAAACACCAGTAAATTCAACTAGTCAGGTACAACTTTTGTTACAAAGGGACTGATCCATCACCCCAAAAACCCAATTAAATTCCTTTCAGGAACACAAAACCCCCTTTTTTCAGAGCATCAAGGTAATCCAAGGAGCCCAACTGCTCTCCTCCCTTTGCCAGCTTACCTTCACCTGCTTCCTTCAGGAGCTTGTGCAGCTCTTCCACTGCTCCTGTCAGCTCATTGCTCTTTGCCTCTGAGTCATCAGCAGCACTCTGAAGAAAGTTTAGCTCACCTTTAGTACACAGCAACAGCAACCCCAGGTTTACAAATTATGAGCACAGTTTTCTGAGTAAAATACTGAAAGATTCACCTAAGCTGGACAATCCTTTCCATGTGGATTAAGTCTCACTTTGATGCAAACTGCCTACCAGAGAGTAAGAAGCATCAGACACTGATTTGACGTGACAATTCCCAATACAATGTATGGCCTTTAGCTGTTTACAGCTGCTGCTGGCTCTTTCCTTCTTTTCACTAAAGAAAACTGGGAATTTTCAATACTCCATTTCAAACAGTCTGAAAAATACGGTATTTTTAGGGACTCTTATACAACAGTTTATGTTTCTTTGCTTCCAGCTTCAGATCTCCTGAGTGCAAAGCTGTACAATGTTTATTTGGGTACCTGTGCAAGAAAGCTCACAAAGCAGAGCTCAGCAGCCTGTGCACCAAAGTGTGCAAACCAAAGAGCAAGCAGTTGTACCCTTTAGCTGACTTAGTTAGAAGGTTACAGGTTATTTTTCACTCTTTGAGCCAACAGAACAAACAAATACTACTTGTTTCGATGGGGTGTCTCCGACACAGCACAGGACATTCAGCTGGGTTCTAACCAGGTCATCAATACCTGCAGTGTTCAGAAATGAACTTCTAACTCAGAAAAATCTCTTCCACACTCATACTTTCCAATAGATCCTAAGACATAACCACATTTTTACAACATGAAGCCTCAAAATAGTTGGCATAAAATTACTATTTCAACCCCAGTTTTGCTTATTCTCCAAGATAATCCAAACAATGTAAGAGTCTAAATGCTGACTAAGACAGCAGCAAAGAAAACAATGTTTTGGATGTTTCACAAAGTCCTGCAATGGAAGTTAGCCTTTCCCACATTCTCATTTTGTGCGGAAAAAAATTCCAAATTGGCCTGCATTGCATAAGATTTGGCCCCTACTACAGTGACAACAGAATTAACAAACTCACCTTATACAAGTTGGATAATTTCATGTGGGCATTCAGTTCATTGTGGAATCTCTCCTCCATGCTTGCCTGCTGCTCTTTTGCCTGGAAAATGAAAGAGGAGACAGGGTAGAGGAGCATTCCACTATTTCTATTTCACTCATTTTATTGCTTGATTTGTAGAAGCAACTGTAATGTTGTTTCATGTATTTCAAGCTGTCTCACCTCCTTCAGTTTATTCAAAAGTTCTTCCACATGCTTCTGGAGGTTTTCATTTGACTGTTTCAAGCTGTTCACCTGTTCCTCCATTCTGGAAACCTATTCAGAGAAGAAATAAGAACACCATATAAAACTTTTAGTTCTTAGTCCAGTTTATTTTGGAAAATACTTGTCTCATTGTTTTTAATCTAAAAATAAAAACAAACCCAAGAGTTGCTCAAAGAGCAGAAAGAGTCACTCAAATATAGTTATTAAAGTACTTGGCTTTGTTTACTACAGATAATCAGCTGGTATAATTTCTAAGAAATGACAACTCAGTAATTACATTACCTCCTCCTTTTTGTTCTCCAGACTACATTTGAGCTCCAGGATCTCATTGCCCTTCTCCCTGGCAGTATGGAGCAGTTCATCTGTTTTGGCTTTCAGCTCAGCATTCAGCCACGTGTTCTGGTTCTGCAGCAGCTCTTTTTCTTGCTCCAGCCTTTTCTCCCGGTACTGAAAAGGGAATTGTACAGTGTGATTGTAGTGGTTCCACAGAAAACAAAGCAGCCAGCCAAACTACTCTGATTAGAGGAGGAGTAGCAAAAATGTACTGTAACTTGGTAAATACAGGCAGTGCTCCTTATCACACTGGTAGTAAGTCACAACTATCAAGCAACAAGAAATTCCTGCCATCTGAGTTAGTTTCCTCAGTTTACATTAGTTGGGAACATGAACTAGATTAGAAGCCTTTTAGAGGAAATGAGTTATGATATTGAGGTTTTTGTCCCTTCCTCCTCTCTTTATGGAGTTTATTCTGCCCACAGAGTAATGGTACAGGTTCACAGCTAATTATTCTTCTCCTTTGTATCTCCCTTCATGGACCTGGAGTCCTTCCTAGAAGGAAGGAGCAGCCACCACAGCCACCAAGGAGGCCTGGACATGCTTGCCCAGCCTGATACCCCACGTCTTCTAGGAATACAGATCTCACTTCCAGTCACAGCCACCAATTTTATAACAAAAGAACTTGCTATAAGTAACAGCTGCTCACTTGACCTACTTTCTAAGGAATTACAACAAAATGATGATTACATCACACACAAACAATGCAGAACACACACTGTGCTTACAAAGCCCTACTCACCTTCATGGAAACATCTGATGTTTGAAGCTCATCCAACTTCAGCTGAAGTTTTGCCTTTTCTGTGTTTGCTTCTGTGAGCTTTTCATTTAAGCGTTTAACATCCTCTGGAGGAGGGAAATCAGTGTTAGAAAAAGCTGTTGTGTAACAGCTTTAATTACTAAAGAATGACAACAGGCAAGATGCTTTGTATGTAATTGTATGTTGGGCACTAAGATACTGTATAAGGCACGTTTTCAAATCGAGAAAAACAAGCATCAAACTGCTGTTTTTCTACAATTACTGTGTTATTTCCTGCCTTGTTTCCTTTCCTCTAAACACAGTTTCCTGCTAGTCCAGTATTTGGTGCTGCAGGTACAAACTGCATGTTCCATTCAATTCAGTTGTTCAAGCAGGTTTTATTTGGTACTTATTGTCTGTGCTCCTGGCTGTACCATTTAAATGTTCAACTTCCTGAGATCGCCTTTCAGTTGTTCGGACCAGGTCTCTCTTCTCAGCTTCCAGTTCTTCCTTCTCTCGACTTAACTGGCTCTGAAAAAGATTGCAGAAGGGCAACAAAGAAATGTGATCAGCTCTCTGGAACAGTTTATAGCCTCTACTTACGCTAAGAATCACAAAGCAGCGAACTAAACCTCAGTGAGTTACCCCACCCAACTGAACACTGGGATAAGAGGCTTAGAGTAGGCAGACAAATCACAACGGAGTTGTTCAGAACTGCATTTCAATTTAATATTCTTGGAAAGACAGCTGTGACAGTCAAGAATTTACTGAAACAGTTTTATTTGGTCAAATAAAAGGAGTAACAGAGTAAACAAGGAATGAACGCATGCATCAATATAAAAATCAAAACAAAGGCAATAATCTTGGATCATTTACAGGCTGCACTGTCTCTGCCCTCAAGGTATCACTACAAAGCACCTCAGTCAGGCTCAGATAAGCTGCTCTGGGGAAACAATCGGATCCATCTTCTCATCGTGGAAAAATCAATCTAATAAACTTGTTTTAGCTTCCTGCTCCAAAATTACTGTTCTGCTGGATCAGTCAGTTCAAGTGACTCATCCTGCACCCCAGTGACTTTTGGGCATAACACAAAGAAAACTGTGCCAGAGTGTGAGAAAGGATGGGGTAAAACAGAACTCTTGTTTATACCTTTGTCTGAATTCTGGGGGTTTGGTTTAAAGTCACTTCACAACAGGTTTCAGCTGGAATGGAACAATCCATCCAAACTGAAACAAGAGCACCTGCTCACCTGTCATTCAGTTTGCTAAAACACCACCTTTTACTTAAAAACGTCCTGCAATTTTCCTGCACACACGCCCCATGGACATGTAAATATCTCCATGAGCTCGTACTGGTGCTGATCTTGATTCTTAATTGGGAACTGAGTGCATTCTGTGCAGCAAAGGGCCAGAGGATTTCAGTTCCTGGCCACGTCCTGGCAGTACCTGAATGGCCACGTTCCGGTCCTGGGCAGCCTCGAGCTCCTTGTTCTTCTCGTTGAGTACTTTCAGCTGCTCATCTGGGGGCAAGGAACAGCAGTGAGGGATCTCCACTACAACGTGACAGAAATCACTCTCCAAATGCAACAGAGTCAAAATTTCCCTGGCAAACATTTTTAACAAAAGAGAGAGGAGAATTCCAGATCTCACCCTGGATTGACCACGGCTACTGAGGCAGACTAAGGCAATCCTTAGAGCAGAAGCACCTTTTGTGAGGATCCATACATAGCCCACTGTACTGTTACTACACAGTAAGGGGCTTTTTTTCCATGAGAACAAAAGACGCCATTAAAAAAGACCGACTTGAACACACCACCAAAACACACCTCTACAAATGCAGCTGATGGAGACATTTTCAGCTCCTGCATAGAACCTAAAGCAGTTCACACAACACTGGACTGAAGGGTGAATATCCCACCCAACACATAAGAATGTTGCACAGTTACACTTACGAAGCTTTTTAAGCTCCTCCCGCAGAGTTTGACATTCCTGGGTCTCGTGTACAAGTCTCTCCTGACTCTGAGCCAGTCGCTTTTCCACTTCAAAGTACTGTTGCTCTGCAAAATAACAAAGTCATCTCAGTTCCACTTAATCAACATTTTTTCTTTCTCACCTTTACCAAGGATCATCTCAAAGAAAATATCTAAAAACACTAAGACTGTAATAAAATTTGAAGAAGGAAAAAAAAGAAAGCATTTTTGAAGGCAAAAACCTGCATTTCCACATCGAATGAATGTTGTTTAAAATACTTTGCTAGCATGACAAGTGGTATGGATGTTTCCAGAAACCGTGATATGTTTCAACCTGGCCTAGTGGAAGGTGTCCCCGCCCACGGCAGGGGTTGGAATGAGATGAGCTTTAAGGTCCTTTCCAACCCAAATTATTCCATGACTCTGTGAAATGACCCATCAAATAAGAGCCTAATTAATCTGAACAGTTCTTTAACATTTTTGATGTAACCAGAGACACTGTATCAGCCCAATTACGCAGCATGGGCTCATCAGCTTAAAACTTCTTTTACCTCGAGTATTTCTATACACATACAATAAAATCCACACAACCCCAGCTATAAAGGGATTTGGTCTGGGGAAACTTTTCATGAAGACTTCTTAAAATTAATTCCTGGGCTCTATTCCCTTAAGCAGTGAAAAAAAATAATTAGATCTGAATTCTGGTGATCTGAAACAGTAACTGTGTCGTGGGGCTTCAGTGCAAAATACTCAATAAAAGCAGAACTAAGCCCACTCCAGGACAGGTTTCTAAGGAAGTACTGAGGGATGTTTGTTTATTTTCTTCTTTCTCTCATACTTTACAATTCCAAATAATGCTGCACCTCCTGCCACACACGAGAAGAATGGACCTGGAAGAGAGTAACCTGCTAAAATCTGTGGGTAACCTGAATTTATGGCACATTTTAGTAACACATTTACCAAGATTCCTACCATGAAAGAGACTGAAAAGCTGAAAGGCAGAAATGAAGTTTACATTAGAAGAGTCTCACATTCCCAACAAACTAACTCATGTTCACGACCTCACACTCTTGTCTCCTGCTCTCCGCTGCTATTACTGTTCTGTGATCAACTCATCTCCAAATCAATATAAAAATACTGATTCCATCAGGATCATTTTACAGAACGAAATTTAACAGTGAAGTATAAGCCCGAGGCTGTTTGAGAGCTGGGTGAACAAAGCTGTATTTCTCCTCCACAATGAGGACCAAAGCACAGAACTGTTTAGGTTGGAAGAGACACCTAAGATCAGAGTCCAACCATTGCCCAGCACTGCCAAGGCCACCACTGACCCATGTCCCCAAGGGCCACATCCACACAGCTTTGAAATTCCTCCAGGGATGGGGACTCCACCACTGCCCTGGGCAGCTGTGCCAGCGTCTGACCACCCTTTCAGTGAAGGATTTTTTCCCAACATCGAACCTGAACCTTCCCTGGCGCAACTTGAGGCCATTCCCTCTCATCCTGTCCCTGTTCCCTGCAAACAGAGCCCGACCCCCCCCCCCCGGCTGCCCTCTCCTGTCAGGGAGTTGTGCAGAGCCACAAGGTCCCCCCTGAGCCTCCTTTTCTCCAGGCTGAGCCCCTTTCCCAGCTCCCTCGGCCGCTCCTCATCAGACCTGTGCATATCAATGGTAGTTAAAAACCTAACGAAAAGCTGTTCTTTAAGCCCTCTTCGAACGCAGTTTTAACCCTGAACGTCCCTTAACAAGAGAAAAAAACAACAACAACAAGAAAAAAAAAAGACTCCAGGAGCCAAAGCGAGAGACAAACACCAATCAGGTCCCACTGCAGGCCCCTTCCCACCCCCCTGCCGGCCTCACAGCCCCAAGGCACCCCCCGAGAGCCTCTGGAAGACAACACCGCGCTCCGTGCTCTGCCCGCGCTGCCTCCCCTGAGCACAGGGACTGCGGCCGCTCCACAGGCCCGCCGCCCGCACTCACCGCTATCCACCTTGAAGCGCTCATGGCGGGCACGCAGCCCGTCGATCTCGCCCTGCTGGTCGCCCAGGAAGCGCTCCAGCTTGCCCTGCACGGCGCGGGGCAGCTTGGCGAGCTCGGCCCGCTCCAGGAGCTGCTGCAGCACGGCCGCCATCGCTCCGGCACAGCACCACCCGCCGCCCGGCGCGCTTCCGCTTCCGGCCCGGCTGCGCCGCCCGCCATCATGGGTGTGGAGGCGGCGCCGCGTCATCGCCACAGCCGCTACAGCCGGGATAGGAGACCACACGGATTCGTCTCTATGAAGGATACGGATCTGTCTGTGCTTCTAAGATGTCCCGTGTGCCCGTGAGGTGCGGGAGAAGCTCGGCCGCTTCCGCCACTCCCAGCATGGCGGTACAGGGGCTTGGCGCCCCCTCTGCGCGCCCTTTTCCCGCGCTCCGCTCGGCATTGGTGTGCGTCATCTCCCTGCGACGCGGCGCTTACCGATGACGTAGGACCGGCCACCTCAGTGCTCGGCTGAGGCAGCGGCGGCTTCAGAAGTTGGGGATGCGGAGGTGCTGATCCCGGGGATGCGGAGGTGCTGATCCCGGGGATGTGCAGGTGCTGATCCCGGGGATGCAGAGGTGCTGATCCCGGGGATGTGCAGGTGCTGATCCCGGGGATGTGCAGGTGCTGAACCCGGGGATGCGGAGGTGCTGATCCCGGGGATGTGCAGGTGCTGAACCCGGGGATGTGCAGGTGCTGAACCCGGGGATGTGCAGGTGCTGAGCTCTGGGGTCTGGAGGTGCTGATTCCTGGGGATGTGGAGGTGCTGAGCCCGGGGGTCTGGAGGTGCTGATTCCTGGGGATGTGGAGGTGCTGAGCCCGGGGATCTGGAGGTGCTGAGCCTGGCTGTGGGGACCCCGCTGTGGGGACATGAGTTGAGGTGTGTGAGCACCTTCCCTGTGGAGGGTCAGGATGCCCTTTGCTTCCTCACCCTGTGCTCTTGGGCTTCGGCTTTTTAATGCTTAATTCTTTGGAAGACCTCTCCGGGATTGAAAGGGTTTTCAGGCCAGCCCTACAGGGAAGGGAGGGGAGTCTGTGGCAGCCCTTGTGCCCTGGGATCTAGGGAGGAGCTGCAAAGGTGGCTCGTTGGAATGTCCACAGATGCTGTGCTTTGAGTATTTGGGAATTGGAATGGAGGTGGTGTAGGGCATGTTCAAGGACACGTGTGGAATTTAGCAAGTCCCTGTGTGAATGGAAAAATTAAAAATATCATGCAGCAAGATATTGTTTCTTGAAGGCATTCCAAAATTCAAATCCTGGGTTTAGTTTTGGGGCCCTCATGATAAGAAAGACATGGAGGGGCTGGAGTGTGTCCAGGAAAGGGATTCCCTTCCAGGGGAAGGGGCTGGAGTACCAGGAGTGGCTGAGGGAGCTGGGAAAGGGGCTCAGCCTGGAGAAAAGGAGGGTCAGGGGGGACCTTGTGGCTCTGCACAACTCCCTGACAGGAGGGGGCAGCTGGGGGGGTCGGGCTCTGTTCCCAGGGAACAAAGACAGGATGAGAGGAAATGGCCTTGAGCTGTGCCAGGGGAGGCTCAGATTGGACACTCAGATTGGGAAAGTTTCTTCACTGAAGGGGCTGTCCAGCCCTGGCACAGCTGCCCAGGGCAGTGGTGGAGTCCCCATCCCTGGAGGAATTTTAAAGCTGTGTGGATGTGGCCCTTGGGGACATGGGTCAGTGGTGGCCTTGGGGGAATGGTTGGACTCGATGACCTTACAGGGATTTTTCAATCCAAACAATTCTAAAGGATCTTTGTGTGAGACTTGTTCTCCAGTACCCATTGCAGTGTATATACCTTCTTTCACTTTATTCATTGTGTGCTTTGTAGGTCGGAACTGCAACACCTCGCTTAAACCTGGAGCCATGGGTAGAACTTACCTTGTCGAGGAAGGTATTGGGCAGTACCTGACAGAGCTCAGCACAAAGGTGAAGCCATATGTCACTGGCCTGTTGATAGGGCAGGTAAGTGTGGAGTTGTCCTTCCATTCATTCCTGTGAATTGGGGAAGCCCCTGTTCACCAGTCTCAAGGTGTATTTGCTTCTACTGATGTCTTGGCAAGTGTTCCCCACAACGGGACTATGTCATTCGGGCTGTGCGAACCCCTCCGAAGGAGCAGCAGCAGGAGGAGAGCGTGGGCCCGCCCAAGCTGGCATCCCTGGATGAGGAGTGGATCACCACACACGCCAGTCAGGTGAGAACTCACCCTGGGAGGTCACAGAGGGGTGGGACGAACAGGAGGGAAATAAGACGGACACAAAGTATCTCAGCACTTGTGTCATCTCAAGCCCTTTTCTCAAAGTGAGAGAGCCTTCCTAACCACGCTGGGCACAGGTGTTTCAAACCCGAAATCCCCTTATTGTTTTCAAGTTTTTTGATGAAAGGACACTTGATATTACTGAAAGGAGAACACTTGCAGGATGTATTCCTGCATGCAGAGAGTCCTATAAGTGAAAACCAGTCTCCCTTAGTTCATTCCTGCTCTTGGTGCAGACTTGTCTCACCAGTGGTTTTTGATATCTCAAGTTACATGGTTGTTAGATTGCCAATTCCTATTAATAAATGTTCATTTTCATTTCCAAGGTGTCCAGAATGCTCCCTGGAGGGTTGCTGGTTCTTGGTGTGTTTATGGTTGCAACTCCAGAGCTGGCAAAAGACGGTCAAAACGCTTTGCGCAAGGTGAGCGGAGCTCCCGCTGGAAGGACAGCAGCATCTTCAGCTGTGTGTCTGAGGAATTTCCTGTCACCTACTTGACTAAAATACAGTTATTTTGTTGCTTTATTTCACAAATGGTGTGCTTCGATGTGTGGGTTTGAGACTGAAACCTCAGAAATCTCGGTCCTGTGGGACACTGTTAACCTCCTGTCTGTTACTGCAATAGCAAATCTGAATTTCTGTTTACTGTGTTTATCTGTATTTACTGAATGTGGACATTCTGTCTTAGGGAAAATATCCCCAAGGTTTATAGTAAATCCTTCTGGCACGGGTGCTAGTGATGTTAGCATGTTGGCTTTCCTTGTCTGAATGAATCACTCAGTGTAGAGGTGTTTACAGTAGTGAAAGATCTATAATTGTGATTTCTTTAAAAGAAATGTCTTGTCTAGAACTTGTGCATTTGACTTAGGGGTGTGGGATTAAATTTAAAACATACTCAGAACTATCTGATAGACTTAAAATGCATTTTTGTTACAGTATTGGGGCGTCTACTGCCATATTTAGTTTCTGTTCTGAAGATGTATGTTCATTTTATAATTTTTCTAACATAATCATGGTGAGTGATTTAAGCATGAGCAGGTTTGGCAGCCTGAGATCCAAGAGTCAATTTTGGCAGTTCAGTGTAATTGCATCTCAGTTGTGCTTAATGAAACTGGCAGCCGGCTGAAAAAGGTGTCCAGGTGATCAGTGATTGCTGAATTAAAAATCGGGTTTGTTTTTTGTTTATATAATTAGTAGCTATTTTGCACAGCTTTCCTGACCCAGGTGATAGGCATGAGACTGTAATACGTCTGTGAGGACAAAAGCATATGGGTTGGACATGTGAGTGTGTGCTGCTTGCCTTGGTTTATAAGGGAGCTAAATTAAGATTCACAAGCCTCTTTCACCTTGGGGAAAGTGCCTCTGAATCCCTGTTGAATGTTCTTCTAATGTGACATTTAGGTGATGTGTAAGCTGTGTTTACTTCTTATACATAATTTTCGTATCACTTGGACTTAAAACTTTAGTACAAGACTGTTTTCCAAGAATTACAGTGCATGTTTTTGCAGGAAAAATCCAAAATATTTTTTTTGGTCTTTAGCTAATCTTCTCAGTGGAAAAGTCCTTGAGTAAAAGAAGGCTCTGGAAACTTGCTGAGGAGGAGGTCTCAGACAGAGTAGCTCTTCAAATCTGTTCTGCTACAAAAAAGTATCCTTTATGAGCAAGGTTTATTGACTGAGGCTGCTACCCCAACCTCTTTTATCCAGTTACTACTGAATAAATGAGAATTAGGGAGGAGGAGACTGTTTAAATTCAGCTAGACATGGATAAGTTGAAATAATGAAGTTTTCTGATTAGCCGTGGTTAAGACTATTGACCCTCTTGTCCTTGCAAAATTTCCTTCATTTCTTATGAGGTCTGTCTACGTGATGGCATCAAATGACACCTTTCTCAGTCAGTCTTGATTTGCATAAATTGAAAAAAACCATTTAAATTACTGTTTGGCTTCTTTATTTGCTGTTACCAATGGTGCTTGCATGGAGTGGGGGGAGCAGCAGGCCTGTGGGATCAGTACTACAGCTGCAGCAGAATGCAGGAGCTGTTGGTGATGACATAATACAAGGAGAGAAAGCAAGGAACTTTCTCTGAGAGGAGAGAGAGATGAGGACAAATTACAGATTGGTGCCTTGGTGCTTCTCCTGTCAATACATATTGATCTTAATTTGTTTGTAAGAGATGGCACAGCATCACTGGGGTAGTTGGAGATTATGGGAAAACGTTTTCCCACGTTTTTTATGGTGATGAAAGGTGAGAGCTTGCTCCAGAGCATAAATTAGCTCGGTAAGGAAGTTTAATAGAGGACAAAGTTAATAGTGAATTGTTCTTAGTTGTTCCCTTGCTTTTCACTGGATCTTTTTCTTTAAGTAGCACAGAGTAGTTTGCCGAACCTACGATGTGCAAGACCCAAAGGTAAGCTCATCTTGCTGTGCCACACACAGCTTTTAATGCATGGCAAGTAATGCTAAACCCAAAAAAGCCTCAATACAGTGCTTTGGATAGATGCTTTATGGCTTTGTTCTTCCTGCTCTCAGAGTTCAGCTAAACCAGCAGACTGGAAATACCAGAGTGCTCTGACTGCTTCCTGGTTAGCGTTGGGCTGCACAGTAAATGTGAACATCCACATTCCACTTCTTGCTACTTCCCCCAACCACGACCTGGAGAAGAATACCAAGGTAACTCACTGCCTGCACCAGTTCCTACACACCAGTAAAGACACTCATTTCTCTGCTGAAAATTACATAAGAGGGAGTTGAACAGTGCAGGAGAGGAGTAGGACAAATGTAACTCTTCCACTGTGCTCAGTGAGAAGTTTCCTTTGTTCAAAATGATGTAATAATTGTCATGAGTATCCCAGGTAACATCTCTGGTGCCTCACCTAGTGAAAGGTTACACCCAGTCAGAGCAGGGCTATGGGATGCTTTTGCTGTGAGTTGACTTTCAATGGGCTGCAACCGTCTCTACAACCCCCAAATCCCTGGGGTGGCACTTCAGTATTCTGCAGTGCTTGTCTCCTAATTTGTTCTGAACGTGGTCCATTTAAGGTTTACCTTTGGAAAAACATAGGTTATTCAGAGACTTTAAAACTCTCCCAGAGTAACTGTTAAAATACATATTTCTATAATTTCCAGCGTGGTACTGTCCAACCCTTTAGTGAAATGCTTTCGTCTTTCTTGTGATTTTTTTTTTGTTTTCGCTTATTTTAAAGAATGGGTTAAACCGATGGTCAAAGCAGATAGAAGACAGTGTTTTTCTGATCAATGGCCAAGTTAAAGATGAGGATACAGAACTGCTGGAAGGGCAGGTGAGTACCAAACAGTGAGGAATTGAGCTCTAATAGATGTGTGGTTGGAACCTCTGTGTGACAAAGCATTGACTGAGACATCTCCTGTGCACTATTCATTGATCTGACTGGCTATTCCAGGTAGCCAATACACAGAACTGCTCCTGTTCTCAGCTCCATTCCTGCAGATTGCCTCTCCCTCCTCGGGCAGTGTGAACGCAGTAATTATGTGTGAAGTGACAGAAATGTTTCTATTACAGAGCACGAGTGAGGTGTGAATGTGAGTGATGACATTTCAGAGATCTATGTCTGTCACCTCGTTTGGCTGATGCATTCATCTCTCCTTTTAGTTTTGTAGTTCTATTCTCGTGGCTGGTTTCTAAGTGCTATTTTTCTCTCTTAAAGGCTATAAATTAGGGTACACTCTATGCCATAGTGAGGAGACTGCTTCAGGGACATTTTCTTTCCTGTTTCATGACACAAAGAATTTTTCTCCCCTCAGAAAAAGTTAAGAGGAAATACTCAGCCCAGCACTCAGTTTTCTGATGTCAAGGTTCTGACACAGCTGGTAAGTTTTTAGTGGTTTGCAAAGTATAAGCTTGCCTTTATATTATAAAATAGAGTAAAAAATAAAATACTGAGGTTCTGAATTATTGTCTAGAAATCCTGCTCACTTATTCCTAAGACTTTTTTTCCCACCTGGATATTGAATGTGAAACTGATTGTTGACAGATCTGCCTATTTTGTGCCTTTAGAAATTCTTGTGTTGTCCATGAATTGCATAGTATAGCTGAAAGACTGGAAAACAGGTTATGGAAAAGAAGGCCTGTGACTAATTCCTTTGGTAGTAGGATACCTGTAGGTACCTGTGTACATTGATTTCAAGTGACTTTGCATCTGAAGTTCAGAGTCAACCCCACAGTTCAATCGACAGCTTGCCCTGGCTAATTTGGACATTCACGTGGATGCTTTTGTCAGAAGCTCAGCTGTCAGCTCTGGATTAAGGCACAGATTCCATGAGCTGAATCATCATCTGGACCTGCTGGATCTATGTCAGGAGTTTCCTCTCTACTAGAGCTGTGAAGAGCCCTGAATTTGGTGCCTCAGTCTAGGTGCTGAAGTCCAAATGTGTTGAGGCATTGTTTCATAGCCTTCTATGTTTTGTCAGGTAGTTCCTGGTTTCTCAAAGTTATGTTCAGCTAAACTAGAAATGTATCCAATGCCATTTTGAAGACTCCATGAGTATCTCAGCTTCTTTAATTGTTACTGTGTTGTTACTGTCTGTTGTACTGAGGTTAATTGCTGCAGGGAGAGGAAAACTCTTTTTTGGCAGACGTGGTTTGTGCAGTTGGTGTGGAAGTTGTGCATCTCCCTGTTTCCAGGTGTTGTCCTGGAGTGCTTCACGAGCACACTCATTGTTGTGGTAATTAGGGGGAGCATTTCTAGGCAACAGTTTGATGCAGCTCTGTGTGACCACGTGTATAATTTGGTGCTGGCTGATGGGATGACTCCCAGCACACCCTGGGTTACACTGGTTATAGTAAACATGAAAACTTCATTGTTTAAAAAATGTCTGAAAAGGATTTATCAGTTGCAATACTATTATTTGCCACAAGCCTGGAAAGTTTTAAAACCTCACAGACACAACTGTTTGAAACGCATGGAGAGATAAATGCGTTTTCCATAATGGAGAAGAGATTTTCAGTCTTACCTAACCAAACGAATAGCTGAAATAAAATTAGTTACACGTGCTGAGGGACACAGGTTGTGTGTAAACACCTGCTGTTAATTTGCTGGTGCTGGTTTTAGTGACTCTGCTGCAAGTGCCTGGGCCTGAGATGAAAGTGGCTGTGTTTGTTCCTCAGGGCCAGGGCGCGAGCGCCAGGTCCACGGCGACAGTGCAGGTGTGCAGCGGCTCCATCAACCTCCGGGGGGCTGTCAGGTGCAGGGCCTACGTCCATAACAACAAGCCCAAGGTTAAAGAAGCCATTCAGGTACTGAGCAGGGTCTTAGTCCATCAGAAACATTCTTCTGAAATACATGGGACTTGCCATACTGGTTTTTCTTTGCCAGAATGGTGTAAACTGGGATGAAAATGTTGGACAGGGGGTTTATTTTAGAAACCATCCATGTGGGGTCAGTTAGTTTTTCTCTTCTAGAGGACGTGTGCTGTGGGTAAGGCGGGGCTCTGGGGAATCTTTGCACAAACTGTCAAAGGGATTAAGCTTTGAAGAATTCTCTTAAAATTAAGAAAAAGTTGCAGACTATATTTTTATATTTGTAGAGGTAAAATTCAGATTTACTTGCTGAGTGATTTATTTTTTTGCCGTTACTTAGTCAATGTGTCGTGATTATTTTTGTTTGTTTTACTAATAAATATCTAGAATATGTCAGTTCTTATCCTAACATTCCTAAAACTTTCCTCAGCTTTTCATTTTTGTTTTGTGGTTTTCTTCCTTGACGCCAATTCTTTTGCTGTTGGCTTCTCTTTATTTATAAATTATTATTTATTAATTTGAAAATTCACACTAGTTTTTGTTTTCTGGGAAAAAAACTGTTCTTTCGTCACAGGTTAAATGTATGGGGCTTCTTTGGTTATTTCATCCTGGTTAAAAGCTTTGCAAATGGCTTTGATGTTCCTGATGATTTCATTGTATCCTTGCAGGCTTTGAAAAGAGACATAATAAACACATTGAGTGATCGGTGTGAAATACTGTTTGAAGATCTGATTTTAAATGAAGGACCCCAGAAAAAAAGTAAGAAATTAAAAAAAAAAAAAACAACTCACCAGCTTATATTTGCAGTGAATTTTGGTGGTTGTAGAAAATTCTGTTATAGTGAAGTTCCAGTCTGGTTAGAGCAGAGTAAAAACTAAAAGGTATGATTGCTGCTTGTCAGCCTTGACTTAAATCTGGAAATTTTTTGTCAAGTTTGTGTCCTTTGGCATCACAGCTTTCACACCATGTTTCTGTTCAGTTCCTGTGACCACAAAATGCAATTCCAGCTTATTCCTCACTCATCAGAAATTTTGTGATTTTTTAAAACTTCTGTAGTTTAAATTCTTGTCTCTGAAGTTCCAACTGTACCTTGCACACTTTGAATTTTTATTTTTATTCTTTAAATCCATCTATGGTGTTCCTATTAATATTGAAGTATAATAGGATATATTTGATAGAGACCAGGTCTCTGAGCCTGTGCTGGGGGCTCTTTCAACTTAATTCAGTGCAGTGGTGTCGTTGTCTTGTTGTTGTGTTTGAACCAAAAAGGAGTTAATTGACAAATCAATGGGAGTATCTTGGGTAGGGAGAGCCTTTTCCATTGCACGTAGTTCTGAGTCCCCTCTCTAGGTGGCACCCGAACTTTGTGGCTCTGAGTGTGACACCTCTGCAATCCTTTGTGCTGGTGAAATCCTGCTCCTCGGGGAGCTCTTACCTGCAGGCTCTCCTAGAGCCTTCCTGCAAGTCATTCCAAAGAGGAGAAAAGCTCCTCTTAGCGTTTTATGGTCTGCT
Source organism: Lycocorax pyrrhopterus obiensis (assembly GCA_014706295.1). NCBI lineage: Eukaryota > Metazoa > Chordata > Aves > Passeriformes > Paradisaeidae > Lycocorax > Lycocorax pyrrhopterus. Next base: position 28,021,667 of record JACSVZ010000013.1, read on the forward strand.
TTGGAACTGCCTTGGGTATTTCTGGAGAGACTCATAATGTAAGGACATCAATCCATGTAATAGCAGCCAACTCAACCAGGCATGTCTGAAAGCGGGGTTTTTACACAGAGACCTTGAGCTCTTCTTTGGCAATGACTTTATCTTATGCTCAGAGATTATGGAGGAATCTTATCATAACTGTCAAGGCTTTTATTGGGATGGTATTTCTCCCTCTTTCCTTTCAGATTTTGAGAGGGAATATCATGTCTTGCCTCAGAGACTGTTTGTCCCCGTTGCTGGATCCAGTGTGATGCTCAGTGATTATAAGTTCGGTGATGAGGCTGCTGGGGAAATCCAGGAACGTTTTGTGGAGATGTTGGATCAGCCTGTGCAAGCTGAAGATATCCACATAGCTGAGGACATTAGCACAGGTAAATAAGGAGAACCAGGGCAGGCTGGGTCAGGGGCTAGGTAATGCTGACTAATGGCAAGGCCAGTTTTATGCAGATATGGACATGCCTAAGGTCAACTTACTTCACATCCAACTCTGAGGATTTATAGCAATTCATTACAGCTTAAATATATTGTGGGAAAAGGTCAAGTTTCTTGCAGTTTGTGTTTCTTGGAACAGACTTCTCTTTCTCCTCTGAAATATTTAGGTTTTTCAGTGCAGTCATGGCTGCAGCCTGTGAACTGCAGTAGAAACATGAAGGGATGGTTAAACAAGGTTTGCATGTGCCACTCTGCACATGGATTAGAGGAGATCCTTTATTGACAAATAAACTCTTAAAAAACACCCTGTAAAGCTTTATTTTTCACATGAATACATATATTTACACTTTCAGTAGTTCATCTTTTTAGTGCTAAGTGGTTTTGAGGCGAGTTAGAATAAGGTGAGTGATTTAGTCAAATCTACAGTTTTTTCACTACAGAATTAAAAACGCTTCAAAAATTCTACTAGCAAAACATGCATATAGTCTTACTTGTCTTTCAGGAAGTTTTCATGCTAAACCTGATGTTTAAAAAGACGCCAAATACCATTTTTATTCCGAGTGTTTTAATTTATGTACCAAATGCAGTGCCCAAACCTGAAGATCTGTGGTTCACCCAGAATAAAAGCAAAATTGAGAGCACTTTTCATTTTCTGCTGAATGTCTTACAAGTTTATGGTCTGATTATGAGACTGCTATATTCCCTTTAATACAGATATTTTGCTATAATCTAGTTACTGGGTTCCTCTTTCTGAATATTCTGGTTTATATCATTCCCTGTTGGGTTTTTTTTCTCTTGCAATGTTGATTTCAATGTAGAATTCAAATATGACATTGAAATGCATCTAATAACATTTCCTGTAGTCTTATGGAAGAGATTTTACTCCCCTTTTTTTCCCCCCATCAACATGCATATGAGCTGGTGATTCCAGTTTTATCATTTAAATAAATAAAAAATCCAACACTAATTCTCAGCTAAGTGCTATGAACACTTTTTGATGTTGGTATTTAAGGACAAAAACTGGGCAATGTAACCATGACTTGCTGTGCAGGGTGAACTGTGAGTATTCTCCTTGACCTACTTCTTTGCTTGGAGGGGGTTTTGAGTTTCCTAACTTCAGAGCTAACCATTAATTCTTGTCTTTCTAAATGAATCAGCTCCCCCCAGGCTTTAACTAGACCTGTTAGCTGTGAACTGACTCATCATCTTGACGAGTAAGAGATGTACAGAAACCTCAAGGAAAACAGGAAAGCCAATAAAAATCTCTCTGGTATTATTAGAGTAACTTTAATACTCTTAAAACTAATTACTGCTGAGCTTTAAGGAATCAGTGTAGCTTACAGAAGCAAATAAGTATTGTTGTAGCAGTGGAGAGAGATGTGGGAGGAGAGAGGTGATGATTCAGTTCAGCTTTATTGCTTGTGTAAGGCTGTATGAGCTGCAGGTAGGAAGGAAACACCTTTCCAGTAACAGCAGGGCATCCCAAAGATTAATGCCAATAATAGGTGTGAAGTGATGGCCACAAAGTGAGCTTGGGTGTTCTTGTACCCTGCTGCTTGTAGAGTTAACTGAGGAGGGGTTTATATTACTTTTTTTTTTTTTTTTAAAGAAAAGCAAATTATAGTAGTTTGTATTTTCTTAAAAAAAACCCCCAAACCCACAAATTAAAATAAGTGCATAGAAGAGGAGAGGGAAAAACATTCAAGGGGATTTTGGGAAAGCCTGGCCTTGTCCTGGTGACTGCCATAAAGTTTGTCCGTGGAATGGGCTCTGTTAGTAGCAGTGATATCAATAATGCTATCAGCACAGCACCGTTCATTCTGATATTAATGTTGAGGCATCAGTCACTTGTGGTTTATTAAATCACAAGTTGTTTATGCTCTTTTATCACACCAGGAAGGTCATTTTAGAAAGAGTCCTGTTAAATGCATACAAAGTGTTCTGCATTCTAAAAAAAACCAAAAAACCATTAATTATGGAATTTGATTTTTATTGTTGCTTTGGTAGGCTATGTCTAAGGATTGCTGTAAACATGTTTTTGTGTTATAATGTGAGTTTGTGGTTTCCCTGGTGCAAAGGCTTTTCCAGTGCATCATATTGACTTGGGAAGAATGTGTTGTTTCTCTGAGCTTAGCTCTAACTTTGTTAATAGTAGTCAATATTCAGTAATTGGTTTGTAGGGAATTTTGTCATCAGCCTTTCTGTTTGTGTCACAGTTCCTGTGGTCTGAGGCACCTACCTCCAATTAACTGGAAATGCTTTTCGTACTGAGGTTCTGGGGGAGGTTTGCTGATAAAAAAAATTATCTAAAATTCAAGAACACAAGCAGACTTTTGAAATAATTTGGGGTTTTGTTGCTCTTTAAAATATGCGCTTTAGAAGAAGAGGATCTAATCAGTATAGGCAAAGGATTTATTTTTTTAAGCAGCTTTTAGTCAAAATGGGAAAGTTTGAGGTCAGTTTTCTGTGTTTACTGAACTTGGGCTCTCCTGCTGTCTCCTGCAGTTTTAGTCTCTTGACTCCTTGTACAACTCTCCAGTGGGGGCACCACTGGGTCACGCTTTAAAATTGCTATGTGGAAAATAGAAAGTAAACCCCGAGCTATTTATAAATGAAAGCCTTAAATAGCTCTAACACTGTGATTTCAAGGTATTTAGTGCTCTAATACAGGCAACTGAAAGCTCTGCATTTCTGATTGGCTTTACTAAATCTCTGCTCCCCCTCGGTGCAGGGGGTGGGCTGTTAAATACCCTGAGTGGATAGACAGAAATAAGACTTCAGCAGGGGTAATCGCTTCCCCGTCTTGGTTAGGAAACTGAAGAATTAAGGATTCGTGTAATTGGTACTAGAAAACATCTGCTATGAAAACTCTTTTGTGCTACAGCTGCTTCACATGCAACTCTTCCAGAATGTGATGGCATAAAGGCCTGTGGTAACTAAATAGCTCAAGGGTGGTACTTTTTCCTTTTTCCCTTTGTCTTTTTACTTTTTTTCCCCTCTGAACAAGCAAGGAATGTGCAGCTTCCAAAGGTCCTCTCAGCACAGGGAGGCACAAAGAAACCTCAAGTCCGAGGGCACAGACCATCCTACCTGCTCATCAAATGTACAGCAGAAAGGAACCTGCTGGAGCTGGACTTCCGAGGTGGCCCAAGAAATGCAGACAGATTATCCCAAAGTGGGATGTTTTAAGGAATTCAAAACTCTGGACAGAAGTTCTCTTACTGTGCTAGTTAAGATACTTACTGAAAACTTATATTGCAACAATTAATAACTCCTCTGCTCTAGCTGAAGACTTCTGCTCATATTTTAGGCAGCTGAGGGAGTGTTTTTCTTGGCACAGAGAAAATAATGATCTAGCCATGGCCTCATTGAGGACCAGTGGGATTCAGGGATATTTGGTACTTTCTCTTCAAAAAACACATTTTGCACTGAAATGTTATCTTGGTTTTACATGTCTGTGCTGCTTGTGGAGAGATCTCCAAGCAATGTTTTGCTTAATATATGCATATGTATATATGTCTGTATATCTCACTGTCCTGTTGAGTTTCGTATCAGACAGTTAGTGATTTCTCTGCTGCAGTACATCCTGTGGCAATTCAGTGGGTTTAGGAATAAAAAACCTAAAGACAGGTTGTAAAAGCCTAGTTTGGGTGTTTTTGTGTAACAGGTCTTGTGCAAGTTTGACTTAAGGAGATTTTGAAGACAATCATCCACATGACTCATGTTAGATGACAGAAACAACCTTTCTGATCACGTCTAGATTATCCATTTCCACCACAGCTAATGATAGAGAAAGTACTTCATGAATCATTTGCATATGAATCACACAAAGGATGTGCCTTATTACTCAAGTATGTAATTTGTGATTTATTGCTGACGGACAACCCGGCTGTGGAAATGAAGATCTGTTTTTATTCAGATCAGTGTCCCATGGCCTTCTAAACCCTGATATCTGGTACTGCTGGGGGTTTCCTTGTCTCCTGAACAGTCTGTTAGGCTCGTTCTCTTATCTGAGCCTGCCCGTCCTGTTCTTCTTAGACACATCCAGCTCCCACTGCCATGACAAACACTTTCTCTTACCCTTTGCTTGTGCAGAAGGTGCCTGTGGTCGTAGCTACTGAACTGCAATCCAAACTTCTGGCAAGTGAAGTCTTAGCGAACGCGTGGAAACAGGAATGCTGCTAATTGAAGGCCTTCGGCCCACCACCGTCAAGCAGCCTTATCCCTGAGGGGGGTATGGCATACTCCATGCTGGCTCTGTGTGGCTCACACAAGTTGGGCTGGAGGACTGGAGGTTAATCCCCTTCTTTGTCTCCTGCCCCTCTAACGAGCTGGGTATAGCCAAGGGATTAGGGAGATCATTGCAAAGGAAATAGATACAGGTTTGAATCCCATCCGCCTGGAAATAGACTCAAGCTCTCTCACATCCTGGCTGGGCAGACTAAGGATTTAGTAATTCTTCCAAAGAGGAATGAGTCCTCCATGCCTGCTGTGAAGGGGTATTTTTAGGGGATCTTCGAAAAGAAATTTCTGTGGTTGGAAAAAATGCGTCTCTAGCTGTTGGGTAGGGAAGTGCTGCTGGGCTCATCCTCTCATGGCAGCGGGATTTGCATGTACCCTGAACTTGGGACAGATGGCTCTGAAGGGAACCTTTGATCTTGGAAGGTGCTTACTGGTACATTTTGGTAGTTCCCTTTCAGGGTAGTCAAATTCTCCCCAGGCTGTGCAAAGAGGGTTGGGAATGTTTCTATGGAAGCAGGGTGTGGAAAATGAGTTTTGGAAGAGGAACTCCTCCTGAAATGTATTTTGTCTCTTTAGTTTTGCCCTTCCAGCCATACAGCATAGTTTAGCAATGTGCTGTTGTACCACTTCTACTGCAATAAACTGGTTTTTTCTACCATAAATACACTTTATAAAGTTGATGTGAAATTCTTGGCCTTTTGCATTAATTCACTGTAGAACACAACTGTTGATTTTTCCCTTCTTCCCTTGATTTCCATGCAGTTGATATTTGTCCAGTGACTGACAGCCCTAGTGACACACAACAGGCACAGCTGACAAAAGCAACGTTGCTGTTGAAGCTCCAACAAAATATGGGTATGTTCCTTCCCAGATGTTTGCTATGGCACTCCAGAACCTGCAGTGGGCCCTTTCAGGACTGTTAACTCCCACAGCATGCTAATTGTCAGCTCAGGAATTCAGGGAACACCAGCCACAGAGCTCTCCTTTCCATTGCAACTTCTCCATGGTACTGCCTCGTCCCGCTCTCAGAGATGTGTCTGCGCTTATTAAAGCTCTCTGTGCTGTGGGTCTGCTTGTGTTGAAATAGTTCCACTTTAGTCAACAAAGCAGTAACTTCTGGTTTCTATTAATTATTAGAAATAGAATATGGTAACTGGAAGATTAAATAGGAGCAATAAATATGTGTTTGCTTTGAATGTAAAAATGTTTTCCCTTAAATCATCACTGAGGTGTTTTGGGGTTGTCTGTGTGTCTCCTCAGCTGCATCAGTAATGAGCATGCTAAGAAAAGTAGTTTTTGGGATAGCTCTTTTTTTTCTCCTTGTGCTCATTCCTCCTGACCCACCCTCTCCTCCCTGCCTGCTGCTGCCTGTGCTGCCCTTCCCTCACTGCCTGTGTTCCCTCTGGATTTAGGGCTGGTTGTGCTGCCCTTCCCTCACTGCCTGTGTTCCCTCTGGATTTAGGGCTGGTCGTGCTGCCCTTCTCTCACTGCCTGTGTTCCCTCTGGATTTAGGGCTGGTCGTGCTGCCCTTCTCGCACTGCCTGTGTTCCCTCTGGATTTAGGGCTGGTTGTGCTGCCCTTCTCTCACTGCCTGTGTTCCCTCTGGATTTAGGGCTGGTTGTGCTGCCCTTCTCTCACTGCCTGTGTTCCCTCTGGATTTAGGGCTGGTCGTGGCAGCCGCTGTCGCAGTCCTGGCGTCGATCTTCTCCTTCAGCTACTTCAGCGATTGATCTCAGTGATTAAACTCCAGCCACCACAGCTCCTAGGAAGTGTTGGCCGCTCACAAGATGGAAACAGCTGGGGTTAATATATTCGTAACTAAGAATTGTTGCCTAAATCTCACCAGGTAGATGTGCAATATAAACTGTAATGGTAGGTTCAATTACCTTGTTCCATCATGCACTTCCTAGATCAAGTAGAATTAGGCACTTACAGAATCAAGTAGAGGGTGAATCAGGTTTACAAGAAGCTAACCCTGTCGCTCTGTATAAATGAATGATTATATTATTCTCTAGAGAGATCCCTTAAACAAACACAGAACCTTCATTTTCTTCCTCCTGGCTCCTTTAATGCAAAATGCTGCTCCTGGTGTTTCTCAGGGTATTGGTAAAACCTGCATAATGACCTGGTATGACAATTCCTGCTTTAAGGGTTCCTTTGCTAAGACAAATCTTATTTTATTACAGTTAATTGGGGGAAAATTAGTTCTAGTGAAGCCAGCATTTCACCGTATGCATAGTTTTAGATAATACTGGCTAACAAGCATAAAATGCATACAAATAGTTTGTAGAAGTTTCAAGACTAGCCCAAGGCAGCCTGTAAATAGCTTGGTTCGTGACTGGAGAACTCAGAATTCAATGAAATGCATAGCATTGCTGAGCTGTGTGTATGCTGCTGCCTTTTATTCAGTGCCTCCTGATGAGGATTTCTCTGTCCAGCTCCAATACAAGTATTGTTATCCTGGAATTTTAACTATTTCAGCAACAGTTACACCTAGGCAGGTCTTGTGGGTTATCTTGTAGATACAGGCAAGCTGTCAAAATTATTGCTAATCAGGATTTTTAGGCTATAAACAGAGAGCTTTCCATGATGAGAGAGTCTCCTGGGGATGTTGGCCAGTTACATGTTTACTTGACATGAGGAAGGTGAAAGGAGGGAATGAATTCTAGTAGGGTTAATAAAGATAACTTGTATATGAAATGTGATGTTTACTTGGACCTGAACTACAATAGAAAAGAATTAAAGGTATTTTAATACCAATGCAAATTTCTTTTTTTGTTTGAAGGCAATGGTACACAAGAAAAAAAAATAAACCCTTTGATTCTAAAGCATAATCAAGTATGTACTGGGATACCTTTATTAAAGGCAACTCTGAGAAAGGTGTCTTGACTGCTGTTGCCTCACCTGTGTATTCTGTTTTTACACGTTTGGAAAAAACAGCTGCTTTTAGTATTGTAAGTATATTTTGAAACACAGTGTTGACCTTCTGTGCTCAGCATTGCTCAACTGGGGCCTCCTGGTGCAAGGTGAGTGTTGTAATGGAGGCACCGGGTTCAGCTGCTGTGGGTTTTATAATTGCTTTTTATTCTGTGCCACTGAGTGGAATCAATAGGCAGGGATCAGGAGGTGGGATGACATCCAGGGGAGGCTGAGGGTTATCCAGAAAATGGGAGTAATTTTGTAACATGCTTCAGAATATGGTTTAAAATTTGCTGTGCTACAGCCTCTGTTAGAGGGGGGAACAGGGGTGTAATTAGGAGAAAGGAGCTGTCTTTTCTGTCTTTTTTTTTTTTTAAGGAGAATAGGGTGTGGTTTTGGAGGTAAAATACAAAATGATTATTCTTTAGTTGCCTGTAACACAAAACTCAGCCACAGAAGTGAAGTACAGCATCTGTGACACCAGAGAAGATAATTGTCCTGAAACACTCTTCCTATAGTTGTTGTTTAGTACTTGTGGTGTCACAAATAGTGCTTGTTGGGATGTATTATTCCAGGGATCCCCTTGCAAAAAACTCTGTTTTTCTTCCCCTCTGCAAGCTTATGCAGTGCTTAGTAAATGATCCTTTTCTTTGTGGTGATGGTCAAACTAATCCTTCAGTTTGTAAGTAACTAGGTATCAAGGATGTGTGGAAGTCTGATTTTCCAATTTGGGCTCTGGTGGAGATTTCAGGTGTGATGTAGGAGACTGTTGAAGCACCATTTGTGCAATGAGAAATTAATCAACCCTGTCAAAGAAAAAATGAGTAATTTGACTTGTACCTGCAGATTGAGCCTTCCAGTCATCCTGGCGTGAGGAAATAGGGGATGTAGAAGAAAGCAGGTTCTCACTTGTCTAAGAATTACAGGACTAACCAAGAGGGGATTTCATTGTCTCATCCTTTCTTGTACCATTTTGTGCCATTGATAGCATAAGAAAATGAGGGCTTTAGGATAAATTTAAATGTGTGTGTAAGAGAAAAGAAAAGCAACCTTTTAAAAATCTATTTCCTGATTACTGCATAACTCTAGCTCAGGTTTGATTGTAGGTTTATCCTTTTCCTGCCTGTATAATACTCCAAAGCTTTCAGTCTGTCAAAACTCCATTGTGACTGGCACTGAGCTTTGTTAACTCGTGTCCATGATTGCAGATATATATTTATTTTAATATGTAAGAGCCCAGGGGAATGGTTTGGACTTCCACATCTGAAAATCAGGCTCTTCTCAGTATATTTCTAAAATTTATGATACGGAATAGTTTTACAGAATCATTATTTTCTGTGCCATGGGGTTTTAAAATGTAGTTTTAAAAACCTCAGTGGTCTTGGTCACTGAGGTTTATAATTCCTCACATCTGAGGGCAGCATTTGGCGTGGTAAGTTGTGATGGTGTGTGACCCCAGCTGGTACCTAAGGACCACACAGGGCTTGTTCAGCTCCCTGGGGTGAGGGGCAGGAGGGTTGGAACAAAGATAAAACTCTTGGGTTGCGATAAGAACAGTTTAATAATTGAAATAAAGTACAATATAGTAATAGTAGCAGTAATAATAATAATGAAAAGGGAGATAACAAAAGAGAGAGGGGAGTACAAGCCAGACAGATGAGTGATCCCAGTGCATCCCCCACCACCCACCCCCTGATGCCCAGCCCGTCCCCCAGCAGCCATCGGCCCTCCCGGCCGACTGCCCCAGTTCACACTGGGTGTGACATCCCATGGTGTGGAATATCCCTCTGCCCAGGGGGATCAGCTGTCCTGGCCATGCTCCATCCCAGCTTCTGGTGCAGCTCCTCGCTGGCAGAGCCTGGGACACTGCAAAGTCCTTGGCTGGGGGTAAGCTCTGCTCAGCATCAGTGTGTTATCAAAATGATTCTGTACTGAATCCAAAACACAGCCCTGTCTGGGCTGCTGGGAGGAAAAATAACTAGCCCAGCTGACAGCAGGACACTGGCATGTACCAGAGGCTTTGCTCTCAGTCTGAGCAGCAGTGACACCAGTGATAATTTATTCCCTCCTCTGCTCCATCAGAATATTTGGGGACACTCGGTCTCTGTGACTTTGAGTCAAAAGGAAGAGTAACCACAGCCCAGAGTAGCAGGAAGGCTGTTCCCATGTGCTTATTGAAGCATTTAGAGTTTGCTACTCAAAAACCTTTGTACAGTAGTAAATGTTTGAGTCAAGTCTTGCTTTTTGTTTTTAAGGTGTTGGGGTTTTTTCGTGCAGAAACTGATAACTGCTGTGATCAGAGTTTTATTTGCAACTTCATTAGTCATGAGCCTCTGTTGAGACTTGGTGCCACATGTGTGTTTGCTCTTTGGTTTTTGTTTTTTAAATTACAGGCTGAAGAAAATCCTGCTTAAGCACGCTTAATCTGTCTCTTAAATTGGAGTGTCAAGTTATTTCCTACAGTAGCTATAGGTGCAGCTTCTGTGGCATTACTGTTGGGGTTTTGTGCTTTCAGCCTTGTTCTCAAAGAAATGAAGCTCACGTGATGAGGCTGCTGATGTACAGCCTGATAGCTTTTAAACCAAGTTGGATAAAGAGGGAAAGTTCTCAAGGAAGTTCCCACAACCTACATGGAGATTTTCTTGATGTGTAGAGGATAGAAATTTTTCATGTCTCTTCTTTAGAACACATCATTAACAAAATGCAAGAGAAGTATTGTCCTGCTGCTCAGGTAACTGGTTACTTTTATGATGGACGAAAGATAATTCAGTATTTTCTACCTAAACTCCTATAAGATCATTGGATTTTCATGCTCTTGGGTGTATCTGCAAATATTCTGAAGAGACATGAAATGTTAGGATGAAAGTGACTTCACCTGAGGGGTCAACTTCACGCTTCAGGAAGGGGAGAGAGGACTGCTCCAAGGGAAAAGCTTTATTCCTTCCACCTGGAGTTCCATCAGAAAGGCTTGGGACAGTCTCTCATTCAGCAGTTTACAGCATGGAAATGATGACATTTTGGGAACATGCTGTTTGAATTCTTGGTGTAATAAAGTCATGAATTGTTTTACAGATTAGAGAAGATTGTACGAGAGATGATTAAGAAGGTATACGTGAGGTGAGGTTTCTAGAGCTCTGTTAAAATAGTCATCCATGGCAAAACAATGTTAAAAGTGGAAATTCAGTAGCATTTTGACAGTTTCTAAAAAAGAACAAACAAAAGAGAAATAGTCTTTAACGTTTTGATAATCTCAAATGTTATCAGCAAAACTGTGCTGTTTAAGATCTTTAGTAAGATACAGATACTTCCATTCTCAGAGTCAAATTCAACCTTTAGCTTTGACAGTGTGCAGAAGTCACTGAAGTGTTTCTAATGTTTTGTTGTGTTGTATCAGGTGGAGAGAGAGAGGAACGTTTATAGTGAGTTTACCCCATGTCTTCCTCTCAGACAGATTGTTAAATTGTAGTTCTCAACAGCTTCCCTTTAACAAAACTTGAAACTTTGAGTTTAGTAAATGTCTAATGAGTGCTTACTAATATTTCGCGTGTCTTTAAGGCTGAGGTTATGTACTATCAATATATTTCACACTTTCAATGGCAGCTTTTGAGAGCTGATAAGCTTTATTCAGAGTTATTACATAAGCACAACATACTTTTTCAGAAACTGACAGACATTTTAAATACTGCTGCTCAGCATAGGGAGCTCCGATGAACTGAAATCAGCTGATGCTGTGTCTGTATCAGCTGTTTGGGTGAAAAACATATAGGAGCACTGTGAGCTAACTTCTCTCTTTGCATCAGTATTGAATATTAAATGTGGAATAAAGTAATGATGTAGGTATTTGAGTCATTTAGGAATGCAAGGACTTTGGGCTATTTGTCTGTCCTCAAAACTGCTTGTTCCTGCCAAAGTTGGTAGAAGTGAATCAGGAGCCAGGACTTGGTTTATCTTCAGAGCATGGAGATGGCTTTTTGTGTGCACAGAGGGATGGACCAGTCCTGTCCCCACCGAGATGAAGGACTAGTGCTTTGTGGAGACAGGCATGGGCCCTCAATTTTTGATTTGTTTTTCCTATATTTCTTAAATATCACTGCTGTTCTTCCTATTACTCGTGGCCAGCATAGAAATATGTACAGGACTGCGAGTTGTATGTGTTTTTAGTAGAATTCACATACTAACAGTTAAACAATTTTTATGTCTTCATATGTTACAATAAGCCAGAAAAGACCGCCTTCTCTAAGTGGGATGAGTGTTACTGACATTGATTTACAGCTGACTGGAGAGGGAGGCAGTGAGGACTATGGCTCTAATTATTCAACATCTGGCTCATCCGTGCCATTCCCCAGCACCCGAAGCTCCCTCTCAGGTAGCAGCCCGTACTCATTTAGGAAAGCCTCCACATCCACAGCAAAGAACTCCTCATTGAACTGTTCAGAAACACTAATGAAATTGCTCAGCAGCTCCCCGGCCTTGTAGACCAGTAGGGAGGGGAGCACCTCGCTGGAGAAGCGATCCCCGGCGCCCGTGCTGGAGGCCTTGATCTTGCAGAACTTGACGGTGGGGTACTCGGCCGCCAGGCAGGTCAGGCTGCTGTTGAGGGCCTCGCAGCCCTTGACGCCGTCCTCGTAAATGTGCACGATGACCGTGGTGGTTTTGTGCTCCTTCTCCACGGCCTCCAGGAACTGTTCCCCGTTCTGCAGCTCGCACACGAAGCCGAACTTGGGCCCGAAGCTGAGCCGCTGGTGCATGTCCTGCATGCAGCGCTTGCGGTACTGCTGGAGGCAGCTTTCGTCCTCCTGTGTGGCGTGAATCAACTCGTACTCCTGCATGCTCATCTGTGAATATCCAGAGAGTGCTGTTAGTCACCGGGAACCCTTTGGAGCTGGAATGGGGACAGACCCACCTGTTGTCTAGAGAACCCCGAAAGCTGAGCCAGGAGCACCGTCACTCCCTACAGTGACTTTGGGAGGTCTCGTCGAGAGACAGGTGAAGATCCTGTCTCAACGCTTGCCTGTCAACATGCTGGTACTGAAAGCAGTGGCCACATTTGGCAAAAATTTATAAATCTCTCAGAGCCGGTGGAAATTTTGCCAGTAGTGGGGCAGGTTTAATTCCTGTGTTATTGGGGATTTGGTTCCCCCGTTTCAGAATTAGTAAATGGTCACGAGTGATGTTCAGGCTCAGAGCACTATCCTGACTAATAGGTTCTTAAACACGTTAAAAATTTTCCATTGCCTTAACCAAGGATAGAGCATTGTGGCAGGGAAGGGAGGAAGAAAGATCAAGCTGTGCTGTACAGGCTAGATGTGAAATACACTGCTCATTTTACTGAAGTTACCCTTTGCTTGGGAGAGGACTGGATAGAGAGAACCACAGAACCATTAATTAAGGTTGGAAAAACCCTCCAAGATCATCAAGTCCAACCATTAACTCATCACTGCCAAATCCACCTCTAACCCATGTCGTTGAGCACCACATCCCTATTTTTTTGGATGCTTTCAGGGATGGTGACTCCATCAATGCCCTGGGCAGCCTATTCCAATGTTTGGCCACACTTATGGGGAAGAGATTTTCCTGATAGCCAATCTACGAAAATCAATCTATTCCAATCCCCTGGAACAACTTGAGGTCGTTTCCTCTCATCCTGTCCCTGTTCCCTGCGAGCAGAGCCCAAGCCCTGGCTGTCCCCCCGTCAGGGAGTTGTGCAGAGCCAGAAGGTCCCCCCTGAGCCTCCTTTTCTCCAGCCTAAGGCCTCCCAGCTCCCTCAGCTGCTCCTGGGGCTCCAGCCCCTTCCCCAGCTCCGTTGTTTTGCACATGTGTTCTGTCTGCATTGTGAGAGTTCTGCTAAGTTACACAGAAATTGAGTGGAAAGTTCAAGATTTTCTACCTTATAACAGGCGTGTTTTATATAGAGCCAAAATTAATTCCTTTTGCTTTTCTTACCTTACGGCAGAATCTCTCTCTGGTGTCTTTATCATCTCTGCTGAAAGATCTGTGCGGTGAAGACATTTGTCTAAGCATTTCTTTCTTGCTCGGGGGTAAGGAGTCTCCATCTTCACTCTCTAATTTGAACTTCCTCCAGTCATTGATCACACCTTTGGGCCCTAAGAGAGATGGAGTTGGATGAGAAAGTGGCTGCAACAAGAGGTTTCTGGAGAAGTTTCTGTTCTTTGCTGGTTTGTCCTTCTGTGCCTCAGTTTATGTGTACCTCCTCCTTCCAAAGCACTCTGCAGGAGTGCTGAGAACCAAAGCTTTGAGATCAATGTGTCCCAAAAAGAAAGAAAGAGGGTTTTTCTGGCCTGGATCACTTTGGTGATCTCGTTCCCATCAGGATCCTTTGGAAGGATTTTGGTGAACTACATGAGCACTTAACACGGATGAGGATGTTGAAACCTGTTAAAACTGCCATGTTGGCCAAAGGTGGTGTTCGGTAGACAAATATTCGATTTCTTTATAAACAGGGTATTTAAATATTAATTTAAATATTTAATAAAATTTAAATATTAAATGTGCATAAGGACTCAGAGTAAAACTAAGAATGCAGGACATTTGAGATTTTTTTTAAAAACCCCAAACAATATGTGTTGCACTGGAAGAGTAACCCATAAGGCAAATGATAATTCTGATTTTAATGCAGATCTTGGTCTTTGGAGCTGCTTGATTAAACTGCTTAAATTTTGAAACTGGGAAAAAAATTAATTTCAAAATTCCAGTGCTGTTTTTCAAAATGAAAAATTTTAATCTGCATCTTAGGTTTTAAATCAAAAACAAAGAATACTTCAGTGTTTTCAGAAGTGAAGTTTCCTACAGAAAATTTAGAAAAGATTGGGTAAGCAGCTCTCATTTTCACAAGGAAGATGTGATGAAAGTGAGATATGGTGTGTGTATATATATATATTTTTTTTTTTTTTTCATGGAATGGTTTGGGTTGGAAGGGACCTTAAAGATCATCTCATTCCACCCCCTGCCATGGGCAGGGACACCTTCCACTAGCTCTGTTGCTCAGAGCCACATCCAACCTGTGTATACATTGTAATCTTGGCCAACAGCAGCAAGGCTGGTTGGGAAAGAGCCCCGTATTACAAGAGCTGCATTTATTATAGCTCCAAGGAAAAGAAGCCCTTGGAGCACAGGGAGGGAATGATTGGCATCCTGTTACCTGTCAGGGGGGTGGAGGAGATGAACCCTGGCTGTAGAGCTGAACACAATGTCAGTACTCATAAAAATCCTGGTGATTGAGCACTGGATTAAAAAGAATGATGGTTTTGAGTGAGACCTCTTTTAAAGCTTCTACATGCTGTGTTTGCCATAAAGGGCATTTTTAGCACCGAGTGTTCCTTCAGTAAGAAGGTAAAAATAATTTTGCCTTTCTAGTGAAACGTTATCACCTAATTCTAGCGTGGGAGTGTGGGTTTTGTTGCTCTTTTGTTGTCTTCTCTACTCCCCTGGAGAACAAAGTGAAGCAATAAACCACAGGAGTGAGACAATAAACCAACAGGAGCCACGCTGGGCCATAGCTCTTGGTGGCTTTGTCAAGTGTCCCCTGCATTTGGCCTTTTCTTCAGGTTTGAGGAGGAGCAGTTAGGTGTTACCTGCCCTCCATGGGGGCTGCCACTTGCAAATACCTTCTCATTGCCTTTGGAACCTGTGTTTTTGTGCAAGAGGTTTGGCCAATCTACTGGAACTACTGGAATTCAGGGCTTCCCCAGTGAACATGGACAGTTTCACTTATTTTTAGGAAAAAAACCCAGATAGTTTCCTTGCCTGTGTGTGTTGCCTGTCCTTCAAAGTCATCTTCCAAGCTGGTGTTGGCATTTTCTTCCATTTCAGTGGCTGGAGTAGAAGATGCTGCAAGTCCCAAAGGGAGAACAGTTAATAACAGGATAGCAAAGGGATAAGCTTACAGCAGGTGCAGCACAGTGTGTAATTTCCTGCAGCTGGTGAGTATCAGTGACGATCAAAATACACATGGTAATTATGGAGCTTGTCATTGACCCACAGAAAGCAATTGGGATATATGTCAGTCTCCTTAAAAAGGTGTCTGGCCAGATTCTCAGGTGAGGGTTCCTTCATTATGGTGTTCCTTCCCAGTCACTGGAGAATATCAGGGATGTGGTCATGGGAAATAGTGGGTGTAAAACTTCTTGCAATGGAAATGTGTACCGAGTATTTTCTTTCTTTTCTTTCTTTCGTTCTTTCCTTCTTTTCCCTCCTGGAATTGGGAACCTATTAATTTTCCAAGTGCTATAAGTAGTTATTTTTAAGAGTTTCCCAGACTGCTCATTTCACGTACAGAAAATGGAGCCAAATATCTGAACTTGTTGGGCAAGAGACCTCTGAACATCCCGGAGCTGACTGGACCATGTTTGTTGCAAAACAGCAAACTGATGGTGGTTATAAATCAAAATCACTTTCTTGTTCCACCCTTTCTATAAACCAGGCAACCCGAGGAGCCAGGTGACACTCTCAGGGCACTGTGATTCACCAACATCCTTTTCGTCTCTTACAGTGGAGTTTTTGAAGTAGAACCACATTTATTTTGAATGTTCCCACTGAGGAGATGATCCCAGCTGGCTGGTGCCAGAGCACTATAGAGCAGCAAGAAGTCTTAAGGCAGGTGATTCGAGTGTTCCCATTAAGTCTAGACTAGTTTCAGCTGTTCAGGTGCTAAGTTAAGCTTTGTTTGCCTTCACAGTAGCAAAGACGTTCTCATGCCATGACTGTCTTATTTGAAGGCTGCTGGGGTGTTAGACTGGAGTGACAAATGGTGGTGTATGCACAGGAGGGAATGTGCCTTCATTTTTCCATAGCAGTATCAAGGGATAATGTGGAATAACAGCTGAGCAGGACACAAGGTACCCGATTCTTGTGTGTATTGGGACTAAAGTACATTAGCAAATGTGCAAATAAGTTGTTCCATGCATGTGCCTGTGGCAATTAATCAAAACTTGTGGGAAGCATTGCAAGTAAGTTTGGAAGAAAAGCAGGTAATGAGTTAAGCTTTATTAGTATAAATTCTGTAGGTTGCTCTATAGATAGGTTGTCGTCGCTGCATAGATCCAGATTACCGGATCAGTTGCTATTCCTGCAATTCTGAAATAGAAATCTGAAGCTAATCCCTTCTCACTAGTCAAAACTAAGAATCTTTGCCATGTCAGGGATGAGCAGATATATATGCTGGGTCAAAGCCTTAAGTCATTCCCTTGGCTTACACGGGCATCTACAAATAAGCTCTTCTGTCTGCTTCTGCTGTGGATTTTCTTTGTTCTGGGGGGAACAAGAGGGTTTGATTCTCTGTGTGCTTTGCTGTTTCAGAGCTTTGAGCCCTGAAAGGCACTAAAAGCACAGGGTATGAAACTCAAGCACTCAGTTGCAGGCTCAAACCAGAAAACTTGACTGTGCTTTTGGTGAAACATGTCTCTTCCCATAGGTGGGAACAGATTGCTTAACAAATGAAAGGTCTCTATAAAATTTATGTTGCTGATCTATTGTGCCCCATAAATCTGTGAAGATTAGATGCATCATGACAGCGTAAAGGCTGTGTTTCACCATTCTTCTGCAGCGTGGCACGAGGCAACAGCCCTGACCATGCCCAGGCTGGGAGGCTGACCATGGGCTGGAAGTGGGAACTCCTAAAGCTGTGACTGAGTTGGGCTATGAGCTGGGAGCCAGGCATGCGAACTGTTCTCCTTTCAGCTCAGCAGGGCTGTAAATCCTTGTCATTCTTATCTCTGCCCTGGGAGAATGGGGCTGGCCGAGCCAGGTGTTTCCCAACCAGGCAGCTGAGGACAAGGCATGTGGACAGGGTGGTCCTTGGGAGGGTGTTCCAGGCTGAGCTGGCTCTCCTCGAGGAAAGCGCAGTGGAAGCTCTTGCATGTTGTGTGTGGGCAAAGCCAGGCAATCACCTGGGTAGGGGACTCTCCCACATCCTCATCAAGGGTTGAGGTGGAGCTGTTGTGTGGCTGGTTGGGGGTTTTTTTGGGTGGTGAGGAGGTGTTCTTTTATGTGCCAGGCAAGCAGCATTTTCCAAAGTTAAAAATGAGCTTCCCAATAAATGGGGAAGTGTGGGTGCTGCCAGCTGTGGAGGTTGTTGTTACGTAAATGCCTCTGTGAGGAAATGTCCGTGTTAAGGCTGAGTCAGCACCGCAGAGAGTGTCACAGAGTAGGTCAGGATGGCCCATCACGAGCGTCTCAGATGAGAAGGTGCCACCTGCTTGCCTCTACAGGTGTGCTGGGACCTGGTGTGCCCAGCATGGGGACGGCTGGAACCTTCCTCTGCATCACATGGCAGCTCTTGGAAGAGCAGCAACCCCTTAGAGAGGCTCATGTGGGTGCAAGTGGGTCATGATTTGTTGACTGATAGTGCTGTCTTTTAGAAATTCCTTTAAGGTCACCTGACTAAGGTCATCAACTTCGGCCTGAGAGCATTGTTAGGCCCAGGACTCAGAGGCAGCAATTAACTGCATGGGCATGGTTGGATTCATCAGGGATGGAGAATGGCCATCCCAACCTACTCTTACAGATTGCTTACTGTTTTACAGCTGATTATTTTCTTTTTTTTAATCATGTAACTCATGCAGTCTCTCAATCCCAACACATAACTGACTCAGGGTAAGAGCACAGAGTCTCCTGAGAGGGTGTTGTGTCACACAGCAGGAAGATGTGCAGTGATGGTGACATAATGATTAATGTCATCACTGGAGATAGTCATGTCTCCTAGTTCCAAGGAAGTACCCACAGACCTTCCAGCCCATCAGCTGTCGTTGGTACTGATCCCAAGCTTCCCCTTTGTACCATTCTGACATTCCAGATGAACAGCTGTCTCTGGGGAGGGGGGAAATTGCTAATTTAGAAGATCTTTTGTATTTTCATTAGCTTATCTCATTGGTTTTGATGACTGAAAGTGGCTCCTGAAAAGTTCAAATGGGGGTAATAACTTCTCCTTATCATGTCTGTGGGTCACCAATGCACTAGGCCCTATTTTGTCATGCGTGTGGTGGCTTTACATATGTATTTTAAGAGACTGATCATTCTATAAGTTCTTTACTTTCCTGTCTTTCTGTCAAATTTTATGAGTGAAGAAAGAAAAGATGACAATTTCTTCATGGAGAAGATTTTTGTATCCAAAAAAATCTTCTTCAGCAAGAAGAAAACCCAAATGCAAAGTATAAGCCTGATGCTGCCATTTAATTTCTGTGAGCTTTGGATCTGTTGTAGATCAGAAGCAGAATTCCTGTTACTGCTGCTCATTCCTCTGGTGTCGTTAAACTGGATGGGCCAGCCCTACTACAGGGTAGAAATAACCATTAAATGAAGAGGTTCCTTTTTATCCAATATGGAAGAAGGTTTTCTGCTTAGTAACAAAGCACAGAATCATGGAACGGCTTGAGATGGAAGGGACTTTAAAGCCCATCCAGTGCCACCCCCTGCCATGGGCAGTGACACCTTCCACTAGCCCAGGTTGCTCCAAGCCCCATCCAACCTGGCCTTGGACACTTCCAGGGATCCAGGGGCATAATTTTACGCCTTTGGCCTTCACAGAGATATCTCTGTTTACCCAAAATTACAACTTCGCTATTTTCTCTTGCTCATATCGAACTTCGGAGGTAGCTCAGGAAGAAAGCACCATAGCTGTGTACTGTAATGAAGCCTTGTTTAATCCTTGTAAAAGATTGCAGCTGTAAATACAAAAATAGTGTCTTGTAGTTGGGAGTTACAGAAGAGAAGGAAATTAAAAAAAAAAATCCCTAAACAAACTGTAAAAGAAAAGATGCATTCTGCAAAGGACCAAGCCAATAAATAAAACTTGCTTTCCAATATAAGAGTTTTTGCTGCTAGTCCAACATGAGTATTTTTCTTAAAATATAAACATGTTCTAGGCACAAATTTGCTGCTTTCCATCTGTGCAAATCCTGCTGAAAATGCTGTTTGTGTCTGGGTTTAGGTAAGTGGATCAGCAGCAGGCTGCAAATGCCCAGTGGTTGGTGGGACACTGCTGGTGAACTGGGAAGTGTGACATTTTGGGGACCCTTGAGGGGGAAGAGTGAAAACTGAAGGGTGTTTGGCAGTGAGATGTGGTTGCACGTCTCTGTGGCGCTCCATGTGGGTGGGCGCTCAGCTGGGATGTGCTCCGAGTGTTCCCCTGGCTCTTGCCTCTTGGGAAGCGTGTTTGAACTCGAGCAGCACTTCCCTCTCCCGAGGGCTAATTTGAATCTTGCTTCTCTGCCCATTTTCCCCGGCTCCCATTTGCAGAATTCCTCCCCTGATTGCTCTTGTCCCCTCTCTCAAGTGGTAATTAATGGTCACAGATGTACCTGGCGCATGAGCAGCTTCTGAAGCAAGCAGGACAAGAGAAGGAGCAGCCATGGATTTAAATGTTCCGGTTCCTGAAATTTGAGGGAATTGGGTAAAATAACATGGAACTGAAGAAGGCATCGCTCCCCCTGCCTGGGCAGTGGAATGGAGCAAGTCCTCTGCTCTGCATATACCCTCGGGAGGGCTGGCATCCTCCTGTGCCTGCAGGAGGGACAGGTTGCCAAGAATCTTTGCTCATGGATGCGCTGGGGTTCGCAGGAGGCATTAGCAGTGTTATGCAATCAAGATCAGTGCCGGGGCTGGAGTTCCAGCCCTTTGGCCGAGGCCATACAGCACCTTCCATGATCCGCTCCCGCTGCCGGGCCCCGCGCCAGGGAGCGGCAAACATGGAGCACCTGCAGCTGCCCTCGCATCACGGGCAATCAGATCCCTTACAGGAAAGTGGCTAAAGACAGGCTTAAGAGCCAACCTGCTTTGTCTGCTTGTGTCACTCCAAGGTACAAAGGCTGATTGTGTGGCAAAATGGAAATATCCTGGGTTCACCTCAAGGCAAAAACCTGGTGTATCATGGAGTGATTGGGTCACCGTGGTTGGGAAAAAACATAATTTCAAAACACCGGGCCAGGACTTGATTTGCTAGAGAAGAGGTCATATGATGGGAATAAAACATAAAGCAGGCCGGGCTGACGCAGGGAGCTGCCAGCTCCGCTGCGCGTCACTGGGACTGATGAGAGGGTTATGGGATTGGATTATTCCCTCTATCCGCTTTAGCAGAGTTATGCTG
This sequence comes from Lycocorax pyrrhopterus obiensis, assembly GCA_014706295.1. Taxonomy (NCBI): domain Eukaryota; kingdom Metazoa; phylum Chordata; class Aves; order Passeriformes; family Paradisaeidae; genus Lycocorax; species Lycocorax pyrrhopterus. The sequence continues at coordinate 28,042,398 of JACSVZ010000013.1, forward strand.
TTCTTTATTTGTGAGATGGAAACATTTTAAACAGATGAGTCCAATGTTTCATTTATCCTTAAGGCTTTGCCAATTAGGAAATTCCTTATGTGACTACCCCTGGCTTCAGCGTTGTGTTGGGCTGCAAGATCATAGGATTAAATAAATATCCCTTTCTCTTCCTCTTTATTTTGGTCTTTCAAAATTTGGCATATAATTATGCACCAGGAATTATTCATCTTTTCAGGATTGCACATTTATTTCTGGATATCACTCTGAAACAGGAAATTGGCTCAATGTCTTCACAGCAATCAGTGACAGGACAAGAGGGCATGGCTTCAAAACTGCCAGAGAGTAGCTTTAGATTAGATACTGGGGAGAAATTGTTCCCTGGGAGGCCCTGGCACAGGGTGCCCAGAGAAGCTGTGGCTGCCCCTGGATCCCTGCAAGTGTCCAAGGCCAGGTTAGACGGGGCTTGGAGCAACCTGGGATAGTGGGAATTGTCCTTGCCCATGGCTGGGGGTGGCTTTAAGGTCCCTTCCATCCCAAGCCATTCCATGATTCTGTGGTTCTATGATTCACTTCTATCAGAGTACCAGGGTTTTGTCTGGAAAGATAGAATGCAGATATTTTAAAACAGGACTTGGTTTATTTTTCGAGGAAAAATAATAATTGCCATTAGTGTGGCAATAGTGTTAATATTGCCAGTAGTTGCCATGTCAAATTTCAATTAGCATTAACCAAAAGATTTTATTTGGAAAAGCTTAATTTTGTATATGAAGTGGTGAATATCTTTTGAAACTTGGGATTCAAATTTTGGGGCATGTTGCATATTTATTGGAGCAGCTCCTTCATTGTTACTATTGTGATGAATTAATCCTTTTTTTAAATTATTCTGCCAGGAAACCTATTATTGATTTATCTTCTTTGTAAAAAAACTTGGCTGTATCAAGCAGGGTGGAAGAGGAGGGTGGCTGGATACTGAGAAAATGTCTATTTGAAGCGAGAGGGAACAGCCAACATTTTCAAATGCAGATTATTTAAGGGCATGAACCTCAATCCACGTTTAACCTCAATGCCTGGCCCGATTTGTCAGATGGATTGGACAGTTCACCATGGTCCTCTGGGAGTCTGGGCAGAGTTTTCAGTTGATGTTTAAGTGTGTGTTTCTTTCTGAACCCCACATTCCTCTTTGCTAAAGTCGACACGTCCTTCAGAGCCTTGGTTGGAGTTTATTGCTGTATTTAGCAAAGTCATGATGGATGGCAGAAGCCCAGGGCAGAGATTGTGCATATTTTTTTCCCAAGCTGAGCAGATGTTTGCAATGTGTATAATCCCCATAATTTGTCAAAAATCTGTTGTGTCAGAGCTGTAACTCTGGCAGTGACTGGAGACAGGCGCTTGGAGAGGTTGATGGCTGGTGTTTTATGGAAAAGAGAAGGAACTTGGGTTTGTTGTGAGATTAATTAAAAGTCTAGAAGTAGTTACCCTGTGAGGACTTTGAGCAAATCTTACTGCTCCTGTCCATCAAAAACTAGCAGGTGCCTGTGGGGCAGGGCTGAGAGGAATCAACACTTGTGAAGCTGGAAGAGCATCCACTATCTCTTTTGGGATGGGTTTGACCAAGAATGCCTCCCAAGGCTCTGGACATGCAAAAAATTGCCCACAAAAGCCAGTTAAGAAAATAGTTTTGGAATTATAACATTTAATTCTGGTGGGGGTTTTTTTCTGGCTTTTTTTTTTTCCTCCTTAGCTGGTTGATGTTCTTTTCAAATGTGCATTTGTAACTATAAATCAGTAGGGATATTTGCTTTTACTTTTTTCATATCTACACTTTGTTACCATCATTTGGAAAAAGCAGGCTTGACTTAGCCAACAGGCTTCCTCTAAAGCAGGGTCTAAACAGTCATTATCTCAAACTTGAGAGCTAAGCAATTTAAAAAAAATTAAATTCTTCACAACAGCTTTCATATTCATGTATTCTGCACTCCTGGCTTTCTCTGAGTATTAACATCCATCCTCTGAGATGTGTGAGGATCTCGTTTCCTGCTTTCCCATCGTTAAACATTTAGATTATCTTGTAATTCTGACCCTCTCTCACTGAATTAGTGCCCTTCTCTGCAGCTGGGCCTCCTCTTTCCAGAGAAGGTCCCTGTGTGAAGGGAGAAGAGTGAACCATCTGCTGCTTTGGGCACTGGGCAAATACCCTTGACCAGGGGTATTTATTGACTTTGTGGCAGTTTAATTAGATTCACACATCTTGTGGTGCTGATTCAGGTGTAAAGTAAGTCACAGCAGACCAAGACCTTGCTATGGTAGGGAAAGGGACTGGTGACCTTGGGTAGTCAGGCACTGGTGGAGCCCCGTCCCTGCAGGGTTTCAGCAGTGGTGGCCTCTGTTTGTGGCACCTGGGGGCGTGTTTTGGCTTTGGCAATGCTGGGTAAATGGCTGGAGTCAATGATCTTGGAGATCTTTCCCAACCTAAATTCTGTGATTCAGCTTGTGCTCTCAAGAATTTCTTGTGTCTTCCAGCCTGCTGCCTTGGAACTCTTCCTGTAGGACTGGCAGAGCCAAGCAGTAGTGCTCGCTTGTGGCTGCCAGGTGCTTCCCCTTCTTCCATTCCCTTTTTTATTCTTCTGCTAAAGTGTCCTGAGTGCATCTCAATGTCTTAGAAGAGCTGACAGAATTATTTCCTTATTTCCCTTAAATGGGAAGATCCAGAGGTAAAAGTGGTCATTCTCTATTTGTTAAAGGCAGCAGAGAAACTGTCAGGAGGACACTGCCAGTCTGGAGTTGGGTTCAGTATATCCAAAAGCACACATCCTGCTGGATGTGGTTTTGGTTTTGGGTTGTTGGTTTTTTTTTTCCGTTGACCACTTACCAAAAAATGGACTTATTGTGTAATTGATTAAATGATGGAGGCCCAGGTCCTGCTCCAACCAGCTGCTCCTTTGCTTGCAATATCAGAAATAACCATGTCTCTACTGAATGGTCCTGACATCCCTGTGGCAACTACGATTGCATGAAGTCAGTGATAACAGGAATGTGTTCCTCTTATTACCTTTATTAATCAGAAGATGAAAGCCAAAGCAGACAGGATTGTGCGGACACCGAAAGCCCTGGAGTGTTTACATCAGGTCTGTACCTTCCCTATATCCCAGAATCACATACTGGTTGGGGTTAGAAGGGACCTGGAGATCATCCAGTCCAGCTCCCTGCTAGAGCAGATGGATCTCATCCAGGTGGGTTTGAATATCTCCAGAGGAGGAGACTGCACAGCCTCTCTGGGCAGCCTGTTCCAGTGCTCAGTCACCCTCACAGAAAAGTTGATCCCTTTCCTGCAGAGAGTACGGTATCCCTTTCATACCATTCATGTCATTCCAGAGGCATCGTGTTTTCCTTTGGATCCTGTGATTGACTTGTAATTATAAATGGACAGTTTTCATCAGCTAATTTGTAAATACCTTTACATGTGGCTTGTAAAACTGCGCAAAATTGGAATTATTTTGCTTCCTTTTCAGGCCCAAGCAAGGCAAACTGGGGTTGCAGTTATGCAGCAGCTCAGGCATGTACACAAGTTTCTGTGAGCATGTAAATAAATGTCATGATTTGAAGCACAGGCTGATGGCTTAAAACACATGTGTTCCCTCTCCTCCTCCAAAAACACAGCTCAGATAAACAGCAGAGCAAATCCTTTCCCAGGGACTTGCTTTTATTTATGTAGAAACTGGAGCACAAATGCTGGGCCAGTTTCTCTGTGCACAGTTGGTTGTTTCTGAGACTTCTTCACAGGGGCTGCCATGGCTCTATCCTAAAATTAATTCCAAATATTTTAGCCTTCCCTGTGCTCAGGCTATAATTGTATCACCTCCTGAGAAGCCATCTGACAGTGTTCTTGGAGGCTTCTGGCATTCACTGACTGCAAGAACATCAGCAGCAAAGCTTGTAACAAGCAGGAGGAGAGACCAGGAGCTTGTTGCAGAGGAAAGGAAGGAAAAGGGAAAATAAAGGGAACAAAATGATCCGATTAGAAAAGACCTTGCTGTAAACCCCTCTGACTCATTTCATCCACTTCATGTGTGCACAGCAGCACCCCAATGCCAATTTGCCCCTCCCAGGGGTGGGATCTGGAGCTGAGCCAGGGGGCAGCGTTCTGATCGCCTGCGTGCTGGGAACACGCTCCGACCAAACCCAAGGAACAACAATATCACTGATACTGCGGCTCTGGCTGAGGGCAAAGTGCCCCAATTCCTTGGGTTCCTGTGGCAACCTCGAGGGTAAATGGAAAATACGCTCAACACAGGTGCCTGAACACCTGTGTTGCTGTGCTGTGGGATTTAGGAACCTTGTGCAGCGGCCCAGAGCAGCCCTGGCTCTGCTGCCACTGGGGCTGAAGTGATAAAATAAGCCAGGTCCTTACCCCTTCTGTTTGCAGCAGGTGGCCATGGGATTGGCAGGAGTCAGGACAAGAGACACTGGAGGTGTTCTGAGGGCAGGTTTTCTTCTCCCTGCACATTTGTTTGTGGAGCAGCGTGTGATGTTTGGTTTAGCCCAAGCCTGACTCCAGCTGTGAAGGCTGTGGCAGATGTGGGAAGTGGATGGAGGTGCAGCCCTAGCAGTGTGCTGTGCTTGGGAAAGGAGAGGAATTCCATGAGCATTAGAAGTAATGAAATCTGATCTTTTTCCTAGGATTAGTTTTCTAACGATTTTGGCACCTAAAAGCTTTTTGCTGTGGCTTCAGCACTAAATGGGGCTCTATTTGTGGATTCTCCAGTGCTAAAGAATAAGACGTGAATGCAAGCGAGAGAATTCCCTCTCCCTCTGGGAGAATGAGACTCAGATACAAACCCAGAGACTGTCATACATCGGAAAAAAACCATGCTATTTCAGATTGCCATGATGTCAGAGATTTGGATTTACTTCATAAATGACTGTTGCAGTATTAGCTGTCCCAATGGAACAGCTCAAATATGAATCAGTTTGTAAGAGCCCCATTTATTGATGTGTTCCAACAAGGTCTCTTAAAAAAAAAATCAAATCACAATTCATTTAACTATTTAACAGCACCAGATTAGGCTGTATGGCAGCAAATCTATATTAATCCCTTTACTTCAAACATTGTAGGAGAGTCTTGGGTGATGTATCAATTTTCATACTGAACAGAAGGGTACAATCAAATTTTAAAGTCCTAAAATGATTGTCACTCTGTTTTAAATAAACAGCCACTTTCTAAAATTAACTAAGTCGTGGAATCATAGAATGGCTTGGGTTGGAAGGGATGTTAAAGATCACCTTGTTCCAACCCCCTGGCATGGGCAGGGACACCTTCCACTGGTCCCCTAAGGCAGATGTGGACAAATACCTCCTGGTGTGTGGTTTGCCACAGGCTGTGGGTTACTGAAATTGCTGAGACAACTTGGTTCAGTGGCCTGAAACCCTTTTTGGATGAGCTACAGAACGTGACTTGTCTTGAGAGGATGCAGGCATCTTCTCAATGGGGACCAAAATTCGCTCCCCTTGGCAGAGACGGTCCCTGGAAGTGAAGGGCTGGAGGTGGCTGTGGTGTGGGTGCTGAGGAAGCCCCCAGGGTCTGAAGGCACAATGTTTAGATCTCAGAAAATCCATGTCTGGCTTGTTTCCTCCTCTGGCAGAGCCTGACTTCTCCTAACTCTTTCTGAGCACTTCATCCTGTTTGGCTTCAGGCTTAGCCAGGCTATTTTTAGCTAGGCCGTGTTTCCAAATGTGCCTCTTGCCTGTGACCAAACGTGGAGTGCCACAAAACAAACCTGGGCCCATCCAGCGTGGAAGGGGGCAAAGGTGAGCAGCTGGCAGGTGCTGCTTCCTGGGATCTCAGGACAGAATTGACGTCTCCCCATGACTGGTTGTGCTGAGTGTTCACAGGATCCACCTCTGAGCCGGTGGCCAATGGTGACCATGGGCCTGGATTTAACTTAGAGCTCTCGGGGCAGGTGGTTCATCATTGTGTGTTTGCAGAGAGGTGAGGTCCAAGGATTTATCTTATTACTTCCTTTAAAACACCCTCCATTTGCTTTAAGGCCTTCCTTATGGGATCGCTGAACTGTTACTGCTTTAAGCCTGGACAGCATCCCTGCTCCCATGAGGAATGGGAATGGGTGGTTATCCTTGGGTTCTGCTGCAGGCAGCTGTTTCCATGGGATTCCAGCGATTTGGAAGGACAGGAATCAGCACCCCAATTGTTTTATTCGAAACTTTGTGCCAAAATGCCAAGCCTTTATTATAACATGTTTTCATCTCAAATTACCGTAAAGTCTTTAATTCCATGCAAAGGAACTCTGTAAGATATTGCACAAATGGAATAATTCAAGAATATTTTAATTATGTCACATTATGAATGATTTACACTGCTAAAATGGCAAGGATATGCAAATAGAAACAAATGTCATTTCCAGATGCCGTTTGAATGCATTCCTTTAATGTTTTCAAAACAAAGAGATTGATTTTGTGGAAGATCAGCTCTCTGCAGGAATCACTGCTCCTGCCATGCCTTCCCCTGCTAGAATGCAGGGAGAAAAACTATATGGCATTTGCTCACTGCAATTTCCTGCATTTTTCTTATTTGTTTGATCTCTGGCTGATAGATCGGAAAGGACTCTGGGTCATCAAAAAAGAGTTTCTTGTTTTGGCAGGCAAATATATGGAGCTATTTTTCAGGCTAACATTATTCCTCTGTGTGTTGTTGCCCTCATTTTCCATGTCTGTCCATAACAAAAATGCCAATAAAAAATTGAAATGTTTCATTTTAGGTCAAGAAAAAAAAGAGAAGAGTTATTACAAGAGGTGACATGAATTCACCAAGCCTTTCACTTGAAGGGGTGGGTTTTTTGTTCTGGTTTGGTTTTTGTTCATTTACTCAGAAAGTGCAAACCCCATAATTTTGGCCAACTCTGATCATACCTGGTATTGGGGTAGACCCCACTTCTCACTTTCACTTTGCTTTCTTCTACTCATAGTCCTTTGATAGCCTCATTCCAGTAAGCAGCAGAATAGGAATTTCTCTGGGCTGGGATGTTGACTGTGGAGATGCTCTACAGCTGTGCCTGGAATTCTGTAGGCATTGAGCATTAAAGGAAGGAGCTTTGGGATGCATTCTGCCCAATACAATAATATCTTGGTTTATAGCATGTTCTGGCTTACGTTTAAATCCATGAGGTTTCTCTGTATTTGGGCTGAGGCTGAAGTCTGTGCTCGCTCAAGCAGTTCAGAATTAAGGATGTAATTCAGTCTCACTGTGGTTGGCCATGTGCCCTAGAGTGAGCCTCTTATGGAGTTTAAGATGGGATAGTGCTGAAAGCTGGTTACCAGACTCTCCAGCTGAGTTCCCCATGTCCTTTGGCCACCTTATACACAGCAATTCTTGGAGGCAAGCTGACTTTCTTTCCTCTCCTTGCTCACCAGTGCGTGACTAAGTGGGCAGTACAGTCTCTGGAGGGTTTTCTGTCCACAGGTGCCTTGTGGGGTTGTTAATCTGGTGTCATATCACTGGCTATGTGAAAGAAGACAATAAGTCTAAAAGATGGGGTGGGAAGCTAAGGATGATGTGGACTTTTCCTAAGTTCTTGCAGTTCTACATTTAAGACTTCCGAAGATGCAGAGCTGGTGCAGAGTGAGAGTCACAACCTCCCAGAGCTGCAGGTGGTTACCCCACTGAGCTGCCTAATCCCTGGAATCCAGTGCAATATTTATGGAGACTTATGTCTGCACTGATTGCATTGGTCAGGCTCTGGTTTTTGCTTTGGAGGGCTGTTAGGGGGCAGGAAATGCCCTTTGGTGCTGCGATTCACCCAGGAAAAACCTTTGCAGTTGAGCTGAGGGTATGACCAGACGACATCATGAGTATTTTGAAAGTGTGAAATACCTGTAGGGTTTTTCAACTTTGTAAATGAGGAATATGTGAGCCCTGTGATGGCTTTGAGACCCACTGCTCATAGAGAGGAATTCCCCTTATCACTGGAAACCAGCAGTTGCACATCCTGGTGTATAGCAATCATCTTTAACGATGTTATTTGCTCTCAAGCTGTATTATTTTGGTGATTATCTGTCATACCCTTATGCATTTCCCATCTTTTAGCTGTGCTGTAATTGTAATTGCTAGGATTAGGCTTTAATATTTGTAACAAAGATCATCTTAAAATCCCATTCTGAAACAGGTTGAAGCACTTCCATATAATTCTAGCAATCTGGTACAGATCAGCTGCAGAACAATGGGTTAGGTTGAAATTATTCCCTCCTGTCAAAAAGATGTCAAATACTTGCAGGAAACCTGTAAAGCCACTGATCGTGTAGATGATACTGTTTGTGTGAGGGGGTGGAAGCAAGAATCCAAGGTGTAATTTTGCCCCAGTGTTTCTTGACCACTCAGACCCGTCCTAGTCACAACATGCTCATCTTCTGGGGATCTCAGCTGCCCAAAGCAATCTCTCAGGGCCAAAAAATGGAGTTTTTCTCTATCTCTTTATGTAACGCATTGTTTATACCTTTAGTTACATACCTGTCACCTGCCTTAAACTAGTGCTGTCAGAGGGAATTGTCTTGTCCATGGTACATTTGGGTTATTATTCTTTCACACCAATATTCGTGCTCACCAAAACATTCTCTTGCAAGAAAACAATTCTTGCAAAACCGAGCTGACATTAGATACCTGGATAAGAAGGATTCATTCTGAAGTTAGCATTTAGAGTTCCTTGGAGGCTCCAAAATGGGCCCAGACATGAACATTTTCTGGAGATTATCCCGGAGATTTCAGCCCTTCACTCACCCTTCCCTGGAGCACACAACTCCATCCCCGCACAGGCAGAGGAAACGGTGTTTTTATATTCTCTCGCAGATCCTTATATACAGGTTAGTATTCAAAGGTAGGTTACAAAAAAGTAGAAATCCCGTTTTTGAATCAAATCAATGCCAAAATCAAATACAGAGAGACAGGATTCCATGCAAGGAATAGAGAAGCCCTGTTAAATTAGATATAGGTGTCACTTCCAATAGTCTGGGCACACATTGTCAGCAGATCCAGTGTCTGATTTCTAATGTATTTCCATTTGCCCCAGATGACCCCAGCTGGAGTGAAGCACCAGTCACTGCCCATGCATTCATTTAAAGCACAAATAATGACAGCTCTGGCAGCTCGTTGTGCTCAGCTTAATGAAAGCAGCCTGCCAAATTCACAGCTGGGAACCTGGTAGTAGCTGTTATGTCACCAGTCCCATTTCAGCCTGATGCTGCCGAAGGTGAGGCTCTTCTGAGAGACCCCATCACTTACATTTCTTTATTAGAACTTTTCATACACCACTAATACATCTTCAAAACACCATATTTTTTCCCCCCTACTGAAATCAAACTTGAAAGGCAAGGTTTGGGCACACAAATCACTGTACCTGAGAGGCTCAGTCCCTTAGCTCTGCTGTTCCCAGGTGCTGACCAATGTCCTTGGAGTTTCCAGGAGAGGAGCTGGATTACAACTGGCCACAGCGAGACCTGGCCCCAGATTTACATCCCTCTGGAATGATGACCCTTGCAGAAATAGCTTTGGACAGGTAATAGGATTATCAGGAGAGAATTAGAAAATTCTGTTCATTAGTTTGAGCCAATGAAGCTGCAGGCTGGAGAGAGGTTTAAAGGATTTGGTGCATATATATAATTGGGCAGGGAGAAAAACAGCTGAGCCCCAAGAGCCACCACAGATGGCACCTTCCTATTGTAGAGCCAGGTATATTACAAATGCTGGAGATGTACAGATGGATTATAGGAACAGTGTAAGAACGCCTTACTGGATGCAGGAAAGCTGCCCTTACAACCCTGATGGCCTTTTCGGTATTTCTGAGCTGTGGTGGGACTCCAGTTTATAAAAAGGATAAAAGTATTCACAGAAATTATGCTAATATTTAAATAAATCACCCAATCATACCCAGTCACTCAGTAAGCACTGACAGTGCAAATGAAAAAAGGGGGAGGGAGAATTTTGTTCTATGGAAGGCTATAAATGTCTTATGTGGCATCAAGGAACATTAAATTCTAAGCAGTTTTAAATGGAGGGCTTGCATTTAAACACCTGCAGCTTTGGCTGTGACATGAAGTTGGATGCTCTGCAATCAAGAATATCACAGAATCCCAGAAAGGTTTGGGCTGGAAGGGACATTACAGCCCATCCAGTGCCACCCCCTGCCATGGGCAGGGACACTTTCCATTATCCCAGGGTGCTCCAAGCCCCATCCAGCCTGGCCTTGGACACTTCCAGGGATCCAGGGGCAGCCACAGCTTCTCTCCAGGCACCCTGTGCCAGGGCCTCCCTGCCTTCACAGGGAATGATTTCTTCCTAACATTTAATCTAAATCTCTCATCTTTTAGTTTAAAGACATTCCCCATGTCCTATCACCCCTTGTTTAACCAAAGTCAGCAAACTTGAACCAGTTAAAAAAAACTTATATAGAGAACATCCTTCACAGGTGCAATGTTGAGGCTTATTGCCCCCTATGAAGGTTGCACAAGAGTTGGAGGGTACCCAGAGCTTTTGGAATTGTGTCTCTGGAGGGTTTGCTGGAGTGGCTGTCTGGTGGCTTAGGTTATCCAAGGTTTTGTTCCTGATAACACTGAAAGCTCTCCAGAGGTTTGAGTCCTTGTTAAGACCAGCCTTCATTAAGCCTCATCTTCCTGATGTCAGAAAGGCTGGCACAAGGAAAGCCCCTCCTTCTCTCAGTGGAAGAGGATCAGGTTAGGGGACATTTTCACAATTGGATGTTGTCAGGTCCATAGGAGAAGGGGTGCCGAGGAGGGCTGAGAGGGCTGGCCCATGTCAGTCAGGGCCACCGTCCTTGTCTGGGCCCTGGAGAGGCACAGCTGTGTCCAGTCAGGGGGTCCCCAGTACAGGACTGGTGTGGGCTGGACTCACTGGAGCGAGTCCAAGGAAGGGCCACAGGGATGATCAAGGGATTGGAGCATCTGTTGTGTGAGGAGAGACAGAAAGAGCTGAGCGTGCTCAGCTTGGAGAGCAGAGGGCTCAAGGGGATCTCATCCATGTCAGTGGATGTCCAATGGGTGGGTACGAGGAAAAGAGAGGGGCTCTGGGCAGTGGTGCCCAGGGACAGGCCAAGAGGCAGCAGGCACAGACTGAAACACACAAAATTCCCATGAACAGAAGAAAATGGTTTTTTACCATGAGGCTGGCAAAGGAGGAATTAGGGAGCCTCTATCCTCGGAGTTTCTCAAACCCAGCTGATGAGTGCTGGGCAGGCTGGTCTAGCTGGCCCTGCTTGAGGAGGGGCTTGGACTGGAGACATCTTCAAGAATTGTGCCCCAGTTAAAAAAAAAAAAAAAGCATAACTTTGAGAAGCTAAAATGGCAACAGTTCCTTTTAAAATGACTCATTGAATTTCAGTGACATCTTTTCTCCAACTTCCAGCATTTACGTAGAATTTTATATACAGATATTCTTTGCTTGTTTGCCTGGTTTTGTTCCCTGTTTGACCTAGTGGAAGGTGTCCCTGTCCAATGCAGGCGGTGGAATGAGATGAGCTTTAAGGGCCCTTCCAACCCAATCCACTCTGGGATTTCAGGACTCTGTGCTAAACCTGCCCTGAGTTATTTCCTACCTGACATGAATGAGCTGCCAGAGATTCCAGGTTCTTCATTCCTTTCACTTCCTTATGGACTATCTAAATGTCTTTTATGAGATAGTTGTTAATTTTTAATGGAAGATCCCATTAAATTGAGAAGCTCACTTAGCTCTCTTCCAAAGGGCAAACTAAGAAATTTAATTCCCTGTGAAAATGTATAAAATTATAGCATTGTGTAGGCAGAATTCAATTTAGCAGTAAAGCAGCTGATGGAGCTTTTCCACAGGAGGGCACACACAGGGGGAAGGGGCCAGGCAGGGAATTCCTAAATATAAACTTGTTAACTTCCAGTTCTTTGAAGATTTAAGCTGGCATTCCATTGGAGACTGCTTTGTATTTGAGCAGGATATTGAATATCATTGTTTCTAAGTGTTGAACCTTCTATTTTTATCTGTTTTGTCCATTTTTGCAACTTCAGACTGTGAGATGTTCTCTTATTTTAGTGCAAGGCCTGGATATGTTTTACCTCCACCACCTTCTAGGTTCTCCCTGCCACAAGTCACAGGAACATAAAAAAAACATTAAAAATTTCCAGGGTGCCTGTGGAGGGAACTTTTTATATTAGCATGGCCAAAAAAGCTTTGCCAGGCCTTAAAATGACATTTTGAAACAATTTAGTCTTCTGCAACTGGTAAGCTTTCTTAAATTTTTAGGGTTTTCCTGTTTTTTTTCCTCTCTCTCTTTTATAATAATAATAATAATAATAATTATTATTATTATTATTATTATATTTTTCTTTCCTCCCTCCTTCTGATGAGATATCACTTCTACAGCTGTAGGTTAAAACACGACCTTAATGCTTTTAATTTAGATTACATTTTCTCTGCTAGCAACTGTGCTGTACATGCCACAATTTCAGACAAAATATCTGTCCAAAATATTGATTACTGGTGTTATTTTGTGATAGTTTTATATCTAATGATGAAGAATTTGCACTTGCAAGAATATCTACAAAATTGCAGTTGTTCATCACTGGCTCAAAAAGCCCCTTTTTTGCAAAAAGATGGATTAAATCTTGACGTGGAAACTGATCCTAAACCAATTAGGAGAACTCCATTTGTTTGCATCCTTGTCATTAAGTTAAGGAAGATTAAAATGCAGAGCAGGAAGAGGAGCATTGTGTTTCCCACGCCCCATTTGTCATGGAGCTGCAGTGTCTTGCCCTGTTGCAGGTCTGAGGCAAAACAAGGCTTTAAATTGTGGCCCGTTTAGTTTCTTTCCCACTGACGAGGTGGGAGCAGCCTCCTGCTGTCGGGGAGAGACTGGTCTCACCTTCCCACTGCCCAGCCATCCACTGCCCTTCTGTATTTTTGCAGTTTGTGTCCTAAGTCTTGGTTTTCCTCCTGCTGTGGCCCAGTCTCTATCACCCAGGATGATGGCTCCGAGCCTGCCGGCAGTGTCCTGCCTGTCCATATTCCCAACTGGTCATCCTCTGGCATGGGAATTCTGCTCCTTCCTCCTGGCTGCCCACCCTGTGTGCCCCGAGCAGTGCCAGGGCAGGGCAGCCTTGGCAGGGCTGGGCTCAAATGTTGGAGTGCAGGGGGACGTCCGCGTTCCCTCGTGGGCTCGGGAGCACCTGAGGTGAGCCAGAGGGGTTCTGGCTCTGGCACTCTGGCACTGGAGGGTTCCTTTTGGGATCCATTCCCTTGGTTTTGTACATTGGGTTGAGTCTGTTTGCCACCAAAATCTGTTCCAGTGAGCTTCTGGAGCCCATCGTTGCATCCAGAGGGACGATCCTTCTCCATATCCTACTTCAGTACAATGGCTTTGTGTTCCAGAGAGGTTCACCAAGCTTTGTGATTTTCCTTTCTTTCTCGAACATTTGGCCTTTCTTCAGTCGTTTATTTTGCACCGTTCCATGTTGCCTGTAGAGGTCGGTGTTTGCCTAGGAAAGCAGAGTCGGGTTCCTCGAACGCCGCAGTCTCTGTCCTTGCATCCTCTTTGCTTCAGAGGTGCTTCCCCCCCTTCCCTGGGATAAAAACATTACATTCATCTCTTCTGAGCTTCTAAAGACGTAAATGAGAAGGAAGGTGCTGGTGTGTATATTGGTACATCATTAGGCTTTGCTATCTTTAACAGATTTTAGAAGATCAAACACGGTATTTAAAAAAACTCCCAAGAACTTGACATTTTGTAAATTATTTGCACATCTTAAAGAGGAGTAGAGGATAATTCAGAGAGAGAATGGTGTCTGAAGTAATCATCTTACATATATTTTATGCAGTCATTTGCTGGCTGAGCACATGAAACGTTGTCAGTGATGTGCTCGTGGAACGAAGTGCTCCCTCCTTATCCTGACACCCACCCCCCGCGATTTATCAGGGGTAGTAACAGCATGAGAGCAATTACACCAACTGGCTGCCTGAGATTATGGAAGATATTTGGGGAAATAAGGTCTAGGGAGTGGTTTTGAGTGAGGAAAGTACTAAAGCCGTCACTCAACAACTGGGTGGTGCTTTGTAAGGACTGTCTCCTCAAATGTTCTTCACATGAACCACAGGTAATGTTCCTAAACACACTTAAAAATGTTAAATTAGTTTCTGTGTGCTTTCACATGGAAAGTGAGGTGAGAATTAATAGTATTTTAATTAATAGTTCTGTGTGTTCTTGTCATTAAATTGGCCTAATCCCTCTTTGAAGAGTGACCGTTTTTCTACAAAAATCAAACCAATTGATTTAATTGGATAATACTTGGGACTCCATTCGTTGGGAAGTTTCTATGGAGGACAGGTTATCAATGAAATGATTGTGGAAAGTGTGGTGCACCCAGTGCTTTTGGAAATGTATTTGTGGAAATCTTCAGCTAAAAGTGCCTATACATAATTTCTAATATTCATTTTCCCTCCTTAAAGATGTAGTCTCCTCCTAAAGCATCTTGGCAGTAGGTGAGGGATTCTGAGTGTTGAAATCCTCTTTGCACCCAGATGTGCTCCCCCTAACTTTTTATTAAATTAACTTCCCAATCTTACTTTTTAAAAATTTTTAATTAAGTGCATAGGACAGCATGATGTATGACTTTCTCAATTTACACCTAGGCAAGTGAAGATCGCTCTTTTTCAGATTTTCTTTGGAATCTGCAGTTGGAAGGGAGCACTGTTACCTAAGGCACTGAAAGGTTCCCCTTACCCCTCGGTTTCTGCTGGCTTGGTGTGTTTAGGCAGCAAATTCTTTCACCAGAACAATGGGTAAAGGGTGAGGCTGGGAGCTGTTAGATGATGCAGTTTCTACACTGATTTGTTGCCACGTAATGGACTTTTGTGCCTCTTTCATTACTGGTAGCCTCTGCTTGCTAACATCAAATGGCAGCTGGGAGTGAGATGAAGCAATTCTCCCTTTGTCTTGTCGTAGGGATTTCCATGTATGTGTTTCCGCAACAGTGATGTATGACCCTCGCTTTGCCACTCCTCAATGTGATCACAGAGCTCTTCGTGTTGGAAGAGACCTTGAAGCTCACCCAGTCCCACCCCCTGCCATGGGCAGGGACACCTTCCACTAGCCCAGGGTGCTCCAAGCCCTGTCCAACCTGGCCTTGGACATTTCCAGGGATCCAGGGGCAGCCACAGCTTCTCTGGGCACCCTGTGCCAGGGCCTCCCCACCCTCATAGCAAAGAATTTCCTCCTAAAATCTAATCTAAGTCTTTTCTTTCATCCTAAATCCATTACTCCTTGTCCTGTCATTACAGACCATAGTAAAAACCTCTCTCAACCTTTCTTCAAACCCCACCTTTGGCACTGAAAGGCTGCAATAAGGTCTCCCCAGAGCCTTTTCTTCTCCAGGCTGAACAACCCCAACTCTCTCGACTGTTCTTTTTAGGGGAGGTGCTCCAGTCCTCTGACCATTTTTGTGGTTCCTCTGGACCAGCTGCAACAGGTCCATGTCCTCCTGTGCTGGGCCCCGGGGCTTGGGGCAGCTCTGCAGGTGGGGTCTCACCTGAGAGGGGCAGAGGGGCAGCATCCCCCCTTTCCTGCTGCCCAGGTTCTGGGAATGCAGTCGGATACCATTGGCTTTCTGTGTGCCAGCACTCATGGCCAGGGATGTCCAATTTGCCACCCACCAGTACCCCCAAATCCTTCTGTGCAGGGCTGCTCTCAATCCCTCCATCCATGCTGGTACCATGCTGGTACCGGGGATTGCCCTGACCCTGCAGCACCCTGCACTCGGCATTGTTGAACTCCACGCAGTCCCAATTTGGTATCATGCAGACAGTGACACCTAGGATGTCACCAACGTGGCACCTCACTGCCATGGGCGAGGTGTGAAGGATGCATTGCAGAAATCTGTGGTGAACATGGGTAACAAAACTAAAATATTGTGACAGAGACAAGCAACAAGTTCAAAACTGAACAGAGTATACTGACCCATCAGTCACCCCATGATTCAAAAGCTTTCATAGTCAAGTGGGGACTGCTTTCACATGTTTGTTTTCCTTCCCAGGATTAACCAGAGCTCCACACATGGTTCAGTGAAGGTTTTAAAAGCAAATTGGAAGTTTTTCCCTAACAGGGTCCAGGTAATCTCCCGCAGATATTAATTTGTCATATGCAAATGACATATGCACCCTGCAGCAGGTGGATGTCTGCATCCAGGATGTCACTGCTCCTGGTCCAAAGAGTTCGGAGCTGAACCTGCTGTTTCCTAGAGCCAGGCTGCCCAGCTCCCCCTGCTTTGGACAATGATTCCAAGGATCAGAGTACACATGGGTGATGTGGTGGAGAGCCTCACCGTGTGTGGTAAGTCACCTCTGCGCAACCGTGGAATCGCAGAACGTGCTGAGCTGGAAGGCACCCGCAAGGATCATCCAGTCCCACTTCTGGCCCTGCACAGACACCCCAACAGTCCCACTCTGTGCATCCCTAAGAGCATTGTCCAAATGCTCCCGGAGCTCTTGCAGGCTCTGTCACTGAGAGCCCAGGAAGGGCCTTTTGGATCTCTCTCCTATTTGCCTGTTTTGAAGCAAACCCAAACAAACCATTTCTAGCAGCAGAGGAGTGCAGGCCTTGCTGGTCTCCTTAAGCTTCTTCTCAGATTTCTCTCCAATGTCCAGCTGTTCTTCCAAAGTCTGTTTAAAGTTGAAAGCCATGGGCAGCAGTGAAACTCTAATTGCCTGTGCTAATGCTGTGGGGTTTGTGCAGTTTATCAAGGGCATTTTTTTGGCAGCTCTTTGGAGAATCCATCATGGGAATGCCAGGCCGCTTGTGCTGGTTCTCTGCGTGCAGGGTCTGGTGGGAGGTCTATGTGAGGGCTGTGGTTACAACACAGAGAGAAAATTATTATAAAACCAGGGGATGGACAAAAAAAAAAAGGGCAGAACTTCCCAGGGCAGACACACAAGGGAGAGGGACAATTATTCATAGGTCCTGATATAACACTGCACGTCATGAAGTGATGCAGGGCCAAGCCTGATGAATTTGGAGCAAAATGGGGAAATAAGGCAGCAGTACACGCAGGTATTTAATCAGCACGTAATCACAGAGAGGTCTTTGGAAGGAGCGCTCTGTTGGTCATCGGGCCCAGTCCCTTGCGTCATGGAAGAGTTTATCTGTGCCGGGCCGCCCCTCCGGCGAGGGAGGCCAGGGGGTCATTACAGCCACGGAAGAGGTTTCTTGGCAGCTCCTGCACTGTCCAGCTCTTACAAACAAAAGGACTGTGGTGTAGCGCTGTTGAACTCTGGGAAAGTGACAGTAAAAAATGGGATAGCTTGGGCTCCATGGTTACTGCTTCCCAGGAACTTCCGCCCCAGTGTTTTCAGTGAAGTAAACTTGTAATCTTGTTTTCTGAGCAGGAGTCATGAAAATGTTCCCTGGGAGCTGAAATTCGGGGCTTTTTCTGTCTGAGCTTTTTGCTAAAGAATCTGGGGCTCAGATGCATGTGCTGGTTTATGTTGTCCTATACATAAAACAGCATAAACTGTATATATTTTTTAATATATATATGTATGTCACCTATATATGTTTGTGTTCCACACACATTTAGACAGAGTGTGACTTCTTGAGTTGCTTCTGCTTCCTTGGAGGAACTGAAAAGTTACCATAGTGTAACTTATTGAAAATTACTTTTCTAATCAAGAATTGCCCTTTTAGTGCAGCAAGTTATCCAAGCAGATTGTGTCTTATCCATGTGTGATCCTAGATAAAGTTTGTAAAGGATTTTTGAGATTTTAGGTCCTTTGTGAACTCTTTGCCTTGGGTATTTGAGATTCAAATTTCTTTTCCATGCGTGTGATTGAGTAAAAATCTGGAGTGGGATGACATGCTAACTCTGCTTTTAAAGGGACAAGGACAGATACTGAGGTTCTATGTTATAAACTTCAGCTTTAAACATTTCCTTCATTTATGCTCTGTTGTTCCTTCTTGTAGCAGGTTGGTGTCCAAATTCCCTTTCTTATCCCACCCAAGGGAGCTCTTGGCATCTACGAAGATTTGGTGTAAGGACAGAGCCGGAGATGGAGGAGGGCCTTGGCTGACAGCCCTTGCCTGAGCACCATGGGCCTGGAGCCTGTTTTGAGGACTCAGTCTGGTGTTACCCTGGTGCAGCTCCTGAGTTCTTGGTCTGGTCTCACACTCTGCCTGGGCTTGGTACCCTGTCACCCTTTGCATCTTCAGGCACTTTGTGCTCTCTTTGTTGCAGCACACAAAATCATTTTCATATTCTGGTTGCTGTGTTGTGGCTCTGCTGTTTTCTGACTGAAAACTTCTTCCTTGGGGTGAGCTGTTTCTCACAGGGTGACTGTTTTCTGTGTAGCTTTCACCCTTCACAAGGCTCTTGAATCTTTCTTTACCGATCCTTTTCATGGATATTCCTATTTTCATAGCCTTTAGCTCTCTTTCAAGTCTTTGCTTTTGCTCAGGTACCACTACAAAAATGGGCTAATTGGCTTCTTTTGGCTCACTGGCATGTCAGATTCCCAAACTCAAAAAGATAGGAACGGACTATAAATAGGCCCTTGGCCTTTTCTGCTTTCCTTGGGCATATCTGTTGCCTCATCTGACTTTCGAAAGAGTTGCTTTGTGGAACCTGCCAGTCACTACCTGAGGAGGAGGATTCCTGCCTCGTCTGGCACAGTGTTGATGGCACCATGCACAACAGCTCTGTAATCTGGCAGATCCCAGATTTTAAGGGAGATTGTTTTCTCCGTTTCCTGGGGCTTTTACTTTCTCTGTTATTTAAACTAATGCATTTCTTAAATCATACTTGTGTTGGCTCCCATTCTTGCCTGATTTATGTGTTAACATGTCTGTGCTGAAGGCTCTTTCCTTTTTCCAGAAGCCTCCAAGGGTTTGGATCTTTTCTTTACCAGCACTGCAGCCTAATCAAAATCATGCCTTAAAATCTTGCAGGTCTAAAAACTTCTGTAAAATAACTCATAAGCAGCTACTTTATTTTCACTGGCTGTGGAAATCTGCAGCAGTTAGATTTTAGATGTGAGAATTAATGTTTGTGAACATTTCTCACAAGTTTTATTTCCTGAGCAGTGGGAATGCTGGGAGTGGCACGTTCCTCTGCTCAGAAATATGCAGCTGCAGAATATATCAAAATATTGTATTGAGATGAATGTTTAAAGGCTGGCTCTGAGGAAAGAGGATGATTTGAAGGTAATTTCTGAACAAAGAATCTTTTACAGATTATTATAAATGGACCTGCCAATATCTAAGAGGGGCCCTTCTAACTCATCTCCTGAAGGGCTTGTAGAAATGCACATTGGAATCAATCTTGGCACTATTTCTTCCTTTACCAATTGCATCATAAAGCATCCAGGGAAATGCTGACAATTATTGCTTGGTCGTTATCATTTTATCAGTAATGATTGCCTGGCTAATCACTGTGAGTATTTCAATCTCAGGTTCTTTTCCACATAAGAAGATGCTCACTATCCAGCAGGAGGAAAAGGTCTGCAGGGCTTTAGTTTTCATATGCACTTACGTATTTTTTTCTTATCTTTCTGTGGATCTGATATTTCCAGGTTGGATGAGCTCACCAGATCTTTTGCCCAAAGAGTTTTATACAAAAATGGAAAGAGAGAAGGACATCCATGGTCAAGACTCTCATTTAGCTTGGAGTAGGACCCTCCAGTGTGATGGAATTGTCTCTTTTGGCAATCTTTCATCTGACACCAACTTGCTCAGGAAAACTTGGAGCTCTGCCCACCTTGAGATTTAGATATTAACAGGAGTGGCCTTTTGAAACTCCTGTGCTGTGTGTGATCCCTGCAGCTGTCCTGTGTTGTTTATAAGTCAGGAGCCCGAAGCCTATGACATGAGTAATAGGAATTTGCTTGTAAACCAGCATCTGGTCAGGACATACCAAAGGATATAGGATGTGTGTGTAATATCAGGGCTGAGTGGCCACTGAAACCCCCTGGTCTCGCCACCTAACCCCCTTAGTATCCTCTGAGAAATCCCAGGCCATGTAATCCAGGGGGTGAATTAAAAGTTCACTGTCATCAGCTGCCGGACGAGAGAGGAACGTGTTCAATGCATCACATCACCATCTCTCATTGTCAGCAGTGATTCATGAAGTGCAGCTCAACTCCAGGGTGTCCTGAGTAAAGTAAGTTCACCCAGGGAAGTCTCACCAGGACACGCACCTGAATCTTTGTGTGTGAAGAAGAAGCTGAGTACGAGGGTGGGGAGGCCCTGGCACAGGGTGCCCAGAGAAGCTGTGGCTGCCCCTGGCTCCCTGGAAGTGTCCAAGGCCAGGCTGGACGGGGCTTGGAACCACCTGGGCTAGTGGAAGGTGTCCCTGCCCATGGCAGGGGGTGGAACAATATCAGCTCTGTGGTGCCTTCCAGCCCAAACCATTCTGGGGTTCCATGTGAAACATTGTACAGCTGTGCTGGGGTGCTCCCGGGGAGAAATCCGTGGAGGTGTGTGTGGGGTTCATGTCACACCTTTCCTCTATTGCCCTTGTAACAGGAGCAAGAGGAAAGAGTCAAGTGAGATTTCAGCTGTTTTCAGAGTCACAATCAAAGGACTTCTGAAGAGCCTGCACAGCAGTGTCAGCACCACCTTGGACTGAGCGTGCTGGGCCTGCAAATTATTTACTGGAGGAACTGCAGAGAGAGAGAAATCTGTGTGAGTAAACGTTTGGTTTTTACAGCACAGAGCTCATTTTTATCCCAAGACAAATACCACTGAAGTGTGCTGCAGAGATGTAGCCCTTTACAAGTAATGGGACTTCTAAGCAGCAGTGACAGGCAGGTAATGAGGAAACACTGTGTGGATGATGCAAGTGCCTGAAAGGAGGACGAGGGAAGTGAAGGCTTAAGGTGAAATGAATGTATCTTGCTCTTTCCAGGTATAATAAAGAACCACAGTTTTACAAGCAATTGAAAATAGACTAAACACTTCAAAAAGACATCATCTTCTTCCTCCTTTCCCTCCTTGGCAACAGGTGGAGAGAGTGATCCTGCAAGGAGCACTTGCTGCTCACAGACTTTCAGCAGCCCCTGGGGTCATGGATAACTGGCTTAAATTCCAGTAGGATGCTGTAATTTATGTTCCATGGCTGAGCAGACACATCTGGCCTTGGCTTAGGGGACCACAAAGATGGCTTAAAACTTCCTCGACATCGTAACCCCTCTCCAAGTTAAATACATCCCACAGCTGTTACCGAAGCTTGAGGTCGTTATCTTCTGCTGTATTTTTTCTGCCTTTAGAGTTTGTTGTGTAGTTTCATAAAATGAAATAGGTGAAGCAGGAGCTGTTGGAAGGAGACATTTTCTCATTTTTGCTGACTTTCCCCTAATCTCTCAATGGTGAGGTTTGAGAGTCTTTTCCAAAGGGGTAGATAAAGCTCTATCTAGTAATGGAAAAACCTCATTCCCATGCTCCAGTGGTTTAAGTGTTGACCCCTTCCAGACATGTATTTTGGCTTCTCTCTGCTGCAGCAAGAAAACAAGGAGATGAAAGAGGTAGGGCCGGCTGTCTCCTCCTGCTTTGGGGTTCTTTGTGTATACATTTGGATATTTCAGTGGGTTGCTCCAATATAAATATTTAAAGAAAAACAACAGAAACCGCCAACTGAAGTGGAGAGAAGCTCCAGAGCTGCTTCAGAGAACGTCTGTGTCAGGACAGCTCTTGACTGCGAAGGAGGAGGGTGGAGCGTGTTCCCAAAAGATGGGAGATAATTGCTAGGCAAAATCACAACCCAGCCTGGCACTCCCACCCTGGTCTCCAGCTGGCAGGAAAATGGGCTTGGTGTCAGGCTGCGGGGGGCTGGGAGGAAAGCCACCAAACCTCCCTCCTTCCTCCCCTCTCCTCAAAACGCCAGAGCGGTTTTCCCGCTGTCCCGAGCCCCCGCAGCCGAGCACACGTGTGGGGAGCCCCTTGGAGCACAGCATGGGGTGGGAACAGAGCCCCTGCAGGGCAGGAGCACCACGGGCTCAGCAGCAGCATCTCTGAGGGGTTAAAAGTGTCTGAACTATTGCAAACCCTGCGGGGAAGAGCTGCTTTCCAAAGAAAAATTTGAAACAGTCCTGTAATCCCCGTACACAAACACTGGAGCAGATATTGCCAATGATCAATAAAGGACGGTGACGTGACTTTATTTATTTCAAATGGTCTAGGAGGTCTTCTCCAACCATAAGGATTCTGTGATTTAATACTTCCAGCCAAAGAAATTTTCTTCTTTCTGTGTTCAAGAGGCCTCGGCACAGGGTTTTAGCGATCCAGTGCAAGGAAAAATGGATATTTCTGGGTTTGTTTTTCTTCTCCTTGACCTGCTATGACTTCAGTCTCTGAAATAAAAGAAACGACTGTGCTCTGAAGACATCTTTTGTTTTTGTTTTCTTTTTGAAGAAAAAGTACTTTATGCTCTGAGGTTACCTGAGTGTAGGTAAAATTATCTTCAGAAAATTCACTGCAGCCGTCCCAGCTGTGGATCTGTCTGGTGTGCCAGATGGATGCCTGAAGACGTGTTACGTACACAGAATTTTTTAAAATAAGCAGATTCAATTCTCTTTCCTCTCCCCTTTGTATTAGGCCAACTGTGAACTTCTGAACTGTAAAAAACCACTTTTTTTTCTTGCTGGAACCCCCTGATCTGATCCATGCTTGCTGTTATTTGTTCAGTTTTTATGCTGAATAGACTTTACAGATTAGAGCCGGGCAGAAGAGAGATGTGGCTCAGCAAGGTAACTGAAACCTGAAAAAAGGGGGTTTTTTGAGTCAAAAAAACATCTTCAATGCTTTCTTGTTGAAATGGAAACATTAAAAAGTGATTTTGACTTAACTTTGTAGTACACTAAGATGTATTATTGAATCTTGAAATCACCGATGCCTTTGGATAACCATTTGATCTTAACTTTAACCAGTTTTTAAAGATTTTGCTGTGTTTGAAGTGAAAAATTTCAGTTAAAAATGTCCAGATGGCTTTGAACTTTCTAACTCCTTTCTCCCACCAAGCGGAAATAATCAACAAATAAAATCAAAAGGTTTCCCCTCAGTGATAAATCTGTGCCCATGTGGCCTCTGTTCCAGGCTTGGAAGGAAAGGATTCACCACTTTCAACGCCAGCTGGGGCTGGCAATGACTCCAGAGCCTGTTATTCACTGGGTTTAACATTCAACATCACGCTGAAGAGCAACCACGTTGCCCAATGCCTCGGAAGGGATCCCTGCGGTGAAGAGATGACTCCATCAGCTGAGCTCTCTTCCTTTGCCCATTTATTTTCCGACCGGATTCATCATTCCGGTGTCAAAGCGCCCCTTCAGCCATGGAGCCCTGGAAGCCCTGGGATGTGTCAGAGCCATTTGCTGGTGCAGATGCTGCCTTGGGTTTCTCCTCCTCCCTCACTGCCCTGCTCCTCCTCCAATGTGTCCTTCAGCATAGGGTGAGTGCACGTAGCCCCTTAACATTGAAAAAAAACCGAATCACGACCTATTGTAGTTTTTGTTTTACTCATTTTGTTATTTTTCCAGGTTACTCATTCATTCAAATTTCTGAGCTTGTTTCCGTGGTAAGATCTAAGGTGTCAAAATACCTCCCCGAATGCTTGGTTATCTTGGCTGCTGTAATTTCCTTTTCGAGATGTTTTGACTGGAAACAATGATGATGGTGGACTCAAAACTAATGACTCACTTTCAGAGAATGAAGACTTATTTGAATTCTTGGAATTGGTAGGGGGATACGAAAGTACCTCTCCACACTTTCACAAGGGTTCAGTGTGAGTAAGCCAGGTGGTGACCATGGATAGGTTCTAAGAGGATGACTTTGAACTCACTCATTTGAGAGGAGCAGTGCATCCAGGGACAGAAGAGGGTAGAATTGTGGCCTTTACACTGCTAGTGATTAATAAAATGGATTGAGTTAATGAGATCATTAGTGT
The DNA here is from genome assembly GCA_014706295.1 of Lycocorax pyrrhopterus obiensis. Lineage (NCBI taxonomy): Eukaryota > Metazoa > Chordata > Aves > Passeriformes > Paradisaeidae > Lycocorax > Lycocorax pyrrhopterus. Next base: position 28,066,350 of record JACSVZ010000013.1, read on the forward strand.
CTATGTACAGACCACTCAGCCCAGCTTGTTTGTCCTACTGTGGCACAGCAGGTAATTTGTTCCCTGCTCAGCAACAGTTCTAGTAAATGTTTGGCTGTTGCTCATTGTGCTTTATAAATCACCTGGCAAGTGATGTGATTACAAAAAAATATCTCTAAATGTGTGGTAGCAGAAGGGTAACTGAGGGAAAGTCAGGGGGAAATCTCTCGTGAAATGTTAATGCAGCTACTTTTAACATTTTCATGATCAGCTAACTGCCTCCAGAGGTGTTTCACACTTCCAAGTCCTTGTCTTCTTAGTCCCACAAGGATGTCTTTGCTTCTTGGTTGTCTCTTGTAGCCCAATCCCTTTCTGGCTTTGAAATGTAAATCTCAATGACAGATCGAGGTCCTTTAGGACTTCCACGTCCAACTTTTGTCTTGGCTTTAAGCACAGCTTGGTGAGCCACACCTTAATAAAACTGTATTTATCCATAAAACTTAGGTTATTTATTTCTTTTGATTTTGGACAGCACAGCTGTGACCAGGAGAGTCACAGACACAATGCAGGTTTTTTTGCAGCACCGTGTTCCTCACCTGAAACCTGACCTCAGTCACTCTCTCAGGAACACCATCAGCAAAAGAAAAAATAAACTCAGGGTTCTGAGTTCCCTTTTGTCAGCCACTGCCTGTTCTGTATCGATGTACTTTAGGCATTTTGAGTGTAACCTGTTTGAAAAAATTGATCCTAATTTGACAGAAAGCTTCCAAACAAGTAATTAACTGCCCAAACTAACCTTTGCCTACCCTTCATCAAAGGCAATACATCTGAAATAAAAAAAAAATGGCAATTCTTCATGGCTGCTGGGGCATCTGTCCTGATTCAGAACACATGACACAGGCATAGCAATGACCCCCTTTTAGTTTCCAGTTTTCTGTTCTGAGGCTGGAAAATCCCCAAATTACACGACCTGTCACTTTGCCTTGGTGTTGGTACGTGGGAGATGTGTAAATGTCCTGCTGCCCCTTCCAGCCCGCAGGGAACCTGCTGGGGGCATCTCCAGGGATCTCCTGCAGGTAGCAAGCTCTGCATGGGCTCTCCAGATACTGCTGTCCCCCTGACATTTTGCCCAAGGTGAGTAATCCAGTGGGAAGCGTTTCTGTGCTGAGTGGGCCGTGCCTGGAAACGCCTGTGCTGGTGGAGTGGGTCCTACTCGCACGAGAAACCTGGATTTAATCACAGTTTTCCACAGTGTGCCTCAAATTCCTGAGACCAGAGTAGGGGTTGAATAGTCTGGAACGTCAGCCAGAGGGCTGGTTGCTATTATGACAATAAGATGAAGACAAATCTGCTTCTCCCGATAATTTCAGTCTGCGTCAGATTTCGTGTCCTGAGATTCTTATGATCTCTGCTCAACTTTGCAGAAGAGAACTAGTAAAAGTGGCTTCTTACTGGTTTTCAGATTGGTTCTCAGCTCTTCAGCCAGTATAACAAATTTAGCTTTAATTGTTCTTAAAATCCCAACACAGCCCTGGTAACTGGTGAATTTTCTAGGTGTCTGCACAGAAGCTTTGAACAACACCCACAGAAAGGAAAATTCCCAGTCTGACTAACCTGTTGCAGCTGAGGAGTAATAAAGAGAAATAATCCAATATTCTAGGAATTTGCACTAATTTACTTGATTTTGAACAATTCTTCTCATTCTAATCCTTGTTTAAAGCAGAACATGCCCTGCCAAACCACAGTCTGGTGAGGGTTTTATTTTTCCTTTCCCTTACCCTGTGATTGAATTGTTCCATAATTGCAGCTATTTGAATCTGAAACTCAAATTAGAAGGACTTGAAAGAGGGAACACAGGAGAAGACATGAATATAGCCTGTGAGGAATTCAGTGTTCCTTTCTGTGAGTTAGAAGGGTTTATACTCTAATCTCTATTATACTCTAATCTACCTTAAATGTAGCAAATCCCATTTTAGTATGAGACCCAATCACTCCTTTTCTTTTTTTCCTTCAGTGAGGAAAAGTTGCCGAGTGCATTCATGCTGCTCTGGCTGTAGACTTGTTGCCCCAAATATTTTAATGTCTATCTTACTATAGTTATTTAAAATTGTGGTCACAATTTTTTTTCAGGTGTTAAGAGAGCCGTTGTCTTGTGTCTGCTGCTCTTTGGAGTGGGTATTTATTTATTTTCTAGGTATTTGGGACACCTGTACCTGGCAGATCCCTCTTGGAAAGCAGCAAATCTCCTTAAGGTCTGATGACCTGTAGATACCAATTCTCCTGAGCAGGAACCTCCTCCTGTCATAATCCAGATATAATTAATCCTGTCTCAGTTTCCTGGCAGTGTAACTTAAAATGAATGTGGCTGCTCTGTATTCCATTGGTCTTTGCTCCAGGAATTTTTTCCATCCTTACAGCCCCTGTGAAGACCTCCCAGCCCAGAAGCAGCTGCTGCTGAGGCCACCTCGAGCATCTTTACTTTGTCTGGAGACACAACGGAGACAACAACATCCCACTTGTTTTGATAATTTCCCGTTTGTTTGGATAATCTCCTGATAAAATTCCAGAGGAAGATTATTTATGTGCTCACTAGGACATGCAGAAATTGGTTTGGAAGGAAGTCTAGAGAGCAATGAGATGATTTTCGTCTCAAGCCCCCACCCCAGGGCTGTCCCTGGGTGCAGTTCCACGGCAGCTGCCTTGGGTTCGGTGTGAACCCTTCCATGCCACGTGTCCTTCCTTTGGGAAGCACAGACAACTGGGATCCAACCTTCATTCACCTGCTGCTGATCCACTTGCAGCTCTCTTAAACTGTAGAACATTTTCAATATTAGGTTCTTGTCTTTTTTTAAAGAGTTTCTGCCATCCCTGCAGGGTGATTGTGTAGGGTATCAATAACATCTTGAGCATTTACCAAGTGGAACTTTCAAATTCACTTCTTTGGTAGCACAGTTCTTGTCCTCTTCATTGAGACAGATAGAATTTTGTTGGAAATACCCACTTGAAGGCTGGGTGGTAATCAGTGCTTCACTATTAGACTGAGGCTGGAAGGTTTTAATGGAGGAAATTAAGAATCAACTTCCTTTAGCAATAATTGTTCTAAAGTTGTCTGAAGGACTCTTGACAGGATACATTATGGCATTTCTCAGCACAATCTACTGAAAGAAGCCCTTCATTTCGTTGTTTTACCCAGAAAGAGAAGAGAATGATATTTAACTGTCCTAATCGAAAATCTTTCCTCTTGAATCAAGCACCTGGCAAGTTTTCCCTGGTGGGATCCCACTGGGCTGAGTACGTGTGAATTCACACTCTGAGAATGCATCCACGCACTCAGGATGGACTGTGCTCATCACTCAGCACAAACTGATATTATCCCTTCATTTTCATGTTGTATTCTGCATTTGGTTGCTTAAGTATTTTGGATGGACTCACACTGACCTTATTCATCAGAGGAGGTTAATCCTGACCAAGTGCTGGGGTCACGCTGGTTCTGCTCAGGGATGAGAAAAACTCATTTTTCACTAAGGGAGAGGGAGTATTGTGACCAAACTTACAGATTTCTTCTTTCACAGTTTATTCAGCTTGCCACATGTCCAGAGCAAAGCCCATTTTTCTCTGTTCAACTGATTAAAAAGAAAGTTCTGTATGAAATTCAGTTCCTGATCTCAGGCCAAGTTTTTTTTGTGGAGTAATGAAGATTCAAATTCCCTGTTCAATTGATGGCAATCCTTTCCCTAACTTCAGCTTAAAAACAGGTTTAAAATTATGCTTTTCTAGCCACCATTCTTCATAAACCAACAGCTGTTCCCTGTGCTCTGTAAAACTCTCAGAGAATTTCTCTTCTTCACGTCTTGCTCCCAGGAAGGGAAGTCTGAACACCAGAACAATCCAAAGCCGCCTTGGAAGGATGTTGTAAAAGGAGAAAATACGGAAAAATACTTTGTCCATGTCTCTGAGATTTGACACTGAGCTTTTGTGCCTCCAACACAGACAGTAGTATAACTGCTGACTACATATATTCTTTTTTTTATACCTTCTTGGGTGTTCATTTTGTGTTAAAATGAACTTTAAATCTCTTTCTTTCTTTCTTTAAAATAAAGAAAATTATGTTATTTATTTTGTTTATTTATTTACTTTATATTTATTTTATTTTGCTTACTTTTGGGGGAGGATCTCTCACACAAAGTTATGGTTTTGGAGTATCAGCTTTAACTCCCTTTCAACATAATTTTTACCTGATGTGAGGGGTTTTATATTTGATGACTTCCTCTTTTCATTTGTGCAGAGTTACACTCCTGGTGTGCATTCGCAGCTACCGGTGGCAGCTGGAAACAGGTTCTTCTTTTTTAACAATATATTGGTATATTAAATCCAAATTGGCTGGAAATCCCTTGAAAGGGAAAAGTAAACTAAAGCCATTACTGAGAAAGGCTGTAGTTTTTAGAGGAATTCCGAGAGAAATAAAACAATAAACTGAACAGGCAATTGCGTAATTGCCACACAGAAAAGAAATGAAAAAGGAAAACAAGAAGCCCTTCAGAAGCAGGAAAAAATTTAGACTCTTTCAGAAAAAGAATTTGTGTGGGTACCTTCATTGTCCACTAATAAAACAACTCTGGTTAGCTTAGAAATTTGGAGATGGTTTGAAGAACTAAATGTAGAAAGAAGAATCAAAAGGTGCAGTGATAAATCTTGAACAGTGGTGTCCTTGTGCTAACTCAACATCTAAAAATTGTAACATCAATAAAGAGCTTAACTGCACAAATTCCAGGGATTTTAATTATAAATCTATTTTTTATTGGCTCCTTGCCTGTGAACAGGAGGGGATTGGAGCAGAGGAATTTTGTGTGCTGAATAAAATTCTGGAGCTGTTTATTCTTCAGAGGTAATATTGCCCCACAGGTTTCTCTAGGTGGCTATTCTTAGGTGCTTGCAGTTCATTTTGGGAGACACACACTGCATTACAAAAGCAGTATTAACAGAGATATTCCTTCATTTCTTAGTTCGTGTGTGGTTTGAGCTGACATCAATTATAACAATTTTATGAGGGTTTTTTTCCTCATCAAACAGAAGTAATTGTTTGGGGAAAGATTAAATCTTGGGCAGGTCCTTTTGCAAAGGAGAAGTTGCTTTCAGGACTTTCCCCTGAAGAACTTTTAAGTTCCATTGGGGTGAACTGCTGCTTTGGAAATGCAACACTAAAGTGGATGGAATTAAGTCAGTAAGTCGAGGGCAGAATTGCTGCTTCCAGGTGGGTGTTTAGAGGATAAATACAATGTAAGACCTTCCACAGGACAAATTTATTTCAATGGACTTTTACAATTTCTACTTAGTTGTCTTAACTCCTCTATTTTGTCACCTTAGGACTCCAGGAAAATCTTGAAATGCCTCTTGTGCTTCTGTTCCCTGTTCTCCACCTTTATAAAACAGGAGTAAAATATTGGCTCATGAGAAACTTGGAATTTTCAGTTGTAAAAGGTGCTGGGGTGCACCTTTTTCAAAAGTTTCTTTTCCATATACTCATTAAAGTTTCTGTTTCAGCTCAAAGAAAAAAAAATCCAAACAAGCAAACAACACTTGAAGGTAACTCAGTGTTACATTTGGCTTCTTATAAAACCTCCACTGAAGCTGCTTCCTGATTTCAGCAGCTGAAGAGCCAGATAGAGTTTTTCTGTGTATTTTCCCCGAATTTCCTGCAGGAGCCACTTCTGCTCAGCCTGGTGCCTCCCTTCTCCTTCCTGTGAACGTCTCTGGGTCCACTCCCCCTCATCTGTGTTCCCTTTACATCTCAAACCTGGGGGTTTATAATCTGGGACAGATGTTGGCTTGGGAGCATCTTCCTTGGCCATAAACACCCAACCAAAAGGCCTCCTTTCTCCTCTGATCTCCCCCAAACCACACCACAATTCTCATGATTTTATTCGATGGCTCCATTTTGCTCAGTTTGGGGAATTACGGAGACAGTTGCAGAGCTGATCATATGTTCCTTTCTAATGAGTTATTCCATTCTCAGAATTCATTTCTCATATTTATTCATATTCTCAGCCTTTTATTCCAGCTCTTATGTGTCACTTAAGTCACCTCTCCCACACCAACGTTTGGGGCTGGGAGCTCATTGCATTTCACCAACCCCAAATATTTACCTGGCTTTTAATCACAGCCCAATTTGCAATCAGTACACGAACAAAGGCACAAGATATTCCACAGTAAAATAAGGACCTTAAAGAAACTGCCACTCCTATGGGACAATTTATCCCTCAGGAAAGGCTGCAGTGTGGGGAGAATCCCTGGGCACGGCCATGGTGCTAATTAGCAATTTGAGCTCTGACCTGAGGGTGGGAACACAGGTTTTGTTCTCTCAGGCTTGTCAGCTGTGTGTGTTGTATTTCAGATGCAGGATGTGACCGAGTCTTTATAAATAAAAGGCCATAAAAAGACAGCAGGGAGGCTTCCTTGTGTCCAATGTCTTGCAAAATTTTTGCATGTGAAAAATTTCATCTTCCATCTAAGGATGCAACAAATATTTTTGGAGTTTTCCTGTGTTCTGTAGGCTTGAATGTCAAATCTGTGACCTAAGCATGTGCTCAGAGATTTCGAGTCATTCCTGCTTTTAACGTGGCTCTGCCTGTGCTGGGGGAGGAGGACTAAAGAAGAGCTGAGTGAGTGGTCCTGTGGTTACAGTCCTTACAGGGACAATTTATGGCCTTACATTTACAATTTATACCAAAAGTATAAATCCTTGCTTCACAGAATGCTTAATTATTGAAACATTTTGGAACAGCTCCTACAGCAAACTTGGAATAGTCTGCCAGGAGAACCCCTGGAAGCCAGCTGGTGCTAGGAGCAATAACCCTGTAGGGAAGATATGTTGACCATAAATACTGACTTTGAACTGTTTGGGGTTTTTTTGTCTCCAGGATTCACACATTTTGGTGAAAAGACTGCTTTTGATAAGTTGCTTTTCTTATGGAACTGCTGGGAAATTTTAAGCACATCTCAGTTATTTGCATGTGCAGACTTAGGAATTTTTGTTGGACCTTCAAATTCCCAGGAAGATTTTGGCTGAAGTTGTGTAGGATAGCAGAGGTGTCAGAGGCTGTAGGTGTTCTCTTCAGTGGCCTAAATAAGTGTGATAATCAGCAGCAACTTAAGGCTGGGCATCCTGCATTCCAGCACCCCATATTTATTTAATCTCAATTAATATCTCTTTGATCTTCTGTGCTCCTTCAAAAATGCCATTGACACCGGCTGCTCATGGGAGTGGAAAGTTGTAAAAATTTTTCCTCCAGCTGCATTTTCCATGTCTGGGGACTGAATTTGGTGGGAGGGGTGTTTTTTTTTTTTTTTTTTTTTTTTTTTTTTCCCTGAAAAGCTCTTTTTTTAAGCTTTAAAGGAAACAGAAATGCTGGAAAATTCCAAAGCTTTTTATTTTATGACTTTCTTGCGTTGTCAAAGAGAGGCTGGTGAAGCCTCCAGTGTGAGGAAAGGTTTCCTCATCAAACTGTTAACACTGAATTACGGTGATTTTCTGCCAGAGGCACCGAGGAGCCCAGAAAACAGTGAACCATGGTCAGAAATGGTGAGGTGTGCCTGGGAGCCCTTCTCCTCTGTGAGCCTCCTTTCTCAAAGTAAAAGGATCTGATTGGTGCCAGGGACTGAAAAAAGCCCCCAATGTTCAGTGAAAAAGGGACTCTGAGCAAGGTGAAACGGGAAATGACCCTTGTAGGGCTGGTCACAGTGCGGGGACAGAGGGGCAAAAGCTCTGCAGCAGTTGGGGAACATCTGGAAAGCATCAACACAGACAGACCTTGTAATTTCTGTCCCCATAAGAGCTCAGGAACGTGAGGCTGAGCTCCATCATGATCCCAACAAAGCTCAGATGTTGCAGGAAGTGAGGTGGGGTCTTATCCCCGTTCTTGTTCTCTGGTCCAAGGCCAGTTCTCATTCAGTGTATGGGCAATAAAAAATGGTCTGAGGCAGCACTCCACTTCCATGCACTTTAATTGGACCACAGATTTGAATGGGGAAGCCCTTTCTGGGCTCTCTGGCTGGAGGGGAACTCCATGCCTTAACTTTACGCCTTAACTTGCTGCGGGAGAAAAGTGAAGGTGATAATGAGGAATATTTTGCACAGTGATTAAAGCCTTAAGGAGAAGTATTTCCAAATGGCAAATTGCATTTTCCAAATCGAAACTCGGAACTGTTCTAGCAAAGCACTGGTGCCATTTTCACCCCTTAAAATTAATTTTTATTAATTTTTAAATTTTAAGTTTTTCATATTGAACTTTTCTTTTTCCAGCTAGCTGGTGAGGCCATGCCTGTAGCCTGCAATCTGTCTGTTTCCAGCTGTGGTTGTGCAGGTACTGAAATATCAGGGGAAGGTGTTTTCCTCTTCAAGTGGTGCTCAAAAATTCCCTCCCCGTGTAGCTTTTTTCAGTCACTCCATCACCAGGGCTTCATTTGGCTTTGTTATCAGGGGTTCAGCAGGGTGGCTGGGCTGTAGAGGACATCCCAGGGGATCTGGATGACTTCTCCTATGGTTGCCTGACGGGAGAAGGAGGAAAGCCACAGCTTTAGGGAAGGGTTTGTGAGGTGCAGAAATGCAGTTCCTGTGCACGGAGCTCCGTGAGTGCTCTGGCATCCCTGTGGATGCACATCCCACGCTGTGCAGGGCTGGGGAGAACCCGCTGACCTGCTCTGAAGGAAGCTGTAAACACCAGCTTTGGCACAGGAGATGGGTGGGCTGGGTTTCCAGGGTGGTGCTGGGCCAGACTGGGTTTTTCCTTTCCCAAATTAGAGGCTGAACGTGCTGCTGGGAACTCAGCAGAGGCAGGGAGAGGCTCCCAGGCACTGCACAGGCAGCACCTGCGGAGCAGGACAGGCTCTCCCCAGCCCTGCTCCTCACAGTTCCTGCACTGAGAGGAAGACTCCTCACCCTGTGCTCGTGGTCTGGTTTTGGTCCTCAGTGCGGGGGTGCTGGCTCTGCCCTGGCACTCAGTGAGCTTTGGAAAGAGACTTTCCCTCCTCACACACACTCCCTGCAGCGCTGCTGCCCTGGAGAGGGCATCTGCTACAGGGCTTGCTGAGAGGTGTGCAAGCAATGCACCCTGCTTGGGATTAAAAAGAAGGGCAGTTACTCAATTACCTGTGAGGAGGGAAGAGAAGGGAGTGAAATGGTGGCACAATAAATCAGTGTTGCCGTGGCTGTATGTGACTGAGTGCGTGTGTGAAGTGCCTCCGTCGCTGATGTGATCCAGCCGGGGCCATTCCTTAGAGCTGCTTTGCAAGCCAGAGTAGTGTGTGTCACCATCATCCCTTCTGTGGCTGGGGAAAGTAAATCAACAGGAAATAGGACCATTCTGCCACTTTTTCACAGGTTTTCTTTCTAGAGTTTGGCAAGCCGAGCTGCACAGCGAGGAAGTTTACTCTCTACTTGCACTAGCTCTCACTCTGGACTTTCTTAATTTATGCCAGAGATTGTTTTGCCTCATCCAGAGTGACTCATGAGTGGCATTCTCGTGTTTGACAGTCAGAGTGTTGGGAGGCTCTAAGAGAAAGGCTCCCTGCCTTCCAAGGAAATGGATCCCAGATTCTGCAGAGCAAAGAGGGAAAGCAGAGAAAGCTCCAAAGAGAAAGTATTGGTGTGTGCTTTCCTGTTTATTTGGGAACATGAACAGTGCTGCAGGGAGGAGTCAGCCAGAGTCTGAGGCACAGTTACCTTCTGCACAGGCCTGTGAGACACGTGGATCCTCTTTCATCCACATTTCCTACCCAGGTGGACTTCCAGCATCTACCTGGAGCTGGTCCTGGAAATGTGTTCCATAGGCATGGGAAGAGCAAATGCAGAATTAGGTCACCATAGCAGCAAGTCCCCTCTTTTGCTACAGATTCTAGAATCGTCTACAAGCAGGGATTCCTGAAGCTTCCTGGTCTGTTCCAGGGCTGCTTTTCTTGGTTTCATGGACGTGTGTTCAGACTGCACTGGGGGAAGGTACGAGACAGTTGGACAGCTTGTGTGTCCCCAGCGAGAGAAAGGCAGAAGATGAGGTGGAGATGATGGTTTCTGAAGTATGGACAAGAAGGAAGAAGAGGGGACAGGTGGAACATGACAGCCAGAACTGGGTAGTGTCAGTGGAAAAGCACCCCTTTCCAGTCTCTCTCCAAAGCCTTATGCGGCTGGTGCAGTCTGAGGCATTTTTTCCCCTCAAAAGTTGTCTACACAACTTCTCTTCTGTATCCACTATATAAAAAGGATTCACCTTCACCTGATTTCTAGGAAACTGGCTTGAAGCTTCTGTCTGATCATTTTGTGCTACTTGGCAGAGTGTGAATGGCCCTACAGAGAAGTTAAAAAGTAAAGTAGAAAACTTCTCATCCCACTGCCAGCCTTTCCAGGTCTCTAGACTGGGTAATGCATGGCAGCTGCTGGTTTGTCTGCTTGCCTCGGTCCTTCTGTGTCCTGCAGGCAACCTGAGGTCAAAACCATCCGGGTGGGATGAGGTAAACCATCCCAGGAATTATTCAGTCTGAGCCTCGAGTGCCAGGGGCAATGGGCTGTTTGGCAAATACGGTTTCCCTGCTAAGAATGAGAAAATGTGGTTTTTCCTTACCCACTTGCTATTCTGTAATGTGGGCTATGCCTGCCCGGGGCAGAGCTGCAGATGACAGAATGTTTTCCCCGCCGTCCCCTCAGAGTCCAGCCCGTGGTTTGAGGGAACAGCCACTGCCCCACGCGGAGAAACCTGCGGGCACCCAGCCCAGGGGCACCACAGCACGTCCGTCTGTCCTGCCCATTCCCACCTTCCCAAAGCGAGGTGTGGCCACAGGGATCCCGGGGAAAGTGCCATCCTGGGGGCTGATGGTGTGCTGGGCACAGGGGGGGTATCAGTGGTGTCAGGGGGGCACAGCAGTCACAGAGGAGTCTTTATTTCTCATGCAGAATTGCCCACACCCTGTGCCCACTTGGGCTGGCCTTAAACCATCTCAGCCCTGAAAATAACCACTGAGATGTTTCTTTTTTCCCTTATGGATACCTTCTCTTACTCTTCTGCCTCTGTTTCATTTTCACTACTAAAAGCACCTCCTCTACGTGTGATTCGTATCTGCCGTGCAAATTGATTGCACATTAATCATTCCCAAATTTCTGCACATAGAAGAGGAAGAAATGCGATAGATTAAACGGCAAACTTCACCCAGAACATGATCTGAAACCAAAATATCTTTCCTGATGGCCTTATTTGCATTTTCCCAGGCCTGTTGTTACTGCAGCACCTGGGTGGGATGTTGTTTGTCCCCCGAACGTGGGATGAGCCCGGGCAGGGGATGGGCATTTCTGAACAGGATTTCCTGGTTGGTTCAGGTTGACCAGGAAGAACTGTGTAGGCTTAGAGAAGCACTAGAAATGGGCCAGAATAGGGCAATGCATAAAACATCTTTGATATGTGGAAGAAAGTGAAGAAACTGATACTGTGCTGGTTTTCACAAATCTGTTCCACTCCCCTGCCAACCCTTTCCAGAAAAGAGCCATTTATGACCGAAATGTGGTGACAGATGCCTTTTTTCCCCTCCTTCTATTTCAGACAAGCTTCAGAAACACCAAAGCCCAGCTCAGACATCTATTTATACCCTCCAGAGTCTGGCATTGTCCTTGTGCTGCACATCCAAAGGGCTGCATCCCCCTGCCCTGTCTGGTCCAGGAGGTGTAAAAAACCAAGGAGCCACAAACCACAAACCAGGAACACAAAGTGAATGTAAGAAACTTAGTTACAAGTGTGAGTGGCCTCACACTTCTCTGCAAAGCTGCCTTGATTCATTTTTTACATTGCTTTTTTTTTTTTTTTTAAACGGAATTGCAATTTTTGTGCAATTTTTCTCTGGGGAGAATCTTTGCAAAGGAAAAAGAGGTTTTAGATAACTCCCATGTAAGACTGAAAAGGTCAACTTCAATTTATCCATTCTCCACGTTCACATGTTTTATTTTCTGTATGATGAGTTGGTAACAGCAATTAAATTTTATTTTTCTCATTATTATGACTATGTATTTTAATAGTCCTCTTTTGCACTGAGGTAGGTTTTGCAAAGGAAGGCAGCTGATTGCACAGACTGGAGCATCTTTGCTGCCTGAAGAGCTTTTCTTTGTCTCTTTGGCTGATCTGGCCCATCACACACTGCTCAGGATGCATCACTGAGGTAAAAATAATAAGATATTGAAACACAGAGCACATCAAACCACATAAATGCCTGTATTTGTTGGGTCCCTTTGTTATTCTGAATTGGAGAGAGCAAAACAATGTGTTTTCTCTAGAAAAGATGAGTGGTTATCCAGTGATCCCAGCAGAGGAGAGCCAGCATGGGATGAGAGGTGCCATAATTCTACCAGGATGAAGACCAACTCTGCAATCTGACTTTAAGAATTTTATTTCTGCTAATTAAAAGCCCCTTTCATATAATGTGTGTTCCTCTGATCAACATGACTGGTGCAAGAGATGGAGAGATTGGGCAACATCCCAATGGAGGTGCCAATGGGGAACATGGTAAAAATCAGGTAGAGCTCTGGTTAAAACCAGACTTACATTAAATAAATCTCTGGAACAGACTTAAGTTAAATAAATCTGTGGAATAACTTTCAGCCAGAAGGCTGAAAGTACAGTTGGAAGTTATCCCTTCAGCTATAGCCTCCAGAGTCTCATACCAAGTGGAATGGGTTTAATCAGAGCAATATCCTGTGCTGTTCCCTCCGGGAGAAGGGGCTGACAAAGCAGAATAAACCTGTGGCAGATCAACTGTGCTCCAGATGGAGGATTTTGAGGGAAAAAACCCCCTGAATTAAGCTCTTCTGAAACAGCTCTGACTGGGGAAGGTATGTTGAGTTCGTCTTTGTTTAACCTTTATTTAACCCTGGTATTTTCACAATAGGACAACAACTTCAAAGGAGTGTTGTGTGGCAAACAGATTTTTTGAGTTTTATATCCCCTCCTAAGATCTCCTAAGTGGTGTAGCATTGCCATGGTCCAGAGAAAATGCAAGAGCTATTCCCGTCCATCCATCCATCCATCCATCCATCCATCCATCTATTCATCCATCCATCCATCCATTTATGGATGCTGAAAAAGCTCCAGCAGAGAATTTCTTCAGCTCTCTGCAGCATTTTTGTGAGAGTTCTGTCTTTCCCATGCAAGTAACTCAAAACAATGTTACAGTTTTGTAAATTTTTTGCAGCTGCAGGTTGTTTTGCAGAATTGTTATGGTTCTAACTAGAAGAACAGTCAGAGATGGGTGTCTTAGAACTTGACCAATCCCCTTAAGGGGTGGATGGCAAAAAACCAATTACCTTATGCCACTTAATACACTTTGTGAACTAACATATGAAAGCCTTCTGAGAATTCATTAAAGTGTGTCCATTGATCCCTGAGCCTGGACTTCGTGTCGTTTCTCTACTCGTCCGTGGAGAAAACAGCGACGTCCATCCATCTATCTTTGTGTGGTGTCCCTGGGATAAAACTGTTGTGTAGGTCCCTGTGGGTCTGGTGTCATTCCATGCTACAGCCTGGAGGTTGAGGAACGAAGAGGAAGTGATTTTGGGGGTTTGCAGAGCAGTTGTAAGGCCAGGAAAGCAATCCTGGCTTTTGGGGGCTTGGGGAGGTTTTGTAGCACGAACCTTGTCACGTACCCTGGAACTGCCTCAGCTTCTCCAGAAGGCTGAGCTGCTCTGGAAATCTCTCCGAGAAACCCTTCTCAGAACTTAGGCATTAAGACTATTCCATTGCTCAGGAAATTCATCTTTTCCACACAATCTCTGGGCTCATCTCAAGCAGGCTGGAGAGCTTTGCATTTCTTTGTCTTTTGCCTGAGTCTTTGTCCATGTCCTCGTGAGCTAAGTGGCAGCACTTGGCTTCTGGAGAACAGAAACTGGGGCAAACTTGTTTCAGTGATGCTCAGCTCTTGTAAGAGTGTCCTCAAAAACATCCTCAGAAAGTGCCTCAAAAGTTGAAGAACGCTGTGGTCACACCTGGGGGAGGGCAGTGACTCCGAAGGTGAGATCCAGCCCTGCTCCCAGGGAATGTGTGACATCCTTCTCTGGGAGCAGCCAGGAGAGGATGGGGAAGTTTTCCTCCAAGAGGAAATGTGTGCATGGGCAGGCAGGAGCCAGCGTGGCTCCTGAGGGATCCTCCACGCTAGGGCATGTGAAAGTTCATGTAGGAATAGAAAAAAACCCTATTTTTCAAAAATATGCAATTGCCAGCAACTGGAAGGTGGATTTACTTCCCTTGGCACATAGAAGAGAAGAGACAAAGATTCCTATCCCTGCTCCCAATGAAAAGGCACAGTGACCTCCCAATAAGCCAATGGAGCATCTCATCAGGGACATGCCACTGTTGTGGGGTGTGCTGCCCTTTTGGGGGCTGCTCCCCAGCCCACGGAGCTGGACAGGCACCTGGACACATGCAGGCACATGGACACACGCCGGAACGTCCATGGAGAGCATCCAAACCCCGCATTGTTTCCAGAGACAAAATCCCTGTGCTCCAGCTTTGTTCTCATCCAGCAGCTGTTTCCCTGGGGGGCAATTCAGGGTCCCTGAGCTTGCTCTTGTTTGCCTGCCTCTCCACACACAGTGCTGGTTTAGATTTATGACTGACATTGGCTAATTAACATGGTGATTTAATTGGAGGTCAGATTTTCCCTTTCCTTTCTGAAGCCTACCTAGTCCAAAAGCTGGATCATGCTGTCTTACAAAGACTTTTTTGTTAGGCCAGTTTTTTTCTTGGCCCCCACACAACCAGCTACCCGAATTTTCCAGCATTCTGTTTATTTCCCTGATTTCAGGGGTCATCAGTGCTCCAAAATGTTTGTCCTGAATGTAGCTGAATCTAACACTGAAGTAAAGAAAATTAAAATATTTACTAAATTGTTAAAGAATCATTTGATATTCCAGGATGACCTGTCTGATTCTCCTTATGAAGCACAACTTGAATCCATTTTTTTAAGTAATTCAAGTGTTTAGCTAAGTAGACTGTAAATATTTAAATGTGAGTGTTCTGCCCAGTGCTGCCTTGCAGGTTTAAGGATGGAGTTTTTTCCTCAGCTGTTTCATGAAGCTAAACAATACTTGAGCTTCAAAGTGGTTTTTGAATTTGATTTTTAAAAAATAGCTGCTGAAATAGTGAAAGAATAAGTGAAAGGCTATTTTTGGGGGTTTTTTTGTTCACAAGAGAATTTATTTTCCTGCTGATGTATTTTCTTTTTTTTTTTTGCTTGAAATGGATCTTTAAAGAAGACAAACGTAGTTGTTTGGTGGATTCAAGGCCAAACACTGATGAGCAAGTACTGCACAGGCATTGGACTCTCCTTTACTGTAAATTCAGTCTGCCCAGTCCTGTTCTCTCTGTAGGACGCAGAAAATAAGAGACACTAAAAACTTGTTGTCAGCTGTACAAGCCAAAATCTCGACTCAGATGGGAGACAGACCTGTGGAGCCCTCCTTTTGTGGTTATGCCTCATGGTGAGGCCACACCTTTGGACCTGAAATTCTTAGCAGGCTTCTGGATGCTTTGGAGAGCTTTCCTGGGTGAAGACCAGAAGAGCCCAAGAAAGGCAAAAAAAATAGGTGTAAAGGCAGGGGAAGACGTGGCCAGAGTCAGGCATGTGCCCGACTCCATGGATCAGGTCAGATCACAGAATATTCTGATGGTGCAGAAGAGCAGGAAAACGCCCTGGCTGACCAGAGGAGAAACATGACACACAGAGGAAAAATTTGGAAAATATTCCTCCTTTGTCTGGGCATGGTAAGAGCTGCCAGTGTCTGTTCCAGGGCAGCTCAGCACATTCCTCTCGTCCCGGTCATTCTGCTCCTGGACCTTTGCTGTGGCTGGAGCCTCATCCGTCCGGGAGCAGGAGGAGTCTCAGCGTGCGGAGAGCCATGGCAAAGAGGGTGTTTGGACAAGCTCCTTGCTGTCCTCAGGAAAAGGCAGAGGGCACCCAGAGTAATGGGGGAATAGGAATTCATAGGGAGAGCAGTTGGCACTGGTGACCACGCACTCTCCTCACGTGGAGGTGTCAAAGCTTCCCTGGAAAGGCTCTCAGCAGCCTGACCCAGCCGTGGGGTGTTCAGAAACATCCCACTGGGGCCCACCAAGGCCTCCTTCTTGTTCAGGAGGTCCCACCAGCCTTGATGTTTCCATGGATGTCACTTTGTGCCCCCATAGTCGAGGAGAACGACCCTGATCATGGCTTTGGATGTTTCCTCCAGGGAAAGCCACTGCACACGTGGGATTTATTGAGGCTCCTGCCAGAGCTGCAGCCCTCCATTTATCCCATTTATCAAGAGGAGCTTTTGGAGTACCTGTTCCAGCAGGATGCTCAGGTGGCAGCTGCCAGCCTGGGACGTGAGCAGGTGAGGGATAAGGAAGCAGACACGCTCCTGCAGTGCTTCAAAGGCAGTTTGATTTTTATGGAATATGAACCTGCTGCCTTGAACTTTTATGAGCCCATTAGAAGCACAGGGTGAGTTCAGGCTTTGAAGACAAGTCATCTGGTAAAACTGCCCGTGAGACTAAGGCACAGTAAATAATCCTGCAGCAAAGCATATTATTAACTTTGCTGTTCCTGGTGCTCTTTTTTTAAACATTTCTTAAATGGAAACATTTTGTCTCCTGGAAGTTTTGTCTCAGCTGAAGTGCACTTCTTTGCTATTTTATGGTTTAGGCGTATCAACATTGATGAATTGTAATAGACAGACCAAATAAAATTAAAAGTTTGTGGGTGCAGCCAATACTTTCAGGAAAATGAATATTTCATAGGGTACTGTGATAAATAACGCAGACAGGTATTTAAGTTAAAAAACCCCAGATACTGAGAGGGATGGAAATACCTGTAAAAGGTGAATTTAAGAGCTAATAAATGTGTTCACAGGGAACGTGGGGTCGCCTCAGCTGGGGCTTCCTCACCCCTGCCCATGGCCCCAAGCTGACATTTAGGCTCTGCCATGGAGCCCCAGGCCCAGTTTAAGTTTGATCCCAGGGTTGCCAATTGATTGAGACCCAAAAATTTATGGGTTTCTGGGAAATGGTTGGAGAGAAAGAAGGATTGTGAAGCCCAGTTGTGGCACTGTCAAACCCTTTCCATGGCACTGCTGGCTGATTTCCAGCGTCTCTCCTGGGCAGACTCCTGGTGCTGGGCTGGGGGTTGGCTGCTGGATAAGGCCCTTTGTGTTTGGGGTGCTCAGGATGTGGTGGCTGAGGGATCCTAACGAGCTCTGGCTCAGTTAAAGTGGAGAGGAAGTTGGCAAGAATGAGCAGCGTCTGGAGAACTTTGATCACCAAAGAAAAATGGAAAAACAGATTAGTTTATACACAGCTTTTAAAGGTTTTTGAACCAAGAATGTTTTCAATGGATATGGAAGACCCTGGGTCCTCTATAGTCCTGCTTCTCTACGCTATATTTTATGGACTTTGCTCTGTAGCCTTAGTTTTAAGTTGTGTTTTATGGGGGACAGGCTTCTGGATCCTGGAGGAAAGAAGCACGTCCTCTAGCTGGGAAAGGTCTCTGGGAGGGATTAAGGGAATGAGCTGTTCCTTCCTGGCCACAGGCAACCAAGTGAGAAGCTGTGGGTTTAATTTCCAATAGGAAACTTCAGTGCCTGTCTGATGGAAGCAAAGCATGGGTCTGAGGGTGTGGTATCTCTGAGGTTTTTAAGAATAGGTTGGACCAGCATCTGTCAAATTATTTGGGTCAAATTGATCATGGCTTGGGGCCGTGGGAGGGAGCACGTCGAGACTCCTTGGAGCTGAGCATCACTGAGGGAATAAGCACCATTCCCTTTCCTTGGGCATCTTTTCCTCACTTCCAACCAGGGCAGCTCTTGCCAGCTCCTTGTTCTCCTCCAGGCATAAAAATCTGGCAGATTCCATCCTTTTTGGGTGTTTTATTTCATCTATTCTTGCCCCTTATCAGAAACCCTTTTATTAGCAACCACAGGCCCTATGGTAGGACATTTCCCTATGATTATGGCTGCAATAGGATAAACCCCCCGGCTTCTAAATGCAATTATTTTTTATTTCAAAGTGCACAATGAGTTTCTTAAACACTTGAACCAAATCACGGGAATTCATGGGTATGGAGTTCATGGAGAACTTGGTCTCCACAGCTCCCTGACAGGAGGGTGCAGCCAAGTGGGGGTCGGGCTCTGCTCCCAGGGAACAGGGAGAGGATGAGAGGAAAAGGCCTCAAATTGTGCCAGGGGAGGGTCAGGTTGGACATCAGGAAATTTTTCATGGAAAGGGTGGTCAGGCCTTGTAAGGGGCTGCCCAGGGAGGTGTTGGAGTCCCCATCCCTGGAGGTGTCCAAGGAAGGCCTGGACATGGCACTCAGTGCTCCGGGCTGGTGACAGGGTGGGGATCAGGCACAGCTTGGACTCGATGACCCTGGAGGGCTTTTCCAATGTTAATGATTTTATGGTTCTGTGATTCTCTCGCCCTAGCCGAGCCCTAAGGATCTTTGTTTGAACAGAAGAGGCAGTGAACTTCAGAGCCCCCAGCCTGGGGGTCCCACCTGTGTTGAGGGAATTAGCAAATATCTGGATGCTCACGTGAGCTTTCTAGATCTGAGCACCCTCAGCTTAACAGAAAACTGTTCTCTTAAGGGGAAATGGGGAAATGTACCTAAGAGAAAGCGGTCATCCCTTTGCCCCTTTTTCCTCACCTTTCCTCAGTATGGCCACCTCACTGCAAATTTTTATTAATTAAACCACAAGATGCTCAGAGATCCCAGCAAGCCCAGCATGGCACAGGAATTTGGGGAGGAGGGTACCTTGTGATCAATTAAATGGGAGAGCACTCTGGAAAACCCAGTCCTTAGTGCACAGCAACGTGTGCTGCAGGGGGAACTTGGGGCTGCCTTAATTCATTGCTTGTAGGGGCAGCCTGGGAGGCTCCACGCCCAGGGAGGGGGCATGGAGTGGTTTGGGGAAGGCAAAGGTGGGATGGTTTGGGGAAGGCAAAGCTGGGATGGTTTGGGGAAGGCAGAGCAGTAGTGGTTTGGGGAAGGCAGAGCAGGAGTGGTTTGGGGAAGACAGAGCAAGAGTGGTTTGGGGAAGGCAGAGCAGGAATGTCGTACGTGCACTGCTGCCTGTGCAGGAACCCTGTGACTGCAGCAACTCCGGGCTGATGAGGGAAGCAGCTGGGGCTGGCCAGTTCCACCCTACAGCTCACCCATGATGTGTTGGGCTGGTTGTGTTGGCAAGGGAGGTGATAAAATAGGGGCTCTCCCCTGGATTCCTCTGGCTGAGGGTGCTTTGGTCATCAAGCCACATGTGAGCATCTGTGGGCAAAATGAGTAGGAAAAACTTCCTCTAAAGCTGGCAGCATCCAGCCCTCAGCAGAGAGGCTGAGCTCTCTAAAACTCATCCTAGAAACCCCATTTTTAAGTCTGCATGCATTCTTTTAGGTGGAAAAAAAACTAAAAAGGAAAGGGAGTGGAGGAAAGCCAGAAACAAAAGTGTGTTTCTTGGAGCTTGAGTCTGGGAAAAAATAAAGGGAAAAGGAGAGGGAAATAAATTACTCTGAAGAGGTACAGATGGCAGTATTGACACAAGTGTGCTTTGCTTTCAGCAGGACTGTAATTTGAGCAATGAACGGAGCTGGGAAAGTCAGACTAACCCAGAAGTTTGGGAGCGCAGCACCTTCCTGTGACTGCTTATTCTTATTGTCAAAGCTGACCCAAGACGAGCTGAGTTTCCTCAGCTGACTTCCCTCCGAAACAGTGCTAGGATTGAGTTTTTCTGGCTGTGGATAATTTCTCTTTTTTGGCTATTTGTATCATACTTAATTTTCCTTTCTTCCCTTGGGGAGAGAAGCAGTGAAAGGCTGTGAAATACAATACAGCTCTTAGCTGAACTGATGATCCCAACATGGATTGTAATGATTCAAACACTAGCAATTAATTTTATACAATTAACCCATTTAGTTAATTATTCAGAGCAAAATTAGAACATGACTTTGCCGTCTGTTCACTGACACAACTTCCCAGTTACCAGTCAGAGCCTCGTATGTGTGCAGATGTGAAATCTCAGCCTTGGCCACCGGGCAGACTCAGGCTGGCGCAGGCTGAGCGCCTGAGTCAGCAGCCCTTTGGGGGCTGATGTGCTAAATACAGACCAAACCGACTGCAATGGGTCTGATCTCCGTGTGGAGCTGTGTGTTTGCCCCAGCCACACCCAGGGAGGGGTGGGAGCCGCCGGTGCTCTCTCTGCGATGCCCAACGCGATCCATCCTGGATCCCGTACACGGCTCTGCCTCTCTTGGTGTTGTGGCCTGGACTCAGCTCTCAGCTGGGGCTTCCCGGTGACACAGGTGTCCTCACATCCAAAGGTCCTGCTGGATAGCTCAGGAGAGAAGGGATAGGTGTAAGCCATGCAAGAAAGAGCTTTAATCCCAGTTTTCTGCATGTGGCACTGCAGTTCATCCCCTCACTGCCAGGAATCAGCCTTTAAAAGGGAAAACCACCCTCCTTTTATGTCAGCGTGCAGGAGCCTCTGCTCAACAGCCCCCACTCTCCTCAGCAGCATTTCCTACCACAATCATGAAACTTGGCAGTGGGGCCCAAAGGAACTGAAAGAAAGAACTCTGTCACTTCTTCTCCCTGGAAACTTGCTTTCATCTCCTGGGAGGCCTCCTCTAAAGCAGGCAGTGGCTAAAACAAACAACAAGCTCTGGTGTCTTCTTGGTGCTCTGTTAAATCAATTGCACTGAAGAAACTCGATTTTATAATGAAGTGAAGTGGTCCCTCACATCCCCTCAAGAAGGGGCTGTAGGAGGAGCATCTGTCAGAGCTGGAGCCCCTCATCCACTTGCACATCCAAGTGTCCATGACATTAGGTTAAAATTCAGCCATTCTCTTCTATGCAAACTGTGAGCGCTTTGGAAAATACATTATTTTCTATCAAATACAGGCTAGGAAATAACAAAACTTCCTCCCACCCCAAGGTGCTCCTCTTCTTTTTCATTTTGAAGAGGGTGTTCAGTTGTGTGGCCTCAGAGCCACGAGGCTCACTGTGCTGGGCTTTAGAGCAGCTCACTGAAGTGAGCCATTTTCAGTTGGATTCAAAACAGGATATTTTGATTACCGTGACAATGAGGAGAATGCTGAACCCTTATCACTGTTGACTGGACCAGGAATTCAGAGCAAATTATTCAACCAGCCTTGGTCTTGAAAAGGAGCTGCTCCTCCAGCAGATTTTTGATCAGCGGAAGGCGATGGTGGGTCCTGGGTGGCCCCGCTCATATAGTTTGGTGATGTTAACACACGTGATAATTGCAGAATTGAGTAAATTTTTTGCTCCCTAGAAATCTTAATCTGGAGTCATTAAGATGGTCAATATTGCTGGAAATCAACCACAGATTGTGCATGTTGGTGTAGAAAAGGGGAATTTGGTATTTGCCTCAGAAATCTTGAGGATGATTAATCCACCACTGGTAACCAGCACGTGGCACGAATGGAATTAACCCTGGATTTTGAACAGGTTATTCAGTGATGCTGGAATGCCAACATCTGCACATCAGCACATCTCCTGCAGCCTTAAGAGGGGCAAGACTTCACAGGTTTGGGGTGAGATCACGGTTGGAGAGAATGAATTCAGTCTAAATTTAGCCATCTGAAAGAAAGTCTTGTCTAAACGGGGCTGGTACCACACATCACGAACATCTGTCAGTGTGCGGGGTGACTCACCTGGGAGCACATCCATCCCTTATCTACAGCGCAGGGATGGAGCCTGGCTGACCAAACTGGTGGACTTTGGCACTGATAAGGTTTGGGGAGCTGACTCACACCCACAGTGGTTGCTGAGTGCATGTCTTCCACGTGTTTGATATCTCCAGGTGCCACTTCTGCTGCCAGGGAGTTGATCTGAGGTCTCTGCAAAGCCTCTCTCAGGCACTGGTTACAGAGCTGCACTTTTATTGATTTAATGCAGCCTGGAATAACTAAACTTGGCTCACTGGAACAAAAACATCTGTTTTGACCAGGGCTTGAACTTCTTTTTCTCCCAGCAGAAATCCCTCTCCCTGTCTGTGGGGTTCCTCCAGGCGAGGAGCTCAGTGCTTTTACTTCCAGACCAGTGGAAACCCTGTGCTTTTTGCCTCTCTGGCCAGGGGACACGCAGGGAAGCAGCTGGCTCGGGATGGTTCTGTTTGAAACTGCGGGAAGAAAGGAGAAAGGACAGTAGGAACAGTACACGCTGAATATCCAGGGAGATGCTGGGAATGCACTGCCCGTGCGGCTGGGACACAGGGACACAGACTTTTCTCATTTCCCATGCGGGCTGGAACTCCAGAGTCAGGCTCAACATCCGACTCCTGAGCCCTTCCTCTTCTGCGGGCTCAGGGTGACTCTGTGGTGGGTTAAACGAACTCTCTCCGCTCCCTACCATTTAAGCTGCTTTTTAATTAACTTTCTCAGCAGGAAACACTGCTCGAGGCACACAGCTAGCCCAAGGTGCTTTGTGTTTAATGGTTT
Organism: Lycocorax pyrrhopterus obiensis; assembly: GCA_014706295.1. Taxonomy (NCBI): domain Eukaryota; kingdom Metazoa; phylum Chordata; class Aves; order Passeriformes; family Paradisaeidae; genus Lycocorax; species Lycocorax pyrrhopterus. Next base: position 28,088,838 of record JACSVZ010000013.1, read on the forward strand.
CTAGTGCAGACACATAAATTCGTTATTAATTATTAATAATGAATTAATAGCTAATTAATGATTTCCTGCTGCTCTGGCTCCTCATCATGCCAGCTGTGGCCAGTGGAGAGTGTCTCTCCACCACTCTGGGACAACGCTCCTGTGCAATGCTGTAGGGAAGCCCCAGATGCAGCTCATGCCACCAGCTCGGTCCCATCCTATGGCTCTGCATTCCCAGCATGTGGATCACACCTCTGGCAGCTCCCTGGACGTGTGCTGTAGGTGGAGTCTGCAGCCACAGGCTGGGAATAAAAACAGGATGAGTTTTTATGGGGAAAAATACGAAGTTTCAGGTACTTTTGGTGGGGCCGTGGGAGTGAAGAAAGGTCCTTTTGCAATCTGACAGGGATGCAGGGACTGTCTCATATGACTCTGCAAACCATGTGTTCCCCTGGTAGCTGGGAAGCCAAGCCATTGAATTACCATCAAATCAGTAAATCTGAACTTTGTAAGGTTGGTACAGCCAGGGTTTCTATAGTGATTGTATTTTTTATAGGATTTGGACAGTTTCTCCTGTGTTCTTAGACCCCAAAGCTTCTGCACCTGTGCAAGGAAAACAGTTTGTTTCTACAGCCCTGCTCTAGATCACATTGAGGCAGCTTCAACAGTTTGAGGCTCTTTGCTTTTTTTCTTTTCCTTTGTGTGCTTTTTAATGTCAGGTTAAGTGGATTCCTCTGTCCTGGTAGCTGCAGAAAATAAAATTAAAATCTATTTCTGGATCTACCCAGATCAGCTCCTCTTGCACCAGCTTGTTTTGGTCCGTAATTATATCTAGGTACTCGCTTTAAAATTATCCCAAAGTCACAAATAAAGCAGACTCCATAACTTCTACCTTCAGCTGGGGGGGGGGGATAGAATCCCCCGAGTGAAACAGAAACTTGAAGTATAACAGTTTGAAAAACTAAAGTGCAATTTCAGCTCTCAAATTTCCTCTTCTGAGTATGTTATTGAGGTACTTAATTTGATGAGCTTTGAAAAATAGTTTCCTCCTTCTGGGTGCTGCATATTTCATGAACTTTTGTGTCTCTCTGAACTCTTCTGTGTAAAGGGTAGGGTTGTCAGGGAAATCTAAAATGGCAAATGGTAGCTTGACCTCAGACTTTTCTAGGAGAGGAAGTTGATTTATTTGTCTGAAATTATTATTAGACTAGCTGGAAATATTTAAGGAGAAATTGAGGATGTTTTTTTAAAAAAATCCTCTCCCAATTATATGAAATAATTGGAAATTTCACATGTTCCTTGTGCCTGTTCCGGCACCTGTCTGGCTCCTCTATCCCCCACCATTTTACCCCTTGGTTTTACTGGCAAAATCACTCTCAGGAAACAGAACATGCCAGCACTATGGTAGAAAAAGGTGGTTTCATTAAGAAAAAACACAAACTTCTATTTTGCAACAAGACAATCCTAAAACTATTACATGCAATGGAAAATTTCTAGAAGGAGTTGACCTGTGATTCTCCTCCCTGCTGTATTTTCATTATCACTTTGAAGTTGAATGAGACACCTTAAATAATTTGTACATAATTTTATAATTGCTTGTTTCCGGAGCTCTCTAAAATCCCAGGAAGAGGAAAGTACAGATACAGCACTGACCAGGCTGCAAAATTGGGGTTTGATGTTGGCTTTTGGCATGTTTTCGCTGTACTGGATTGAAGTTATGCTTGTGGGAGTAAAATGTAAAATCATCTATTAGTACAAATACTTTTTGACCTGGGTTACATCAGTTCTTGGTCAGGTTTGCATCCATCCAGCTTGTTAAATAAATGCAGGTGAGGAGCTTAACCCTGCCCTGAGATACAGAAGGAAAGGTAAATAAAGGAGGTTATAGTTCACATTGGTTTGCTGCTTTCCCATGACAGATTTGAGGTAATATTAAAGGGCATTTTAGCACCTACTGGCATCTAGGGTTATTCCACTGTGTTTTTTATTAAAATGCATGATGAACAGTGAAGCAAACCTCTCTGCTTCACTTTTCTTAATCCTCCATGAAGTTCAGTGCCTGCGAATCAGGCATAGTCAGATACAGCAGGAATGTTACACACAACTTGCTAATCAATTGTTTCATTAAGAAAAAAAAGTTAATCTTTCATTTGTTTGTTTCCTTGGGGCTTTTGTATGTTTTCCTTAGTGTCAGAGTTCTGGGTTATGTTTTAAAAAGTTTGTGTCTTCTGAGAGGATTTGAAAAGAAACCACATCCTGGTTTCTCTTCTTTCTTATCCATCAGAAATACAAGTCAGGCTGTTCTCAGCTGCTTTGTGGATTCTGCAGAGCTGTTCAACACAGATTTCCTATTGCAGGGCATGCAGCTCCCTCCTCTCTGATTTTGGTTTTCATTCAGCACAAGGCTGAATGAAAAGGAAACAACCCCTTTTATCTGGATCTTCAAAAGTGGTGTGTTCACTTTCAGATTTTGGAAGAAAAGCTAGAAAAATTTTGAAGACCACAGTTGAAGAAAGAAGGGAGGCATCCAGGATGCATCTCAACCAAAGAAACCCATCATGGAGAAGGGAGACATAATGCTGAGCTCCTCACACCCAAAAGAATTCAGGAAAATATGCAATTTCTGAGGGACTCATGGCTAAAGAAGCCAGGGTTTTGGTCTAAACCTGCCTGGTTATCTGCTCTTGGAAGAGGGAGCCACTGGGAATCCCAGTGACCAGAGCAGGTTTTGGGAAAGCTGTCTTGGCGATGACTGGGAGGCTGGGAACCATCCTGCTTCCAGTCTGACCAGCTGGTGTCCAGTTCTCAGAAGAGAGCCAGAACTGGACAGGTTAGAGCGCCCAACTCTCAGAAGAGAGCACAACCTGGACAAGTCAGAGTGTGGACGAGAGCCAGAACTGGGCCAGTCAGGGTGTCCAGCTGCCAGAAGAGAGCTCGTGGTGGTGCCTGAATATAATTGTGTGGTCTTGTTCCCATCTGTGGCTTTCCAAGACCAGGGATCAGGGAGCCCCTGGAATTTCGGTGCAGAGAGCTTTGTATGGATTTGGACAATGACGGTGTGTGACCAGCCAGTATCCATGTAGGTGTGACACAAGCCTTTTCCATGCTTTCCCCACTCAAACTACCTTGCGGATTTGGGGCTTTTCCAGGCTGAGCCAGGAAAGAGCACTCAGAGGTGGGATCATTTGACCTTTCTCCATTTGCATTTTCAGCATCCCAGAAGCCAGTAGCTGCATTTTGAGTCACTGTTTAAATCCAGGACAGGTTGAACAATGCAGGGCTGAAGGGGTGCCATTGGGACAGCCAGACAATCCCATCTGGATAAACAGCTGGGGGATGGATGGATGGATGGATGGATGGATGGATGGATGGATGGATGGATGTCTCAGAAGCACCGGAGTTTTCCCCTCAGCACACACAGCTCATGGAGTACATGAATCAAATCACATGATTGGACAGGTCTGCAGGGTTCCATTGCTCTGGCCACTGGGAAATTGGGTCATTCTCCTGATATTTATGGTATCTCTTCCAGTACAATGGGAGATGTCGGTATCTGCAGCTGGAGGATGGGAGTTGCAGGGTAAATCTCAAGGGTGAATGTGGCCCCTACACCTGATCATTCTACCCCCAAACCAGCACTGTGAAAGGGAGTTCAGGACTTCAGCTGCTCAGCCTCATTGAGAAAAATTATTGACCGTGAATTCCACTCAGAGCAGTTTGGGTCTGCAAATAATTTCACTATAAATATTGGGGCTTTTCCATACGGCTTTGGAATTTCTGTACGTCTTCAGGCTTTCATATTTGAGCTTTACAGTGAAGGACTGAATTGAAAAGGTCCTTTTTAAATAATTACAAATAGTCAGCTAGACCTATGTGCATAAAAATCTTAGCTCTACAAATAATTGCAGTGAAGGATAAATTCTTTGGTAGCTGCTGGTTGTAGAAGCACCAACAAAAGGAATTTTTTTGTCTTCTCCGAAAGGTAGAAGAGTAGAAATAGGTTTGACCTGTGAGAGCACCTGCTTAAGGAGCTGAGACTGTTTCAGATGTACAGTGATAAAAGGAGACAACACAGATTGCTGGTGGGTTTGGAAAGTAAAAGTCACGAAAAGGTGACTTTCCTTCTCCCCTGCTTCCAGTCCTGGAAGGAAGGCGAATGTCTGGTCCAGGAGGTGTGAAAACTTGTGCTGCACTTGTCGTGGGGGACTGGCAGTGCAACGGTCCCATTCCACAGCTGGAAATACAAACTTTTTTCCTCCATAAATATGCAAATGCTCTTTTGCTTCGGTTGGTTCATATCCTCTAACTTTGCCTTCAAGCTCCCTAATTCAAACTGTTTCAAACTGAAGAGGGAACACAAAGATTGTTCATTAGTTTCATAACTTCCTTCCCCAGCCACTGTAGTGTCAGAAACGGGGAGCTGTTGATGGTTGAAATCCATATTTGGCTGTAAACTTTTGAGCCAAACTCTTCATTAATGTGTTCAACGAGTGTGTGTGCATTTGAGTGCGCTCCATGCTCAGACTGGAGGTTAAAATCCTACGTGTCAGAGATCACAGCCAGCAAACCTCTACTGTAAAACCCCACAATGATTCAACACATCATAGAATCCAGACTAGTTTGAGTTGGAAAGGATCTAAAAACTCATCCAGTCCCACCCCCTGCCACGGGCAGGGACACCTTCCACTAGCCCAGGCTGCTCCAAGCCCCGTCCAGCCTGGCCTTGGACACTGCCAGGGATCCAGGGGCAGCCACAGCTTCTCTGGGCACCCTATGCCAGGGCCTCCCCACCCTCACAGAGAACAATTCCTTCCCAATATCCCATCTAACCCTGCCCTCTGGCAATGGGAAGCCATTCCCCTTGTCCTGTCACTAAGGTCTCCCTGGAGGCTTCTCTTCTCCCAGTGAACACCCCCAGCTCCCCCAGGCTGTCTCCAGAGCAGAGGGGCTCCAGCTCTGGGATCATATCTAAATTTTGAAAAACGCTGCATCTAGTTTTTAGTCTGAATTTTACTAGGAAGGCAGCAGCCCAACTTCTATTTCAGCATAACTTCTGCTTCAGAGTTCAGCCTCAGTGAAGCTTTTTAAAGGCCTTTCTTATAAAGGGCCCTTCTTATTGGAAAGGATTTGCATGAACTGCAGTGGTTCCCAACAATTATCCTCCACTTGCAGACAGTGGTTTTCCCCTTCTCCTTGGCAACACGTCAGCCAAGGTGCATCCACGTCCCCACCGCTGTATTTACGGCACACTTCCAGGAGTTTGGGGTTAAACTCGAGGATTGTGACATCAAAATTGCACATGAAGTTTTGTGGTGATGGTCATGCACAAGAATTCTTCTCCTGTGACAAGTGTTTGCAAATTAGGGAGAAAAGGCTGAAACTCCACGTTCCCAGCCAGGACTGTTCCTGTGCTGCCCATTCAAGGAGATGAGCAGTTTGGAGATTCCCGATCCCAGTGGGAGAGGAAGGGGTCAGCACATCTCCTCTGGGTAACTTCCACTGACCCAGTGCCAAAGGCTTCATGTTGATTGATGCACAAAAAGCACCACTTCAGCTGCATCGGCCTTCGGGGGACGATTCTCCGAAGCATGGAAAGTTTCCAGAGTGCATCCGGGGTGTCGGCGCAGCAGCTCCTGCTGTGGCCAGCTGGGCCATAGGGTGACTGCCTGGGTGACAAGCTCAGCTGTGCCAGAGGTGTCCAGCAGGCTTCTCCTTGGGACCTGCTTTACCTTGGTGATCTATCAAACACAAGGTAAAGGAGATTTTTCTGGGAAGTCTCACCCACCAAATAACCTTTGTATCAAGTCTTGGTGTTACTTTTCCAGGAAATATGTGATAATTTCGACTTTAAGGGTCCTGTAGGAGGTTGATGTGAGGATTTGTGTCAAAAACAGCCTCTCTGTATGGGTCTCCCAATGCTTCATGTTTGTCTGTGGCTTTTTCCGCCAGGATCCATCCAGGATGCCCTCCTGGAGGCCTCTCTGTTTGTTAGACAAGGATGCTGTGGCATGGACCATAGGTAAGTGTGATTCACAGAGTCACAGAATAACAGAACATCCTGAGTGGGAAGGGACCCACCAGGATCATGGATCCAGCCTCTGGCCCTGCACAGGCACCCCAACAATCCCAGCCTGTGCATCCCTGGGAGCGCTGTCCAAACGCTCCTGGAGCTCTGGCAGCCTTGGGGCCGTGCCCATTCCCTGGGGAGCCTGGGCAGTGCCCAGCACCCTCTGGGGGAAGAGCCTTTCCTTGATCTCCAGCCTGACCCTGCCCTGGCCGAGCTCCAGCCGTTCCCTGGGTCCTGTCCCTGTCACAGGGAGCAGAGACCGGAGCTGAACCTCAGGAGGAGCTGCAGCCCCCGGTGAGCTCAGCCCTGTCTCCTCTCTCCAGGCTGGTTGGTGTTGGTGCCAGTGCTGTTCCACCATGGTGCTCCCTGCCCAGCAAAGCCTGACAGCCCCCACACTCCTGACCCCTCTCCCCACACAGCAGGTTAAAGGGTGAATGAAAACAGCTGTTTCCTCTCCTCACTGGGAGTCAGGAAGGCTTGGAAACACGCAGGCAGCCCAGGAAGTGCCCCTGTGAGTGTGTAGGCGCAGAGCAGTGCTTGGCATAGCAGTGGTCATGCACTGGCAGCATGTGCAAGGTTCAGACATCTTGCATCAGCCCCTTGGTTGGCAAAAAAAACCCTCTCCAGGAAATTCAGGGGTTCCCCTTTTTCCTAGTCACTGCTTGCACACAGCCAGTCTGTTCAGGAACTGTTTATATTTCCCCGAAATAATAAAAATACTACCTTTAACTCCCATTTGAGGAGAGCAGGGACGATGAATGGAGCTTCCGCTCTTCTTCTAAAATCCTACTAAAATCTGCAACAGCTGGGTGATTTTGGGAAGCTTTCCCTTGCCTGTCTCACGGTCCCAGACACTGGAAATGTCCAGGTCTTTGCTGTTGCTTCCCATAACCTGCCGGATGAGGAGAATATGTCAACTCTGTGCAATGGCAAACCATGGTATATAACACAGTGGGAGGGTTGGGGGACTTTAAACCTTGTTGGTCATCCAGTGATTTCCTTTCAGAGGGCTAGTTGGCTCCTTTACATCCAGATTCACAGTGGAGGATATTTAAAAACTGGTCCTAACTTGCCTTAAGAAACAGAGAAGGTTTTCATAACAAAACCAGCCTATTCTGATTTTTTCTATATAGAGCATTAGAAAAATGGAAGTGACGCTTGGTCAGACATTAACGTATTTGTCAAGCACCAGCAAACAAACAGGCACAAAAACTGCTCAAAAGTCCAAATCACTTGCATTTCCCTACACTGTGTTCTCTGGTTAAGGACAGAGCCAGGGAAAATGGTTTATTGCACTTTTACTGGTGTGTAGAACTCGCTGTGCAAGTTCGACCCTTGAGGATATGAATAACTTGATTGAAATGCAGATATTAGGGAAGGAGAGCCTTTAATGCCTCTAGGAACAACCTTATCCACCGACCTTACTGAATCGTACGGACGGAGAGATTTGGGGTTCATGAAACTCTTCCATGTATCTTATCAAAGACTCAGAAAAGCCAAATAAGTGCAATCGCTGGGTTCAGAACAACGAGTTCAACCACAAGGAAACATTTCCAGTACTTTATAGAAGGGATCTGAGAGGAAAGGCAGAGTGAGGGGTGTATATGCAAACCAGTTCAGTGAACAGCTTGTTCTCTTGAGCAACTTGAGCTTGATAACAACCCCATGTGGGCTTGATAGGAGGGCTCGTGAGCTGTGGTGGGGCAGGAATCAAGTTTCATCAAGTTCTTCTGGTCTGTCTGTTTTGAGTCTACGACCTCAATCAAGGGAGCTTTTCCTAGCAAAGAAAAGGAATGCAAGAGCTTCTGGGCCTCCATGATACTTGTGGGTGTAGTGTGGGCAGCCCCTCACAAAATGTGTCTGCAGCGGGTGATGGAGCTCAGAGAGAGCAAACACTTTTCCAACACCTGCTGAAGCCAACCTGATGTCTCAGACATCCATAAATGTCACTCTTTGGGACAGATTTCTCTAGGCTTTTGCTTCTGTTGGTCAAAAATGCTTCTGCTGTTGGCTGCTGAGGTGGATCACATGAACTTTCCACATGGACAAGGTTGCAGGAATCCAGTGACTGTGATTCCTTCCCTTTCATGCTGCTGTCGGGGATCTACATACAGGTGCCAGAGTTTAGCACGGTGTGCAGAAAATCTGGATTCCTCAAGCATTGAACAAAAATACGTACTTTTCTCTCCATGGATTTAGCTACTGCAAAGCCAATGTCTATCAGAAAATCATGAGGGCTACAGGAGCAGAGCACCCTGGAAGTTATCATAGAACATGGTGAGACCAGGTGGTGTCCCTGCCAAGGACTTTGGAAATGGTCAACATGGGGCTGCTCCTTCTGCTCCTGGAGACCGGAGGAACCTTTTGGATTGCAATTTCAGCTTTTCTTTTTCTCCATGGCCTTTAAGGGGCTTTAAGGGTTTCCCAGATCCTGTTCATGTACAAAGCTAGTTATAGCAATGGAAATGTGGGTCACTGTTTGGATCAGAGCTGAAAAGCAGGGTCTGACCTTTATACAGCTATTTTCCCCCTCAATTACACAGAAAATGGATGCACGATTAACAGACCACTAATAACTGCGTGACCAGCACTGGGTATTGCAGCAAAGGTTAACACATCTGACTGCGTTTGGTCATGAGAAAGGGCTGTAAATCCATGAAAACCGGTGTTTCATTCATGGAAGCTGAAAGGATGCACGGTGCGTAACTCCTCGTAAGTCACCGGTTGTGTAAGCGTGACGAAGCTGCTGCTGTGGTCAGCCCGAGGATCGTGCTCCTGGATCATGTATCCTGCAGAGAAATGGCTTTGCACAAGTGCAGGAAGTCAGCTGTGTCAAAGATTGGTGACACACAGTGAGTGCTGAGTGACCGATGCACAGGGCACCCTGTCCGTGCCATGGGGTCACAGGATCACTCGGCCTGGAGGTGACCTCGGGAGGTCCCTGTCCAACTCCCCCTCAAAGCAGGTCAGCTCTGGGTCAGACCAGGTCGCTCAGGGCTGGCGCCAGCTGGGTCTTGAGAGCCTCCATGGATGGAGCCAGCCCTGGGAGCACATTGTACCTTCCTCCTGCCTGGAGTGAGCGGTGGGGGTCAGCCCTCATGTCCAAATGGCCACTGTAACTCCCAATCCTAATCAATTCCTGAGCTGATAATCCTGCTCAGCCTGGGGACCCACAAGCCCATCTGAGGTCTGGGCCTCAAATCCACTGTTTTTGCTCTGCCTGTCTCTTAGGTAGAGTGAGTAGATTCCAGCAAAACTAAAATGACACTAAAATGTTCTGTGTTTGAATAGCAAGAAACACCCCCCAAGGTAACTCCAGCCAGGCCCCAGGGAGTGCACGGCTGGTTGGGAGCTGAGGTGAGAAGAGTTCCAGGATCTGCTTTGTGGACATGGCTTCCCTCTCTGTGCCAGGCAATAGGAACTACAGGAACTTTTCCTTCCTGAGACAACACTCCTTTTTTCCCCCTGCATTTCTTTTCAAGACTCTGCAGAGTTTGTTTTAAGGACACTGCACATTCAGAGGCTGCATTGCATAATTCCTATTGTCCTTGCTAAAGCCTTAAAGGAAAATCACTTGAATTAAATATTTTTCCCCTTGCCCCAGGCAGGATGTAAAAGAAAACAGATTCCTTAAACCGTGGATGGCCAAAGTATTTTTATTTACTTTTTTTATGGCTGGTTTAATTGTCGTCAGTGACTGGTCAAGGGATTAAATGAAATCCACCTGTTTTTAATGCTGGTTGTGGAATTACTATGTATGAAGAATGTTTTTATGCACATTATAAACAAAATGGGGGTGATTTACACCAGCTACTGTAACAGGAAGCATTACAGAGTGAAATGAATTGCGACATAACACGCAATGGCTGAAGGCAACGAAATTAAAGTAAAATTCATTCTTCTGATTGCAACTTCTTTAGTGCTGTCATTGCTTAAGAAAATTGTGAAAGAGTGGGAGAAGTTTCAGGTCTGTTTGAATCCTTTGAATGCATTCAAACTGACTGAGGGGAAATTTAGGTTCAATACATGGAAGGAATTGTTCCCTGTGGGGGTGGGGAGGCCCTGGCACAGGGTGCCCAGAGAAGCTGTGGCTGCCCCTGGATCCCTGGCAGTGTCCCAGGCCAGGTTGGACGAGGCTTGGAGCAACCTGGGCTAGTGGAAGGTGCCCGTGTCCATGGCAGGGGTGGCACTGGATGAGCTTTTTAAGGTCCCTTCCAACCCAAAGCATTCTGGGATTCCATGATACAATTTACTTTCCCCACCCTCCTTTAACTTTTTGCAGAGAACAGACCCCAGGAGGGACATTTGCTTTGTCCATCCCCTGGGTCCTTCCCTGATCTCCATGACCTTTCAAAGATGATGGACAGGTCTTGCAAGGACACCAGCCAGCACTCTGGGCACCAGGGGATGCCACTCATCAGGTCCCATGGACTTTATGGGAGAAGGTTTCTTGAGAGACCGTGGCTCAGTTCCCTTCTAGCACTGGTGTATCCTCTCCTCCTTGCCCCATCTCTAAGCTCTGGAGCCGGGAGACCTTCCTGGTGAACAGTGAGGCAAAGTAGACAGAGTCCCTCATTCCCACCTGCATCAACAGTCACTAAATCCTCTGCCCCACTCAGACACGTTTTCCTTGTCCAGCTTTACTGCCCATGTAGGTTTAGAAACTCTTCTCGCTGCCCTTGACCCAGTCCCTTGAGCTGTGGCCTTCCTGATGGCACACCTGCACCCCTGGACCATGGGTCCCGGTCCCTTCCTTTGCAGCCTGTCTCTGCTCCCAGCTCTGCGTGCTCCCTCCTCAGTCTGGAGCCCAGTGTAGACCAGGCTGCCATGGACTTCCACATCCCCAGACCAGACTTCCTACTTTTGTGAGAACTTGCTTTCAGTTGTGAACAGAGAAAACATCTCAAGGCAAAGATTTCCTTCTCTGTTTAGACCTAAAGGCACATTGTGACACTTGAATTTCTGCTTTCTCGTTGTACTGGGGGAGCACCATGTCTTCAGCTTCTCACCTGGCTATTAACCCTGTCAAATAATCAAGACGGTATTTGGATGAGCGTTCTCTTGTAAGTGGTGCTACTGAATCAGGAGTTGCCAGGTGAGAGTATTTAGAGCTGCCATGAATGTTTATAGAAGTGAAGAAGCCTAAAAAACTTTGCTTACACATGAAAAAAGTTTTAAAAAGTGTTTATTCTAGAAGGCAGAGTTTGACTCTGATCTGATTACATGATGCTGTTGATATTCTGCAGGCCTGGGACGATCCCTGGACATTTTTGCTGTGGCCATGGTGACATTTACATGCCAGGTCTAAGGGGAAATTAGTGAAAAAGAGTCATTTATTTGTATACATTCTTGTCTAATGGATTAATCCATGTTTACATACCTACTGTGTGAGCCACCCGGTAAACACCGAAACCTGAGGAGAGCACAGGATATTGGTCCACGGCTTTGCAGAGTTCCTTTTCAAAGTAAACAGGCCTGTGCTGCTGCTTGGTGCCCAACAGTTTGATTTCCATTGTATGGAAACGAAGCCTGGCCAAAAAGGAGGTGCTCGAGCAGATAAAAGGAGATAAAAGCATTAAAGGATTTTCTGTGCTCTGTTACCTTCCCTCTCTAGAGGGAGGCACTTCCTAGAAATATTTGGTTCTAGTTGCTACAATTTTTGAGTATGTGGCACTTGGACAGATGATTCATATGTTTTCATCTACTTCTAGGCACACATTTATTAGCTCCTCAGATACAGAGAATTGAATTTGTTAATTAATTAATTAAGAAGCTGTGGCTGCCCCATCCCTGGAAGTGTTCAAGGCCAGGCTGGACAGGGCTTGGAGCAACCTGGTGTCCCTGCCCACGGCAGAGGGTGGAACTAGAAGAGCTTTAAGGTCATTCCAACTCAAACCAGTCTGGGATTCTGTGATTTGTGAGTGAGCACATGAGTGCGAATAGGAATTTAAATTAAGTCTTTTTTTTGTAACAAGTCTTGTTATGAGACAGTGTAGAGCTGCATCACTGCTGCATGACCAAAGCAAGAAGATGATGAAATCCATCAACAGCTGCTGAAATCTATCCCAGCCACCCTTATTTCTCATTATTCCTGATGCTGGCATTTATGAAATCTCTTTTCAGAGAATTTCTACTCTACAGGAACTCTTGAAAGCCTATTTTTCTTTGAATTGCAACAAACCCAAGATGAAAATGTTGGAATTCCCTGCAAATTGGAAGAGCTGTTGTTGATGTGCCATGTGTGACAGGTTTTTTTCTTGGCCATGCCACAGGAGTGAGTCAGTAGTGTGGACAACAACAGAGAAACAAAAGCCAGGGATGTGAAAGATCTTACTTCACTGGTGTGTGTGTGTGGTGGGGTGTTGGTCATTTTTCCAACTCAGAAACCAGTAATTTGTTTAAAAGGTTTTCTCTGTTTCATGCCCTTGATGGAGATGACTCAGATGAGAAATTTTCTGAAATTTCCCTTGGCAGGTTATTGCACAGTTTTATAGCCTGCCACCATGAACAATACTTCTGTGAACGCGTTAAGCCCTTAAAAATATGGATTTGTGAAAGTTTTGTGTGAGCTAATGCGGGTTCTGTAATAACTTGGTGGCATAAATGGAATTTCATTGGAATATGGTCTTGGGGCTGTTCTCACTCAGGGAGGGGTTGTTTGGGCAGAAGCAGATGAGTGTCCTTGCAGAAGGAAAGCCCTGCATGGCACTGGTGTGGTGATGGTGTCAGCGCTCACATCCCAGCCTTGGAAAAAGCTTTTAGGAGAGCAGAGTAGCTGAGGCTGAAGACACTTACATTTGTTGGTCCTCTACCTATGGCAGCAATTCTTGTTTGCAGGATTTTGGTTGTGCCCCCAGCCCAGGACCATAGCGTAGGGGTGACCATACTGACTTGCATTTATTTATTGTTACTAATCAATGAATGGCCCTTCTTCCATTCATCCAACTAATTATTACATCTATTCATACTCTGGGCTTTGCCATTACACCAAAATGTCGTGCAGCTTTACAAGTTGTGTGGAAAATGTCATCCTTTTGTTTTAGAATTGCATCAGGCGAGCTGAATAGGCCTCAAGCTGGGTCAGGAGAAGCAATGACTACTGCAGTGCCAGTCACCTTCCAAATGCCACCCGCTCACATCTGCGTCATGGGCGAAGCTCTGCGCTGACCCTAGAGGTGACCTGCTTTGAGCTGCAGGTCGGACCAGGGTCTTCCTGAGGTCCCTTCCAGATTGGGTTTTCCTAGAAGCCAGTTTCTCCCACCAACTCTCTTCCAAACAATATAGAATAGAATAGAATAGAATAGAATAGAATTAGAATAGAACAGGGTAGAATAGAATGGCGCATTTCCCACTAACTTTATTATCATAAATATTCTGAGTTGGAAGGGACCCACAAGGATCATTAAGTCCAACTCTTCAGTGAACGGCTCTACACAGATCTACCCCAAAACCTTGGTGTTATCAGCACCATGCTCTGACCAATTGAGCTAATCTAATCTAATCTAATCTAATGAATATATCTAAGTGTTTTATGTGCTGGCATGACTTTGTCCATGGCACATGTCTTCCACACAGATCTTTTGTCTACCTCTGCAAGTTGGCCAGCTGCCAACGTTGAGATTGGGTCTCTTCAGGTGACAACCTGAGTTTTTGTCATATTTCTGCCAGGCATGCAAGGCAAAACTGATTAGGAAAATGAATTCTGTTGCCAAAACTTTGCCCTGAAGTATTGTGCTGTCCTGAGAACATTTCTTCACCTAGACAGTGCTCATGAAGGCAAGAAACCTGGAGAAGTGCACACGTGTCCTGGTGCCTGGGAGTAAGTTATCTCAGGTCTCTAATGGCTTCTCCTGATGATCCTGAAAGGAATTTTTCCCCTCTATCATCAGTTTCAAAAGTTAGCCAGTCTTTGGTATTTCCTTTAAGGATTTAAGATCATGGAGAAGCAGTTACAGATTATTTCATTTCAGCCTGTGGGATGAACACACAGATGCCGCACTAATACCAGTGAAATAGGGTTTTCCCATCAGGAGTGAGAGCAGGAATATTTGAACAGGCTTCAGGCTTTGGATCCAGAATTGCCTCATTGTGCTAAACTTGCTTACGCACACCTAAGCTGTCTGCTGGACAGCCCTGCTGTCTGCTTCTGGTCAAAGAAAGATTTGGGGTTGATGATTCACAGCAGGCAGAGAAATCAGTTGTGAAGGTGAAGCTTCTCTTAATTCAGGCTTTTGATGTACGCAATCCATTGAATCAGAACAGGTCAGCAGCAGTGGATGACATTTACATGTGTAAATACATTATACACGTAATCCACTGCTCTCAGAAACCTTTCAGGTGGTGTTGTTAGAAGTCCTTTGTTTGATTTAAATAGAGTTTATAACATGTCCATACTCTATATGATACATAGTGTTACTGCACTCCTCATTTAGAGTACTTCAGGTGGGGTGGTAACGGGTAAAAATATAGCAGATAAATCACATTTTGCCAGGCACCTACAATTAGTTGGGGTCACTAAAGGCTTTCTTTTTCTGGGATGGAAGGAAAAAGCCTTGCTTGGAGTCCGAGCCGGGTCTGGGTGTGCTGTGCTAGCGCCGTGTCACACCGAGCAGAGCAGCACATGGGAAACCCATCCGTCTGCATCCCCACCTTTCCCAGGAACTCACACTTTCTTCACCAACCAGCACCAGGCAATGTCAGAGTCCAGGAATTAAAAAAAAACAACAAAAGAAATCACTGGTGCTGTTCCAAGGTGCTGGAACAAGAGTGGTGTTACGCCACTCCTTGGGAGCTGGACAAAGAGGGATGGGGCTGCGAGAAGCTTTCCAAGCACTGTGATACAACTCCTGGCTCTCTAAGCCTTTCCCAAGGTCTTCCTAACCCTCATCTCATAGTGTTTTGGCTCCAAACTGGAGCGATTTCACTTTATTGGGATTCTCTCAGTACTTTTCACTTGAAATGAGGTGATTATGCTCTTCCTCTTTATTCTCCCCATAAAATGTTTCGCTCTGGGTACCTTCTTCCTGCATAAGTGACAGCATGAGAGGACATAAACAGTTTCTGCCTTTATAATTTTTATCTTTTTTTGGTTATTCTATACATTCAAATCCCTCTAAAAGCCAGGAAAGTTACAGTTCCACATTATGTAGGATCATAGAATCGCAGAATATCCTGAGTTGGAAGGGATCCAAAAGGCTCATAGGTCCAGCTTTGATGTAATTTGATGTAATGTAAGGAGGAACCATGAAATTTTCATCGTATTCTGCCACTACCAAGTTCCCCAGCCCATATTTCTCCCTCCTCTGCTTTAGTGTAAGTCACAGATGATTTAGGCAGCCAGAGGGAGCTTTACAATTTCAGACGATTTCAGAAGTTTTTCCAAAAAGCGAAAGGTTTTACACATCCAAGTTGGTCTGAATCACCCTCTGTAGGTGCACAACTCTGTCCACTGACTACACTGGGAGAAAAGGCTCTTTTTTTGTCTTCTGAGTCACAGCTCAGTTGTATTCGCAAAGCAGCCGGAGAAGGATCAGACAGGAGGTGGGCCGTGGGTTTGCCTCCTTCCTCAGGGGGAAAAAATTCCTGGGATTTGTCAAAAGGAGCTGTGCTGGCCCTGACAGATCTCTTTGGGAGAGCCATCAGAACCAAGGGCTCTTCCATAAAAGGGAAAGGAAAAGAAAATAAAGAGCAAGGAAGAGCTGGAAAGCAGAGGCGGCGAAGGGAGGGCGGGAAGCCCCATGGTGGCCCTGCAGATGTGCCGGGCGAGCTGGCCCAGGGGGGCTGCCCTTGGAGGCAGCTGGAGCTCCGTGGAGGCATCTGGAGCTCCTTGGGGACAGTTGAATGTCCACATCTGCTGGCCCTTCCTGCCCCCATCCCTGATGACCTTGCCCAGCTGGGAGTGTGGACACCGTGCGATGTCCACTGCTGACTGTTCCTGCTCGGCGACTGTTTGCCCACTTCCACATGCCTCTGCTGTTTACTCTTCCCAGAGCTTTCCCTGTCCTCCATTGCCCTCCTTCCTTTTTTCTCTTCTTCTATGCTTTCTCTTCATCACTCCTGTTCCTCTTCCTCCTTTGCTCCATCTTTGACTCTGTCTCCTTGTGATATTTTTTTTCCTACACAAGGAAAGCCACCACACTTTGGATGATTTGTTTCTCTGCTGAGTTGTGTCTTTCTGAAAAGGAAGCCCTTCACATGAGGGTCTGTGTTGCTACTTTTTGTTTCTGGACCACAAGAGCTGCTGCCCATGGAGGCCTCTGGGCACCAGGAGGATATAAATAATGATAATTAATGGAGAACCGCATTCATGGAAGAGGTGGGAGAACTGATGACAGAGGGCTGAGACCATCAAGGAAAGGCTGCTGAGATGTTCCTCCTGCAGTTGTGGAGCGGTTCCCACTTCAGGCTGGTGTTAACTCCCAGGAGCTACCCATCAACACACAACAAGGCACAGGGCTACGGGTATTTAAATTCTGAAGAAGTCTGTGCATAAGCGAGTTTAACGAACAATAACAAGTTTAACAAAGTAAAGACCTTAGTCCAGGTCCTTGCAAAGTCTGCCCAACTGCACATGGACAAAGTTAACACCAGCTTTAAGGGCTCCAAGTTGCTTTTCCATGCAGCAATGTCTACCAAAATGAATCCTTTGGCAGACCCTGATGGACAAGCTCTCAATGCAATGCCCTTTCCCATAGCCTTCTTCTAGAACATCTCCACCCCAGAGGATGCATTTCTGGGGTTCATCCCCACACTGTGGTGATGGGTCTTGAGCTCAACCAAGTGAGCTCGTGGAGTTCTTCCAAAGGCACTGAGCCAAGCAGTGGATGCTGGCAATTAAAATGTGCGTCTGCTCTGCACAGCCTTTCCAGGAAACTTCTCCAGATCCTTGTGCGTGGAGAGAGTTCTGCTAGAGGAGAGGGGTGTGAGAACACTGGGAATGGCAGGAGGGAGCAGGGAGCTCTTCTGCCCTCATCCAGGAGGTGCCTCCCTTGTCCAGGGTCTCAATTTAAAACTCCACAGCAGTCTTGCTGCCAGGACACCCAGGGTCAGCCCCGCTGACTTTAGGCAGCAGCAGGGCTCTTATCTGTGCTTCTCTCCCTCTTCTCTGGTGTCCATGAACCCCTGGGTGATGTGCTCAACTTGGTGTCATGTAGGGGTGTCCTTTGAGAGGTGCACAGAAGGTGCCAGAGGTTTCCTCACACTCGGGATGTGCTGAGGTGACCCTCCCACTGTGCTGTTCCCAGCACCCACAGCCCCACGGTGGGAGAACCAAGGACCATGGCATCACACAAAGGGCTGGGTTTTGTTAATATTCCCAAGTGTCTCATGACTCTGAGATCTTTTCTGACCCCTCAGGAAGCCCGAATCTCCCTTTTCTGTCAGACCACAGACTGCCCCGTTCCCTGTGCGGGGACCACTCTGTGACTGGGCTCTGCTCGGTGACTCCAGGGTTGGGTCCGCGATTGGCTGCATCCCCCCAGCATTCCAGAGCTCTGTTCTGCACCAGGCTCTGGGAAGGAGGAGGGGAGGGAGCCGTGGTGCCATAGCAGAGCCCGCACCCCTCCCGTCCTGCCCTCCTGGAGTGCGTCAGATGCGCCAGTGGGGCTCGGAAGTATGAGCGGGTTGGTGTCTGTACCTTCACACGCCTTCACAAGCTGACATCACAGTCAGAACAAACAAATTGGTAGGGTTTTCCCTACCCAATTTAAATAAATTTGAGTTGCTTCCCAGAGGCACTTTTGCTGTGCTCTAGCGTGACTTTTTGTACTTGACAATGGCTCCACTTTGCATATTGGGGAATTTTAAAACCTTTCTCCTTGTCCCAGTTCATTTGAGGGCGGCATTAAATATCTTAATTTTCCTTAGGCTTTCAAACCTCAAACAACTTATGCATACCATGTCAAACATCTTTTTTTTCTATGATAATTGAAGAAATATGATCCAAGTGGTGCAATCATATTTTGGCCTTTTGTTTCCTTTTAGAGCATTGTGGCCCGGGGAATACACTGTCCAGGTGATGCTCTCTCTGCCAAGTGGGCCAAAGAACTCTGTTCCAGGACTAGTGGGAGGCAGGAGAAGATCTGTCATCCTACAAAAATTTTCCCATTTTATGGCAGAAGAGAAATGGAAACTTTAAGCTGTGGGGTTTTTTAAATGAAAGGAGGGAATTAATGGGGAAAGAGTGACCCTGCAACAGTGATTTTATCGGGAGTTAATGTACTTACCTGGAGGATTGAGGCATCAAAGGAAAAGCTGATCCCAAGCACTGGCCCAAGAGCCTCCAAGAGAGGTTAAACCTCTGCTCTCTCTGGCAGATGGAGGGGAGGGGGAAGGCCTCAGCTGTGCTTTGACCAATACATTCCTTGCTAGACCAGAGAAACACTTCCCAAGGACACCTTAGTTGAACTTGGCTTGTCTCCAAAGTATTACATTCCAAAAAAGGACAGATTTGTCTGAAATTTTCCATGGGCTCAAGCTGAGAGGTTTCCTTGCTTCCCAGGACACAAAGGAGATGGAAATGAACTGTTTGCTATGGCGGGGTGGGGAGAGAAGGGGATTCCAGCTCTGGGTGAATGCGGCTCCACACGTCCGCTCCTTACTCATCCTGAGTCCACTCGAGATGCGTAATGTTACGGAGAAAAACAAACTTCCCCTTAAAGCTGCTTTTGTTGGAGATCAGGAAAAGTCCAGGGCCCAGCTTGAGTCCTCAGTGCTGGCTGTGGCCCATGGCATCTGAACAGAGCAACTCCCTCCTTGTGTCTGCAAACAGTGCAGGGGGGTGGGACGAGAAGATCCGAATCATTCCAGGATCCTATGACTTTGTGTTTAGGGATGGGAAGGTTAAGAATTTGGCTATCCATGCGGGGACATTGTAAGGAGATCATAAATATTATTTTATAGAAAAGAAAAAATAAATTTGCAAGTAAAATCCCACATTGCTTTTCTTGATGCTGCACTCAGCCGGGGAGCCTCAGCACCGCCCTCCCATGGATTTTTCCTATTGTGTTCCCCTGTTACCATTTATATATTTATTTATTTCAAAATTGGTTTCACTGCACCTGTTCTGACTTCTGATATCATTGTGAAGTAGGGCTGAAGCTGTTTACTGCCTGACATGCAGTTCTTTATCTCAGTAGGTCTGTATTTCCTTCAAACTTTACTTTTATTCATTGCAGCATCTCTATGTTATATTCTATTCTAAATCAAAAATGTTCTTTATATTATAATTTATGCTTGCTTAAGTACTAAACATACATCCTTGTTTAAATACTAAACAAGAAGCCTAAAAGAAACTTTATCATAGTCTGCAGAGGAGTAGTTTAAATTATGAGGATCAAAACTTGGAAGATGTTTATTACAACTTTTCACATTGGATTTGGAGACACACTCCAGCTTTTACCTAAAAAGCAATAAACATAAAGCAGCTCTCCCTTTCCCCTGGGAATGGTCACCATATTCTTCCTTAAAAAACAGGTCTGAGGATAGAACTGGAAAAGTGTTGTCTGAAAAAAAAAAAAGGAGTGGGCTCCAAGTCCAAATTTTGACATTTTCAAGCTTTTAGATAGATTTTAGATTGGTGAAAACCAGCTTGATGAAATTAAAAAGCAAAATTGGCAAAAAAATTGACTTGTATGAACTTGTTTTGCAAGAAAATGCACTTTACTTCTTATCACCTTGGTCTCTGTACCCTGTCAGGTTTATGAGAGGCAGGGAGGGGAAACGAGGAGGGGGCTTGTTAGGCGACTCAAAGTGTGCAGCCATTAAATTATTTTTGATTAAATATCACCAGTGGAGTAAGAAGAACTTGATTTGAGGAGAACTGAGTGTGGCTGTGAACTGGAAGGTGGGGCTGGCTTTGTGCAAGTCAGGCAATGATGGATTGCTCTGTCAAAGTGTGCACATTTATGGCCCTTTAATAATAAAGAATCTTATTCGTAACCTCCCATGTTGCCTACCCATTCAGGTACTGATTCATGAATAATGTAGCTTCTTTTTTAAAGGAAAGATCTTGTCGTGAAAATGAAGCCAGAGGCAAATAAATAAAAATTTTATTAGTCACTCAAGATGATTTACTTGACTTCCAGCTCCCCCAGTAAATTTTGTAGTTACTGAGAATGAGCAAACAGATTTAATGTGATGGAGAGCAGCACATCCTTCTCTCAATGTATTTTTTTCTTTGACAAGCTATTATGAAATTATTCCTCAGTCCGTCTTCTGGTTCCTGGTCTCTAAGCGAAGAGAAAAAAAACCTGAAAAATAATCAAAATTCTATTTTGGAGTTTGGTCTTGTAGTATCTGGCTGAAATCAGAAGTGACAGTAATCTCATGGGAACCTTTTCTAGGGAGCTTCCCTGTCCATTTTTGCAATGTCAGGAGATGCAGACAAGCTCTTGAGTTTTCCAGAAGTCAGCTCTAAATCTGATACACAGCTGCAGAAGCGTTTTTCAGACTGGTTCAGAGCACCGAGCATCCCAAGGTGCTGGCTTGTGTCGAATCACACCTGCACATTTTCGGTCTCTAACAAATTCCACAGGGAAAGGGCTTTGCGCCTCTCTCGCCATTGCATTGCCGAAGGAGAGTGGGACGTGCAAATGATGTTTACAGCAGCCCAATGTCATGCAAATCATCTGCGGCTTCAGCAATGCCACCCCGAACGCGCCAGCCGAAGGCACTGGAGACCCGGCTGTTGAATAAACAAATACTAAGGAAAGTGGTGGTAAATGTTCACTTATTTGCAAAGAAGGTTTAAAGGGAGTTACAAGAAATATTTGCAACAAAGGGTGAATGAGGAAGTGACTTCACAGAGGAAACCAACTTCCTAAAAAATTAGAAACCCTGGGGATTTTTATTCTCTATTCACATGAGAATTGGTATTATTTTTGTTGCTGCTTTTAAAAACTTGGCTGTGAACTGCTATTGATCTTGGCTTGCTGAGAACCATTACCTGCCCTAATTTTTCTTCTATTTAAAGGGATATTTTAACTGAAAAGCCTTACACATTTAGCACCTCCAAAGTGATCCAGAACACTTCACTGTCAGACAGAAAATCTCCAGAAATGCTTTCAGGATTTCTGAATCTGATTTTGCCACAAACCAAACTCCTAGGCTCTGATGAAGCAGAGTCACTTTTCAAAGTCTCATCTATCCTTGAGAGTTCTGATATTTGTTCTGTGGTTATGGGAGACATTAACTTCACGGAGGGTGTTCATATGCCCCTCAAATTTTCCTCAAAAAATTAGATAAGCATCCTTTTTCTTTCTTCAGACTGAGGAAAAACACATGGAAACCTCAGTTCAGTGTTTTATCCATGTCTACCTACTGAGCTGGAGATCCAATTTAAAATTGAATGAAAACCATTCCTGATACAGAAGTGTAGAACATCCAAGGTTTCTTACTATACAATAATTCCATCTTCCTTTTGGAATGACGCTAAATCCTTCTCTTGATTTATAAAAAGATCTTCTTCTTCATGGTCAGATTAGGAAATCTTTTTTTCCCCATCCAGCCTGGGTCAGTTATGATGACAAACATTGAAACACTTGACCTAGCAAGCAGTGAAAAGATGGTTCACTGTCCCACTGCCAGAAACACATCCTGAGTTTGCCTGAAATTCTACCAATTCACTGGACACTCAGAAAATTCAGTCCATTTCTAATTTTAAAATGTTTTTTTCTTTTTTCCTGCTTTCACTGACATTCTCCATGCTATAAAAATCTCAGCCCTGATTTAGGTGGAATGGGCTCTCCTTCCCTGCCTCTCTGGACGTAATAGCTCTGGATGTGATCGCATCACCACACGGAACATCCCCGCCTTGTGTAAGAGCTGCTATTTCACCTCTGCGCCAGCTCAGCCAGGATTTGCTTTAATGAGTACCTACCACTGCTACTTAGAAACTCTGTCATTATTTGTTAGGCAGGATTAATCAATCTTGTCTAGGCAACAGGCTGGAAAGCCACAACTGCGAGGACACTGAGCTGTGCCAGTTCTCAGGGCAGGGTTTTGGAGCTGCCGGAGAACAGCTGTGGTTTTGTTGCTGTCATGGCTCACTGCAGAGTTTCAGTGCTTAAAATCATATTAAAAGATCCTTTTGCTGGGTTTTTACCCCAAAGTGGTGGTGCTTCCTGTGGTCTTGGTTTCATCTCCCACCTCTGAGGACCTGCCAGCATAAATTCAGGGATATCCCTGTTAGCTGAAGCCTGTGTGGCTTGCAGAGTGCTCCCTTGATGAATGCCTATGGAATAATTCCTTTGGGTACATCTCCTAAAGGGGAAAGGAAGACGAGACCATTTGGGGAACAGGCCTCCCCACCCCCACAGCTGCTCAGTCTCCTGGGCATTGTTTTCACTCTTTTAGCAATTTTGGGGTGTGCGTGTTTGAAAGGTTTCAGGTGCTCCCAGAGGAAAGTCGACCGCAAATGCAGCGCTTCTGGGGCAAATGAATGGGTGTTAAAGTTCCCTGTCAGCAGGGCAGGTTTGGACAGGGATGCTTGCACACACCTACATCCACCTCGGAGTGAGCCTGGGCTACACCTGGTTACTGCGAGGAAATAAGATACAGAGCAGGAATGCAGCTCCCACAGGGCCCTGGAAGGATTTTGGGGTTTGTCCCGAGGCAGAAGAACAAGCTCCTACTTTGATATTGCGGGTCTTTTCCAACCTTACTGATTCTGTGGTTCTATTAAGTAAAGATCTGAGGCACTTGCAAGCAGGATGCTCCTGGTTGTGTGACACTTTGTGTTTTGCCAGCGCCCTTCTGGAAAGCATTAAGTAATTTAACACAAAAAAAAAAAAAATATATATATATATATTAGGGTTGCAGTAGGTTAGAAGACGCAAAGTATTTTCAACTTTTTGTAGATGTGCCCTGCTATGGGCTAAACAGAATCATAGAAACCCAGACTGGTTGGGGTTGGAAGGGACATTAAAGAGCAACCCCACCCCCCCTGCCACTTCCAGGTGTCCAGCTTGCTCCAAGCCCTGTTCAGCCTGGCCTTGGACACTTCCAGGGATGGGGCATTGACCCAGATATCCTCAGTGGGTATGCAGTGGGTTGGTTTGAAAGCAGACGCTTTGAACATTATTTGCCTTCTTTCCCCAGGTTTAGGGTTTCCCTGCCTCGCTTCCTCTCCGATGGGGAATACCCGCAGGATGAAAAGTAACCAGCATGAGTCAAATTCGGAGTGCTTTGTACCCTGCCCTCTCCCAGTGGCAAACTGGTGAGATCTCACCAGCTTTAACAGGTTCCCTCTCCCAAAGGTGCTCAGCTCCCAACGTGCCCAGGCCACCTCTGGCTCTGCTTTCTCGAGCTTTGGCTGGAAGTGAACGCTGAGATTTTCAGTGCGGACTCAGGATTTTCAGACAAGAAAATTTCAGAATGAAAAATTTGGTTGGGTTTGGTTTTGGTTGTGATCAGTATCTTGCCAATATTAATGAAAACACCTGGACTTGCTCTATATAAGCTATGTAAGCACAAAAGTCACAGATTTTACACTAATATGAAAAAACAAGAGGATCAGAGGAAAAAACTACAAGTTTAATCCAATCCTGTTGCTCCTCAGTATCTTATCTGCAAACTGAAATCCCAGATTAAAGGAAGAGGAGCACTCAGCTCTTCCCAAGGACAGTTTTCTCCCTATGATATTCCTTTGGGATATCGCTGCATTTCTGCCTTGTGTGGCTGTTTTTATGCCTTTTAGCAAAGGGGGTAGGATGTCTCAGTTCACCTCCTTTTCCATATTTAGAGCATAGAGCTATAGCCCGCTCTTTTCTGTCATACATATACAGTCCTACAACATTTAGGTGTTTTCCTTCCTGGTCTTCCAAAGGAAACAGCACAGATTTGCAATAAGCTTTCCAGAGCTGTTCACCTATTTCATTCTCTCTCTCCAGCCAAGTCACCTGTTGACTTTTCTGGATTGATGCTGAAAACCAAAGGAGTATTTTCTTGCGGCCATTTGTTACAGGAAGGTCTCCTGGAATCTGGAAAAAGCAGCTGCCTTGGGAGCTCAGTGTAAAGGTCAGCTCAGCCCAGCTCAGCTCAGGTGCAGAACCCAACCTGGTCAGGGCTCCGACTCAGAGCATGTAAGGAATTCCTACGCAGTGGGCAGGGAGTGAGTGATGCTGGGGAAAGCCCTTGGCAGGGATGGGAGGTGACCTGCTCCCAAAGCACGGAGCTCTCGTGAGCCTGGATGGACTTCCTGCTGAGTCCCCCTCCTTTATCACTGCCTTGGGTGAACCAGTTCCCTCAACCCAGGCTGGGGAGCAAGAATTTGGCAGGGCAGGTTTCCTCTGGGGAACATTCCTGCCTTTTGTGTCATCAGGACATGCCCCTGCTCAGAGGGAAGGAGGAGCTCCTCCTCTATCAAAGCTATCTCAGCCATCGTGCTCGAATCCATCCGGGCTGGCCCTTCCCTAATTAGGGCAGCAGTCACCCAAAACACCTTCTCCATGGATGACCCTGCAGCCGCCTGATCACTGCTCATCCTCTCCCACTGAAACCACCGGCCTTGTCTTCACTCCTCCCTCACTCAGCTTCCCCCCAAAACAGGGACGTGGCAATTCACTTGTGGGGACAACGAGCTGACTGGGTGTCAAAGGAAAAAAGCCCCACACATGGTCTGCACCTGCCCCCATTCACCCACAGCCTGGAGTGTGGCCAGGAGAGGCACTGAAGTGATGCTTTTGCAAGGGTCCTCAGGACGCTGCATTTTTGGGGCTGAAGATGGTCACTGAAGTGATGAGAACTGAGTGTTGAGAATTGCTGGAGGTGTTTAGGTGCCTGGGTACAGAAGGAATGCAAAGGAAATGCATACCTGTGGAGATGGAAACGAGCTCCAGAGGCAGAACTGTCACACTCTCAGGGCTGGAGACTTGTTGGGAATATTGACCTGTGGCACACTGGGATGGGCTCGGACCAAAGAGGACTTTGGGTGGCTGGAAGAAAGGTGACTCTGAGTGAAGGACTGTGGCTCTGGGATTGGTCTCTAGGCAGAGGCTGTGACAGGACAGGGCACCAATATTGGGATGGGGGAGTACTGGGGACAGTCAGCAGTGGGATCATCGTGGGGGACTGAGGTGACACTTGGTCAGAGGCTGGTGCAGGTGGTGAGTGACAGGCAGTACAGCAACCCCCTGGGATGTCTCCTTCCCAGTTTCCCCTTGTTTCTCACCAGAGGTGAAAACATAGGGAAGAGGCTGGGTGGCCTCGAAGGGTGCTCACTGCAAGAGAAGGACACATTGTCCAAGCTCCAGCTCCAGCTTTTAGGAAGCACAGCCCTGCTCTGGTCCAGTGGTCACTTGCGTTCCAAAGCAGCTTCCCCTTCTGGAGAACGCCAAGCATGAAAGGAAACAGCTCTGGACTGTTCTAGCCTGGGAAAAGGGAAGTGAGGAAGGGAAGTCAGTTACACCAAGGCGGTGTTGTGCAACTCCAATACTGTACTTTCCCTTTGAAGCTGCCAGGGCAGTGCTGGCATCTCTGCTGTAGGTAAGAGGAGCTGGCTCCTCCAGGGATGGAACAGTGAAATCCCTTTTTACTTGAGGCCAAAGGGACAAAAATTACTCCATTTGGGCAATTTAAGCTACAGGCATCTTGGGTTTGACACACCAGAGAATTTAGTGCTGCTGGTAATGCCCTGTAACTGTCCATGTAATCAATTAAAGAACTGATCCATCCTAAACACTGCTGAAGGAAAACACAAACAAAGGAGCCCATAAAGGTAATGTTTTCAATTTATTTATATAAACAATTGCATTTTAACAACATTGTTGTCCTACAAAAATAAAGTGAAAAACAATTCACAGAATTTTAAATAAATAATCTCAAACACCCACATTTAGAGGCTGTGGAGTACAAAACGCAGAGTGCACAGGAATCCTTGCTGAAGCAGCCTGTAACTTAACTCAAGTGATATGGTCTGAGGAATTCCTCTGTACCTACCCCAAAATAACTCAATCTGTCCAGACTTGCCTCCCTTTGCCTCTCAGCCAAACCCTGTTCCTGGGTTAATGGCAGAAGGGTGCTCTGAAGGGTGCCCAGAGCTGGATCTGATGGACAATTGCAGGAGGAACAAGTGTCTGAGCAGTGTTCACTCGTTAGCACATACAGTACTGACCACCTCTGGATACAAGGGGAGAGAAGGTTTTCCCTTCTTCGTGCTTCAAACAGAAAAATGAAAACAAAAGCCCTTCTTGCTCCCACAGCATCCATACCAAGGACCACCCCAGACCAGTCACTGGTATCGATGGCTGCAGGAGAGCTTGGTTCTGCTGTTCACGGCCACAGCTACAGACCTACCCAGCACGAGGCACGGCTGGCTCTACACAAATCCATGGAAACAGAAGCCACAGACAAACTACACTACCGCCAGAGCTGGTACAATGCACAAGCCTCTACAAGTGCTTGAGAGTTCAGATGAAATGGAAAACTCAAGTCCTTTTCCACAAGTAGTCAAGGAATTTTGGGCTGGGGCACAGAATACCCGGTTGCTGCTCTATTCCAGTCTGAAGTGACATTTTCTTTTTCCCTATAGTTCCCCAGCTGTTTTTATGGGAAGATCATCTTCTACATTTCCTCTCTAGAAATTAAAAAAAGATACCCTTACATGCAAAGTCTGAAGTGCTGGTACAAGATCCTGCGTAACCTATGTGCCCAGATGAGACTAGATATTTTAGTGCTGGATCAGGACAAGTATGTCTAGGAGATTTTGTGCTGGCCAGTTTTAAAGAAGCTTAAGCCACTTACTTAAAATGCCTCTGTTTATAAATTATAAATAAAACATTATCCCCCCCTCCCCCCCTAACCCCCCAATAAATAGAAGTACAAATTGCATGTACAGCTTGTGCACATAGGCAGAGCTACCTTCTGTGCCTAGAAGTGCTGCTTGAATCTTTTCTGTGTTCAGTTCTCTGTGCATTTACAGAGCTGCTCAGTTTACAGCCCCCCTGGTTTTGGGAGCACAAAGCCACAGCCACACCCTAACTCCAGCTATACTGTCCTCCTATCCTTAGAGTGACAGATATTAAAATTACATTATCAAGTAGACCAGAGAACTACAGCTATGAAAAGAATCCCAGTGCCTTGGGCTAAGTTTAAGACCTCCCCACAGTTACATAATAAAAACATCCCTATCCAAATGCAAGCAGCCTTGTATCGCAGCCTGAGAGACAGTTACTGCTAAGCTCAGTATCTCATTCTCACGCCCTTACACAACTAATACATCTGTCACACTTCCTTCAAAAAGAAGTAGAATCCAGGAAAAGTACTATTTTCTTTAAATATTTAAAATATTAAAAACATTTTTTTAAAAAGTTGTAAAAAATTTTTTTTCATCTAAATCCAGAAGTGGATTTGTACGTAAGAGACATTAAATTATGATACAAAGTGCCCTATCTGCAATGAGGGAGAGGTAGTATCAACAACAAATGCAATGCATTTTCTGACCTTACATAAAGAAGTGAGTCTCAAGTTTTTTTTTTTTGTTAATTTTTGAGTGCTCATATGAAATCCATAATCTCTTCTGCCAGTTTCCATTAAGTCAGATTTTTTCTTGTACTTTTAGGTCAATAGCTGCTTTCAAGTTGCTGAGAAAATAAGTTGCTTTTGTAGTGTTATGTGACCTATGAAAACTGCCAGACATAATCACCACCACTCCCCTTCATCAAGTATTAAAACAATAGTAAAAAGAAGCTGGAACCTTTATCCACTTTGGAATACATCGTTCTGTTACAGAAGATTTTAAACAAGGGATTCACCACTGTCAAGCTCAAACACAGAAAATCCCTTTTCTAAACGGAAGCCTTACCTCAGGTAAGGAATTTAAGGCAACCCCCACAATGAAGATGCTCAAGTTGGTTTTTTAAATACTAAGCCATAAATAGAATAAATAACACAGTTAAATAAATAAATAGATAGATAGCTGGGTTTCTACAGCTCCGCAGAGCGCTCTTTCAGCAGGAGCGTGGGGTTGATATCTTCCATGGCAGTTTTTGAGGTACTAACGTTAATCGTGGCCTCGGTGGGCTCGGGAGGCAGGATGTGGAAGGCAGTGAAGGGACAGCCCTTCACGTTGTTGCAGATGAGCTTCTGCAGGGAGGCTGTGTTGACGATGTCGAATCCCACCTTGCCCCCAAAGGTGCTGGGCTTCCAGTACTCGGGCGAACAGATGGCGTTGCCCATCAGCCCCTTCAGGGAGAACGGTGCCCCGATCTCCACCATGGTCTCGCCAAAGATGGCCCCGGGCCGGGGCTTCTCCACCAGCAGGCCTGGGTACAGCTCCATGGCATCGATGTCCCCGTACAGCTCCTCCAGCTCCGCTGCCATCTCTTTTTCTCCTGCAACGAGTGAAAAATGTAAGCGGAAAAATCCCATTTTCCGTGCAAGACTGTGCTGCTCAAGCCCAGTAATGACACTGCAGGACTGTGCGGGCATTTTAAGACAATGTCTCTCATTTGCTGGGAGGGATGAGGACTGTTACCTGTAAGCTCTTCGAAGGATCGGAACGGTTTCAGCATGAAGCGTTTCCTGTACTCGTTCAAGGACTGGTACCTCATCTGCCTGCTTTGGTCAATGGAGGCCTTTGCCACTTTCTGTACTGCAGCAGGAACGTTCTTCCCACCTGCAACCTGTTCATGAAAGAGGAAAAGCTGTTAAGATCTCCTGATATGAGTCACGAGGAAGTTGTGACTTTCCAGTGACTAAATAGCTTTATCCCATTCCCTTATCCCACCCCCAGCTCATGCCTCTGTCAGTTCACCATCAGCTTGAGGAAGGACCTACCCTGCCAGCACTTTGCTTGGAGAAAGATTTGACCATATGGGAGAGGCCATGCTCCAGCATGATGGAGTTGTTGTAGAGGAACTGCTGGAAGGTGTACTCCTGGTCATGGATGTGGAAGGTGTCGGGCAGCAGCGGGTGCCAGTGGTACAGGGTGTTGAACTCGGCTGCGATGCGGTTCTGGTACTGGAACCTCTGGTTGAACAGCAGCTCAGGGTCAAACTTCAGCTTGAAGTGGTACCCACTCAGGTGCTGCACGTAGTCCTCTATAACGATCTTGATTGTCTCTCCTGTTGGACAAAGGAACAGGAGAGAATGTTGGCACTGCATCTCCTCAGTGGCGGGGAAAACACCATTTCTGCACTGTTCTAGAATATACTTCAGTGATCAAGACAACACTTTCCTGTAATCTCTCCTAGAAAGCAATTCATGTACTTTATGTGACTAAGGGGTGGAAGAGTACTTCAGATCCCAAGAGTTCTGGGCTGTGGTTAGTGAGGTGTTTTCTACAGCCTGTTTTCCCCCTCCCACCCTCCAAAGACACAATTCCTTGCACCCTCCACAGAACAGCACACACCAGTATTTACTCTGTGTTCAGTCACACAGTATCTCTAGGAGAGAGGGAGGGGATAATGAAGGAACTTGATGTCTGAAAGCAAATCTCAGCTTCTGAACTACTTAATACAATTGTCTTGGTTTATGGTTTCAACTGGGGAAAGGTTTTTTCCAGCTTAGACCACATCACCATTTACATAAGATGAAATACCACTGGGCATACAATTAGACAGAAGAACTACGCAGAGTTACATTTTACACAACCTCCTGAACTTTAGACTTAATCACAGCCTTTCTTTTGAAGCATACCTGAGCTGACCCAACCCTACGGGGAAAAAATCCCCAAAATCCCACATCAGGGAGCCTGAGGTCATCCAGCCTCACAGGCTTTCTCTAAGAAAGGAACCTGAGCTTCCTGTCTTTTCACTGCTTTCAGTTCTGCTTCCCTCAGAAAAGGGAATTGAGTGTCCCTTGAGTTTTCT
Organism: Lycocorax pyrrhopterus obiensis; assembly: GCA_014706295.1. Classification (NCBI taxonomy): domain Eukaryota; kingdom Metazoa; phylum Chordata; class Aves; order Passeriformes; family Paradisaeidae; genus Lycocorax; species Lycocorax pyrrhopterus. Next base: position 28,118,691 of record JACSVZ010000013.1, read on the forward strand.
TCAGTTCCATCTTTAGCAGAGCTGGGGGGAAGCTGCACCTCAACACAACCCCAGCGACAGGCCATGAAGAAGCCACGCACACCCCAATTTATGGGATAGCTTTCCCCTCACTCCAGCTCTGCAGGCTGGAGCTGGAGCTGCACATAGCAGCAGCGGCCCTCACCTATCAGAATGAGCCGGGTGGTCTGGAAGAGCTGCTCGTCGTCCCAGTCGGGGTGCTGGCGCTTGAGCACGTCGCAGACGCGGTTGTGCTCGCGCAGCCAGATCGTGGCGTACATCATCAGCCCCGGCACCAGCCCAAACACCTCCTGCCCCACGGAGAACTGCAGGTGCTCGGGCACGTGGGGTGGGTACAGCATCTCTGCCTGCGTGTCCCTCACCGTCGGCGGGTACATTTCACCATCGATCATCTGTGCGTGGGGGAAACACCAGGAGTTGTGAGCTACGGTACTTTGGTTAAGCTCCGTCGACTCTCAACTCTGACTCACATTCTAGATCACCTACACCATTCACACAGCACTAATTTAGGAAATCTATGCCATCCAGTAAGAAGGTAGGAATTCTGAGCTAAGACATACCTGGTATTTTAGCTTTCCATCCTTTCGAAGCCTCAGTTTAAGTTGTCTCTCCAGAGTCTCTCCATAAATGTGGTTCAAGTCAACCTATAAAATAAAAGCATTTGGGACATGAAACCAACCTGCATTTTTTGCTATTTTAGGACAGGTCCCACTTCTATGGATACCAATAGGAGGTTCACCCCCTAGATGTTTACCTTTTAATTATATTACTGCTACCTTATAAGTATCATGCACCAATATTTAAGATGAAGCCAAATTATTTCCTGGCAACTGGAGCCATCTCTGAGTAAGAGGAGGTTGTTACACTGGCAATTTAAAAGGACTCTGTTTAAAGTGTCAGCAACTTTCTATTACGCAGACAGCTTTCTATATATACACACACAATTTATAGCTCTGGTTTGGACATACAAGTGACACTTAAAGTAAAGAACTCTTTGTTCAAAGGCCACCTATCTTGTAGGTAAAGATCCTAATTCCAAATCTGCTTTTGAAGTTCTTTTTAAACTAAGGCTATTAGCAGTACACAAGCAATACTTTAGTGCTGGATACAGCTCTTTGAAACTAACAGAGTCCAGAGAAGTTTTGGATACTCACTACATCTAACATGCTTTAGGTGAAACCAGATTTTTGGGAATAATAAAGAGATCACTGGACAGGTATTTTAAACAGAACCACTTGTGCACAGCACGTGGTTCTGACCCTGGAAGAGACACTGCCGAGCACCAGAATTTGGCCTGAGGAGCAGTTGCAGAAGGGGTAATCCCATGGGATTGTGGCACAGTGAGTGCACAGGTGTTTGTGTCCCCTGGCAACCTGCAGGATGCCATTCTGGCCATTCCAGCCGCTCAGCAGCTCCCGAAGAGCACGAGCCATGTCCCCAGAAGTGACCGTACCCCGTGGCCGAGCGCTCTGGTGAAGGCAGGGCCCCTCTTGTGGTCCGTCTTGAAGAACTGGTGGGTGAAGTGCTGGGCAAAGAACGTGAACATCACATTTGTGCCTTGCGGGTCAGGAATAAACTTCCTCCTCAGCAAAAACTTCTCCACGATCAGCTTCGAATCCGGGAGCTCTTTCTTACCTGTGGGAGAAACAGACAGTGAGATACTCAAGACAACCCTTTATGCAATACTGAAGTTTATTCCTAACAAAAAGGCTTAAGACTTTCAGTGGAATATCGAATGACAGCAGCACACAAACAAGGGGAATTATCTACTTTTCTGTGCTCACTTTCTTGATTTTATTAGAAATTTCTAAATTCCCTGCTTTTAGCATGTAACTCAATAGCAAGAACCAGAATAATTATCTTTTAGATCTTTACACAATATATCCAAAACATAGTCATTCTTAAAGTCAACTACACTGAAAAAAGGCTACAGACAAGCAGGTCCCATAGGAACTTCTAAGTATTTTTTCTTCTTAGAAAAGACCAAGCAATCATTACATGTCTGGTTTATTCCTCACCTTTAACACCCATTGGTGTTGGGCAGTCAAGTCCTACTGGTGGAAGGCTTCTTGTGTAGTAGGAAAGATTGGAATAAGCTTCCCAGCTTTTGTAACTGTAGTCACTATTGTAAGTTGGTGGGCTGTCAATCAAGTGTGATCTTGCTGAAAGACAAATAAATATTTGGTTATTTTTAACTGTACATTTTAGTCTCAAAAAGTAAATCACAAAGCCAGATCTTTTCCATATATTTGGCAGCAGTTGTAAATTCCACACAACTCAGTTACTGATGTTAAATACGATTACAGTTACTGAATAACAGGACTGGATCCTGGTTTATCAGGTGGATCTCACTATTAACATGAGCAATCGGATGCTAAGTTCATGTCAGCAAAATCCTGGACTCTTGCAGAAAGTAAAATCAAGCCACACTTCAGCATGTTTCATACAAGTCTGCATCATGCAGAAGTCCTAAATTTTGTTTTTTAACCTTAGTGCAATTTAGGCTTCTTGATTCATACACAGATCAATTCAGTGCAATATTCTGGAGTAAGTTTTAAGAAGACTGGAAGAGACAATTCACACTTACACGTTAGTACATATCTCATAATAGTGTCCCGTAAGAAGGGAATGTTGTTGATGATATTCCAGGCTCCTTGGAAGTGGGTGAGGATGTAGTGGACAGTGTTCGGTGATGGTTTCAGCGCTAGCCTCAGCCACGTGAAGAATTCCGCTGCGAGCGACAATGGGAAGGTTATTATTAATTGGCTCATGGAGGATAACCTGCAATGCTGGAATTGGATCACGCTTTCCATTTCCACGGAGAGGGCTGTGGGATACTCACGAGTGGTGCAGTTCTGCCCGTAGTAGCCTGTCCTGGTGCAGTCGCACTCGTAGCGGTCGGGCCCCGCGGTCATGCAGACGCCTCTGTTCTGGCAGGGGTTCGAGCAGCAGGGGTTGGCTGCGGGGGAACCAGAGCTCGGGTTAGCACCTCTGCAATGCACGCCCACCTTCCCAGGACTTCGAACAACGAACGAGAATGCCCCGGAGTTTAAAGCTGATCAGGAAGGCATCACAGCGACCATCCCTCCATCCACGGTAACCTCTGGGCTACCCAGGGAGCAGCTTCAAAAAGCACAAGAATTCGCCTCTTGTCTGCTACCAGCAATAAGCCCCCTCGGAAGGGGAGATCACCCCACACACACCAGAGAAATGGCAAGAGAGTGAGAAGCACAGGAAGCAAGAAGGCAAAGCGCGCGTTGATCCGGAGCGCGGGGCGGACTCACCGGCGCGGCCGGCGGCCAGGAGCGCGGCCAGCAGGGCCAGGGGCAGCAGCGGCATGGCGGGGCTGGGCTGGGCTGGGCTGGCGGGGCTGGCTCGGCAGCTCGCACTGCCGGCCCCTGTTGCGCTTCCCCTATTTATGCCACTGCCGAGCGAGCCCGGCTGAGTCACTGGCTGGCCGGAAGCACAAACCGGGAATTTCTCGGCCCGCCCCGGCCCCGCTCGGCCCGGCCCCGCTCGGCGCAGGTATGAGGGGCGGCCGCTGTCAGCGGCTGAGGGGAGGGCACGGGGCTGGCACCGCGGCACACCGAGCTCCTGCCAGCGCGGGGTTCCGCTGATCCACGATTTATTACTTGTTTAATTCATTAGGCGGGAGGTCGGAGGGCTGTGATCACACACGGGCTGCAGAGCACTCGCGCTGCAAAGCGCCGCACACAGCGGGAAGGAAGGAATGCTGGAGGGAATTTGGTTTTAGTTTAGTTTTAGGGATTTTAGTGTGTCTGACAAGACTAGACTCTGTTATTAGGCATTTTTGGAACAAACAATGGCTTTTCCCCAGCGCTTTTCCTTTAAAATTCACCACCACCGCTTCCTTCCCCCCCCCCCCCCCGCGCCCCCCGCCGTATAGATGCACTGTAAACAAATTTTCCCTACTTTCTTTGAGAGTACTTTATCTTTTGGTCATAGATTATTTTTTATTAATCACGACGCCTGCTACTATTTTTAGTCCCTCTTGCGTGAGGAACGACGATGAAAGCAGGAGGATGTCATGCGGTTGTGCAACCGTGCAGTGGGGAGCTGCACTTTCGCCCTCGAGGTCAGCATCAAACACCAAAAAACCATTGCTGCTTCAACAAAGAAAGCTTGTGATGGTGTCTGAATTGCAAATCAGTGACTTGACAGAAAGTGTATCCAAGCCGATTTAAACATAATCTTATTTTTGGCCTCAAAGTGTGTTGTGGTCAGTGAGTAAGTTGTGTACATCTGTAGTGGGTCTTCCTGGATGTTTTAGGACTGGTACACGAAAGGCTGCATAATCAAGAGAAGGCGGATAATATTTATTTACACATTTGCATGCAGAAACCACGGGCTGGGTCATACACTCCAGCAGAGGATGGCTGTCAGCAGCCTGTTCCCAGCTTAACGGGGGGCCACATCCACGTCTTGCTCAGTCTTATCAAGTGTAAAAAAGGTGTAAAATTTTGTTCCTGCATAAGCCAAATCAATTAATTATGGAACGCTGGTTATGCAGTGGATCAGGCTATAGCATGCACAGCACTATAGATCAAAGGTCTATACACATTTTCATACATTTCATATGTCTATTTCACACTGATTTTGTTCCATCTCACAAAGCTTTTGTGGATGCTGCCACATGATAAGACTTTACTGCAAACAGCAGGCAAATGAGATGTTGTGTTTTAATAAAGTGCATTGGAAAAATGTTTCTAGAATGTAGAACCAGCAACATTAAGGGGACAACTGAAGTAATTGTGTGCAGCCAGACAATCGCCCCTAAAATGATAATACAAAGGTAACTGTGCTATGATTTAGAGGACCCTGGAGATAATAGATAACTGATGATGCTTAAAGTTTTCAATTATTATAATTAACCAATGTGTAAACCAAGAAACCGGACGGAACTCCTTTGGAGAGGATGTTTCCCTTTGGGAAGCAGTACTTCTGCAGCTGGAAAACCAGTCAGCCTCCCCCACCTCCCAGCCAACGCTGCATACAGTGTGTCATGAGCTCTCTCGAGTCTGATTTTGGCTGGGGAAGGTCATTTGTGTGCCTGCCAGCTGCAGCAGAATTGAAGGGACTCTTCAGCTTTCCAAAATAATGAAAAATCAGGGAGATACAATAGTGCTGCTTCTCTGATGGCTGCCCTTTCCCACTCATTGGTTTGGGACTGTCTCAGGTAAAGAACTGGTTTTATGTTGGAAAGGGAATTTTTCTTAGAAATGGAAGTTTGCTGTGGCAGGATCCACCACCAGGTGGAGATTGTATGCGTCAACTAAGTGCTCTTTCGGTTTCTTGTACATAAACCATCTTTGCAAAGAATTAGTGTTATTTTTCTTTCTGTTACTTGAAGTACCCTTTCGTCCAGGTAAGTAGCCTTTGAAACAAAGAACCTTCGTCAGCCTCAGCCTTTTTGCATTCGCTGACATTTCTGGAGGAGGCAATTCCCTGAAGCTGTTCCTGTTTCTATTTTAGGTTTAACTGCATAAATTCACACTTTCCAAGGCAAGGGTTCAGGACAGAGTATGCGGTGACCCATTAGGATTGACATGCTTCAGTAATGCCACCAAAAGAAGGGGAAATGGAGTGGCAGGGAAAACATTGTCCCTCGGCACTGGTGCGGCTCCATTTTGCAATGGCTCAGCTGAACTAGCACTTAATTTATCCTTAAGCCTTTTTAATGTGTTTGAAATATTTTCCCTCCCTTTGTGACTGTGGCAATCTCATGTTTTACAGCGCAGTAGTTTCCTGGGAGGTGAACCAGATTCATTTGCTCTGTGCCTTTTTCCTGCTCTTTTATGGCAGAAGGAGCTCAATCTGAGGTTTGCTGTCTCAATTTGGATACGTTGCTCCAGAAGCAAGCACACTCCAAGGCTGATTGGACACGGTTATGATAACAATCCTGGATGTTCCAATAATGTTCTTGAGAACTGAAGGACCTCCAGGGGAAGTTGGTGTCTTTAAGCTCCTGTTTGTGCCTTTTGCAGTATCAGAACTCTGTTAACAGACAGGTTTGATTATGAAATTGCTCTGTGCTTTCATGGGATCACCCTGGCCAGGCAACTGGGCTGCACTTGTGTTTCTCTTCCTGCTGTGTCCTCACGGAGCACTCTGGTCAGTTGGGTCCCAGTTTCATTGGCACCCTGGGTTGTGCTGGAAAACAAAAGTACTCATTACCTGGCTTGGAGACAAAGGAGGTTTGCTTATTTTCCCCAGGAAAACCGCAGTGAAAAGGTGCCTCATTTATGGGGTTTCCAGGCTACCACAATTTTGGAAGTGTTCAGAACGGAAATCAGTTCCAGGCAAAAATAAGTATGAATATAGACAATGTGAGAGCTGGGAGCTGGATTGCCTTGACCTCAGGAGAAATCCCATGGACAGTGATTGGCAAGGAATGTTTGTGCACAGGCTGGGGCTGCTGGCACACACCTGTTCCAGGGGGACCAGGAGCAGGAGGATGAGCTGGGAACTCACCTCAGGGGGTACCTGTAGACATCAGTCATTGTGTAGGGAAATGGAGCATACCTTCTTATCCGAATCAGCTTCAGTTGGGGTTGTTCTTACTCCTGGAATTATATTTTTTAAAATGTACAAAAAAATAGGTGGGTGGCACAAAAATCTACATCTGACTTAGGCAAGACCTGATCAACTTTTGAGTCCCATTTGTTGTGGTTTGACACTGGTTAAAACACCAGGCACCCATGAAAACCATTCACTCACTCTCCTCTGCCATAGTTGGACAGAGAACGGGAAAAAATGAAGGGTTCATGAGCTGAGATAAGGATTGGGAGAAAACATTTTAAGGGCAAAACAGGCTCAAATTTAAAGATATAAAGTAAATTTATTATTAACAGAGTCAGAGAAGGATAATGAGAAGTAAAATAAGCCTTTAAAACACCTTTTTCCCCCCAGCCCCTCCCTCCTTCCCAGCGACAGTGCAGGGACACAGGGCACAGGGATTTGATCAGTTCGTCACTCGGGATTTTCTTCTGTTCACTCAGGGAGAGGAGTCTTTTCTTTGTTATGCTGTGAGTCCCTCCCACAGGTAAACAGTCTTCCCAAAACTGCTGTGTCATGGGTCACTTGTTCAACGGGGTGCAGTCTTTTAAGGTTAAGCTGCTCTAGTTTGGAAGCAAGAGCTCCCTTTATCTCTGGAAGCAGGGGCCCTCTCTCTCTATTCAGGTCTCTCACTGGATCACAGCTTCCTCTGGCATCCACCCACTCCAGCGTCAGCACTTCTCCCATGGGCTGTGAGTGGATCTCTGCATCCCCCGTGGACTTCATGGATTACAGGGGGACAGTTTGTTTCGCCATTGTCCTCACCACAGCTTGCAGAGGAATTTAGATTCCGACGTTTGGAGCACCTTCTCCCCCTCTTTCTTTTCACTGACCTTGGTGCCGCCATGTTGTCTTCCTCTACACATTCTCACTTCCTTCTCTTTCTCTGACTAGAAAAAAAACTGCTAGGTATCATTGTCAACAAGTTCCACCAACTCAAAGATTCTTGCAGCATCTCGCAGCGCCGAGAGGTTGATTTAGTCCAGGCTCCGCATCAGGAAATCGCTTGCCACCTTTCTGCTGCTGGCCACGTGGCCCCCACCGCCACCACGCAGGCAGTGGTGGCCGCTGCGGTGCTGGTGCTATTTAACGCCTCTCCTCATGTGGGGCGCTGGGAAGGAGAAGCTGCCGCTGCCCTTCTGCCCTTCTGCCCGTGGCACGGCTGGCTAGGGATGGCCAGGCAGGTAAAGTTCGCCGTGGGCCGCGCCAGGATGGCGGCAGCCATGGCAGTGCATCACCACGGGTTGCACCAGGACGCCCCGGCGGTGGCTCACCGCCACTGGGAAAACTGCCCCCGTGCCCTTTTGATTGCCTTCTTAAATATGTCATCTCAGAGGCGTTACCAACCCCTCTAATTGGGCCAGCAGCATGTCCATCTTCAGAGCCATCAGGGGTTGGCTCTGCCGGACATGGTGGAAGCTTCCAGCAGCTTCTCACAGAAGCCACTTCTGTGGCCCTCCCCTGCTACTAAAAACTAGGCTGTGCCCAAATCAGCACACCCCTTTTTAAAGCAGCTTCCCTTTGGACTTCAGCTGCTGGAAAATGACATAAATCCACAGCTTGTGTTTTATTTGCAAGCCAGTAAGAGTTCTGAGGAATGCTTTCCAATATGAGAGATTGTATTTGATCATTAACATCTGCATAGAGTAAACCCTGCTCAACAAACCCTTTCCAAGCCTTTGTTTTTATTAATGTCTCTGAGTTCTTGTTTTAATCCCCCGGCATTCTTGACAGACTCAGTTACGAGTCAAAGGCTGTAATGAAACAGGTGAGAAGGGTGACTTTACACAAGATTTACCTGCAGAGGTGAGATGTGAAATGAGACACCTGTACAGTGCTGTGTGGTGCCCAGATTTCTCTCAGGCCTGTTTGCTTTGCCAGATACCTGTATTATATCATGACTACAGGGCATCTGCACACTGCTTGGGACGTGATACACATCAGTTTGTTACCAAACGAGAGAAGAACACAAGAATTGCTCCTTTTCGCTCAGCATAAATGTGGATCTCCACCTGATCCAAAGCAAGGCTGAGCTCTTTCCTTGGGAGGTGCCCAGACACTGAATTCCCATGGTTTTATATGAACGAGAATGAATGAAGCCCGTGCAGAAATGGCTTTCAGAACTGTGTTTTGTTTGTTCAGATGAAGTGGATTAGACAAGATGATTCCTTTCCTCATTGGCACTCTTGGTAGTCACAACTAAGTCACAACTAACCCAGTCCTGCCTGACTAGTTCCTGACAAACAAGCCCTAAATGACTTAAACTCAGCTCGAAGCTCTCTAGGACAAGCTTTTTCCAAGGAGTGTAGATGAATGGAGGATGAAGCGCAACATTTTTATCCTATATGATAGTTTGAGGCAGAGGCTGACTGAAAATTTCATCCTAGCTACGATCTGTCCCATTTTTTTTTAGGTGACAAAATGGTGACCTTTTTATGGTGAATTTAAAGGGGAAGGCCATAAACATGAGCTATTAGATAAACATAAGATTTTGGCAGCCACACTCTGGATTAGATTTGTGGATTTTTTTAAACTTTTTTTTTAAATTTCAAATAATTTTTCAGATATTTTGTTTGGATACACTCATCTACAGGATTTTTTTTTCCCTATAAAAGCAGTACCTATTAAAATGGAAAATATTTTTTGTTGTTCCTTGACTGAAGAAAAGCATGTTTTCTTTATTGGCAATTGTTATTGGCGATTTTTACAAAAGATAAGCTGTGAATTTCCCTGCTCCCGGGATCCTGGGATTTTTTGCAGAGCCCCTGTTTTTCCTCACGCAGCCTCCATGCGTTCCGATGTGGACATTTGATCACAGGGAGCTCTGAAATACGTCATGAAATTTTGTAACTGCCTTACATAAAGAAACGTCAGCCGACATCTTATCTGCTTTTGGTCACCGGCTGCAACTCACGCTAAGGTAATTGCTTCTGCTGTGCCATTTTTAGTAGCATTGTATATCAAAACGCTTTTTTTCCTGTGGGAAACCTGCACAGAAAACCCTCCTTAGATTTCCAAATACTTTGCTCCTCAATGCAGATGCTGGAATTTTCTTTTAGCAACTTCCTGCTTAACTTTTAGTGAAATCTCTCATCCAGCCTCACGCCCTTTTGTTGTGCAAATGCAATCATCTGGAATTTTCCTTTGCTTCCAGCACATGGACATTAAACTGGATAAGGGAAAATGAAGTAGGTTTTGCTGAGTGGAAAATTGTTTCAGTATAATGCTTTCTTACATAAAACACACCTTTGGGTACTAAAGTTTATTTGGCTTTATTCATTAATCTCTTTTTTCATTCACTCTAAAGAAAGGAAATATTACTTCTGCAAATAAGATTTTTTTTGATACAAGAGGATTTACCAGATCAGTTCACAACAGTGCAAAACCTGCACTGTTCCACCCAGTAAGCTCTGCTCTGCAGAGTTTTGTAAGGTTGTCTGGGAACTCATGGTTTCATGGAATCACAGGATCCCAGAATGGTTTGGGTTGGAGGGACCTTAATGCCCATCCAGTGCCACCCCCTGCCACGGGCAGGGACACCTTCCACTAGCCCAGGTGGCCCCAAGTCCCATCCAGCCTGGCCTTGGACACTTCCAGGGATCCAGGGGCAGCCACAGCTTCTCTGGGCACCCTGTGCCAGGGCCTCCCCACCCTCACAGGGAACAATTCCTTCCCAATATCCCATCTAACCCTGCCCTCTGGCAGTGGGAAGCCATTCCCTGTGTCCTGTCCCTCCATCCCTTGTCCCAAGTCCCCCTCCAGCTCTTCTGGAGCCCCTTTAGGCACTGGAAGGGGCTCCAAGGTCTCCCCAGAGCAATGACATCCAGTGCTTTGAGAAGGGGGAAGCTCCACGCTGCAGCTCCTTGTTGTGACCCTTCCCTCGGTGCCCACAGGGAAGGTGCCACCAAGGTACCCCCGGGCTCTTCCCTGGGGCCTAGAGGGGATTCAAATATTGATACTGAGACACTGAGTTCCTTAAAACTGACTCGAGCTCTTCCCAGCTGGAGGCTGGAGGAGTCATCTGCTGTCAGCCAGAGAAGAATGTTCCATGACACAGCTCCCGTGGCAGCCCTTGGGATGGACAGTGCCCGCACAAATTATGGCTGTGGCTTGCACCAGGGCGGGGAGGCTCCTGGAGCGGGCTCTGCCCACTGCAGTATACCCAAACTCCCAAGGCTCCTTTCTACTCATCTTCACGTCCAGAATTAAATCAGGACTGTTTTCCAATGGCTTGTCACTTTGCCACACTTCCAGCATACCCTTACAATTAAAAAAAAAAAAAATAGGAAGAAATTAAAAGATAAAAGGGATGAAATTATATTGAATAAGCTGGTTACTGGTGAGGGAAAAGGACTCAGTGACCAAATTAAAACTGTGGCCCATGATCTTTTTCCATAATAGGCCTCTAGAAACTCAAATTATTTGTAGTTACCAGTGGGAATTGGAAACACTTGAAGAAATACTATGAGTTAAACTACTCAGGTCAGAACAAGATCAAGACAATGTACATCTCAGGAGAGACAAACTGGAGAAATTCCTGCTTTATTCAAAGTGAAATTAAATGATTGGGAAGGAGACATCACATCATATTGTGTCTTGCCAAGACATATGACTCTAAGCAAAGGCAAATCTTCTGGAAATTGTTCAAATGCTTTTCTGCTTTTTGTGACGGCCAATTATGCAATGGCATAAAAACCTGGCCCGATCACTGGGCTTAAAATCCAGCCTCTGAGGGAAACTGCCCTGGAGATGCTCATCAGGAGATAAAGCCTCTCTGGCTTTGACCTCTCTCCCTAGAATATGTAGTTAGGGAAAACGTATAATGATCAAAATTACAGAAATAGAAAATAATTAAGGAGCTACAAGCCCTGCAGTGGCTGTAAGAGATCAGACCCACAGCCCAGAGAGTTTATATCTGCCAGGAAAAACATCTCATGTCTCTTTTCGGTGCTGGAGCTGTGTCAGCCATCCCTCTTCAGGAATGCCATCCGCTTATCATTTCCATTTGGATGTCTTGGGGAACCTGAAGCCAGCCAGGTGCACCTTGTGCCTGCAGGAACAGCCCTTTGCAAAGAGCAGAACTGGGGATCACAGGCTTCTTAAGGCTGGAAAAGACCTTGGAGACCATCAAGTCCAACCATGATTCCCAAGAGGATGTGTTCTCGCACAAGAGTGTCCCACGAACTGAAGTGTCCAGGTTACGGGCTAACTCATGTCTAGCTGAATTACTGTTTTTACAAGTAAAGTGTGTGAATTTATGGTTCTAATTATTGTCCTCCACAGAACTCATCCTATATCATGAATTTTGATGGTGTTACTTTGTGGAGCAGTTGTAAATTTGGTTTAATATCGACGTGACTCTCTTCCACTATTTTTCTGTTTATCCAGAGGCGGTCCTGACTATACTTTGGGATTTATTTCTCATCCTGACCCCCGGTGTAGAGAAGATAAATCATACAAGCCCAACAGAAAACAATCAGCTTGTCTGGTTCAGTGGCTTCCAGCAGCTGTGGAAAGTCTGTGCTGGTGCCTCTCTATGTGCTGCTTGGAGGGAGTTCATTAAGTAAATGAGGGCTTTGCAGCGTTCTGGTGGTGTGTGTTATTTTGGGGTTTCATTTCAGATGGCATTCTTCCGGGGATTGTTTTGGAGAGAGTTGCCAGCAACCTGGGGCCAGTGGGCTGGAGGCCAGGTTTGGGTGGAAATAGCAGGGTTTATGTCACCAGCACAGAGCTCTGTCTGGGCAGCTAATTTTGGGCTGGTGCTTCTTTGAGGCATCGGCAGTTCCTGCGTGTGACTGGTTCCAGCCGTCACAAAGGCTGTCACAGGCTTGGGACAGGCCTTCAGTGGTGTCCAGACCAGCAGCTGGAGGCAGGGCCGGTGGGAATCACCATTCCCTGCTGTTCCAGGGAGTGTTTCTGTGCCTGCAGCTCCATAAGGGGTCCAGCTCTTCCTGGGGAAAGAACACCTGACTCTATGCAGTACCTGTGTTTCCTCTGAACTCAATTTCCGTGGGAAGGGCCAGAGCGGCCATGCAAATAGCTCCCCGTGGCTCCTCTCACCACAAACACACTCCTCCACCCTGTCTCCTGGACTCCATGAACTCGGATGCTCTGGGGTCAGGCCTGTGTGGGGAATGGAAGTGTAGATGTGGCAAGAGAGACCTCGTGAACTTCCACTGGCTGAACTCGTGTGAAAGGCTGAAGCTCCTGCCCAGATCCATCAAATATGGATCATTCCACACAGAATAATTCTGAAGTGTTGCAACTTAGCTCCTGGGGGTTTTAAATGTTTATAGACTTTCCAGAGGGTAGGAAAGAGGGGAAATATTTACCTGTAGAACATTTCTGTTATAGTTGAGCAGTAGGAATGCTGGGCCCCTTGCCCAAGGCTTCTTGCTCCCTGCTGTGTAGCGCTAATGAATGTAAATGAGTAAAGGCAGGACTGTGAGCAATGCTGAGCGAGGAAAAAGCCCCCAACAAATGCAAAGCACAGCAGGAATCACCAGGTAATGAGGTTACATCCTTTTTTGTGTGCTGCATCCACTGGGCATGCAATATTTTCATATCAGGTTATTTGTTACCTACTCCTAAACAAGTCTCTGCAGCCCCATGGAGATTTACATTGCAATGTTTTGGATGCTCTACTTATCCTTGGGCTGGAATCTTACAGTGATTGCCAATTACCTGGAGGTCTTCCTCAGCACAAGGCAGTGCAAGATCAGTGTGAAATAAAGAACTTAGGCACAGCATCAGAATCTGGACAGTTAAAATGTTCACGGTGGACAGGAGTGAGACAAGCTTGTCTGCAGAACTCCTCAGATCCAGTGGTTTCATACACTGCTGGATAACTCTTATCTAACTAACTTGGAACCACTTCCTGTGCAAAAAACCCTACATGACTTCAGGCTTGCAGTCATTAAAAATTGTGTTGGTTGAGGTAACGTGTTCCATTCCATATCCTAGGCCTGTTTGGATTTCATCCAGGTGAACATTTCAAAACATCCCCTTCCCAGGTGTTCTCATTCCAACTTAATTAGGAGAGTGATTTTAATTTTACTCTTTCTCAGCTGTTCCTTTTTGCTCTGATGCTTAACCAAAATATTAATAAAGTCTTCACCTCCCATGCATTAAAAACTGGCTTTTCCACCTGATATAGCTCTGTCCTTATCTTAGGGTGAATCTTTTTTTCTCACTTTGAATTTCACATTTGATATAGCCATTTTTAACCTTCTTTTTAAATTACCAGTATGTGGAATCAGTCCTGATTTTGGGATGGAGTGCTCGTCCCTGAGCTCTAATCCCTGTTGTGCCTGGGGTCAGGCATTCATGAACAGGAGCACTGCTAGAGAACATGTCTTTAAATACAGTCATCCCTGGCATATCCATATCCATTTCCAGGTCTGGAATAGCATATTTGAAGCTTGTGGCAAACAACGTATTCCACATTTGCAGAATTTTTGTTTAAAATACAGTGTTTTTTCCTTAATATATGCAAAGTGCTTTGTTTTGACAAGAGCTGAAATTATTTTAGTCCAGCCTGGTAAAGGGACTCACCCCTCTGCCCTTTCCATGCACCTGGGGTGCATTAGAAGTGTGGCTTCCTAGAGAGGTTTTAGAATCATGGAATCATTAAGGTTGGAAAAGACCTCCAGGATCATTCAGTCCAACCTGTGGCCGATCACCAGAGCTAGACCAGAGCACTCAGCCCAACGAGCCTTTGTCAGCCAGACCAGAGCCCTGCGTGCCACATCCAGTCATTCCTTGAACACCTTCAGGGATGGGGATTGGGCAGCCCCTTCCAGTGCCTGCCCACCCACAATTTTGACTTAGTAAACCTGCTGGGTACTGTGGCTAAGGGGAGATGCATATAAAACCTTCTGGGGAAAAAAAAAAGGAAAAAAAATTATTAAAAACTGAAAGGTAATAATTAACATGAAGGTAACCACTGCTAACAGAAGTAGTTTGTTTAGTTACTGAATAAAGTGCCACTAGGCAAATGAGATGACAAATTTGAATTGACGTGCATCCTAAAATAATCCATACAAATTTTGCAGGAGCCATAGCCACTGCTGTTGTTCTTTGAGGTCACACCTCCTCCTTTTGTCCATATGATGTAACGTGGGCTGGGTGCTGCGTGAGCCTTGTTTGCCTTCCTGTTACAGGAGCTGTTCAGCTCCCTGAGGTTGTCAGAAACCCCCGAAACCTCCAGAAAAGTTTACGGGGGATTACGGGGAGCTGCAAGCTCTGGAACACCAGGATATCCCTGTGTCGCTGGGATCGTGTGTTCAGCTCAGAGACTGGATTTAGGGAATAATGGGCATGGCTAGGTGATCATTTTTGGCTTGATGTTGTTCTTTTGTTTGACCAGAGAATAAAGGTGAAAACTTAGCAAGACCAAAAATGATCATCTGTCTTTAGGTTCTCATGCCCATTGTCTTCCCACTTCATTATCAAAAAGGAAAGATGTTGGTTTTCAAAATATTTACCAACTGAAAATGCCCAGCAAGTTGCTCTCAGCTGGGTGTGGACACACATATGATTCAGTCTATTTTTAGAATCCCAGAATCCCAGAATAGTTTGGGTCAGAAAGGACCATAAAGCCCATCCAGTTCCACCCCCGTCCCCTTCCGCTGTCCCTGGTTGCTCCAAGCCCCATTCTGCCTGGCCTTGGACACTTCCAAGGATGAGGAGTCCACAACCTTTTCCTGATGTTGGTGTGAGTGTGCAAGCCATGGATAGTGATGTGCATTACGTGCCCTGTTCTATCTCCTCTCCCTGGCTCTGACCTCAGCATTCTCCTGGCCAGGCTTCCAGTATTTATGTTTTATGAACTTCACTAGATAAATATGTGTAAGGCATAATAAAGTTTATTTAAACATAGAAAATTGTAAATAAGAAAAAAATAAAAAATAAGTAATATTAAACAGAACAACATTTTGGGGAGAGAACACAAAATTTATCCACACATCTGGTGAAATAGTGACTCTTTTTGGGCTGTCTCCTTACGACTTTAAAAATGGGAAAGATGGAGCCAAAATAAGGTTGGGCTTATGAAGGATTTTGATTTAATCCTGTCTGGTGAATATCTACGTTGCAAGTGGCACAACCTTGTGCTCATCCTTTAATGCACAGAATTATGATGAGGAAAAGTAGATTCTGATGTACTCAGCTCTGAAGAGCCACGCATCTCTGTAAGGGTGGAAAAATAGGAGTGAATATAAGTGGGACCCTACTGGGAAAGCTTTAGGAATAGCTGAACCTGGAGGGAATTGAATGGGAGGTTGTTGGGGGTTTAAGCTGCTGACACAAGCCCCAGAACAAAAATCATTCAGGTGTGCATTGTGTTACAGATTTCCTGTGATGCTTCGGCTGCTGTTCCAACACGTGACTCGCCTCTTTTAGAGAAGGTGAGGACCCATCTGTGTATTTCCAGACACCAACCATAGATATTTATGCTCTCCCTTAGGCTCAGAGATAAATTGCTTAAGGAGATGTGTATTCTTAAGAGCAAGCCCATTGCTGTCTTCGCTATTAATGGCATTATGGATTGTATGAATGTTCTCAAATCTTCACCTAATCCCAGTCTCAAAGCTTCTGTGTTTGTGACCAAGTTTCTCACTTCTTCTGACAGAACATGGGGGCAATATAGGGTTTTATTTAAAAGAAAGCATTATATGAGGAAGTGGCTAATTATTTGTTTTGCATGTTTCCAGTTTGTCACAAATATTCATGTTTGCCCTTTTATGCGAGGCACTGCGTTATCACCTTAAGCTTTATCCAAGATATCCCTGGAGAAATAAACAATTGAACTAGTTCTTCCAGAGCTGGAAGAGGAAGGGTGACTTTGAGATTAGAGTTAGGCTTTTGCCGTTAGCTTCATGTCCAGCCTGGTGAGAACTGTTCAGGTTCCTGTGCCAAACCACCAAGTGTAAGAGCAGAGGAACAGGACTGGTTTGTCACCTCAGCCTTGTCCCCTGGGCAGGGGCACACTTTGGAGTTCTTACCACATTCACCACACCTGGGATACAGGGGCAGTGGGAGCCTGTGTCACAAAGTGCAAATAATCTCGCCAACAAGATGGATTGAGGGTTGTGACTGCAAGCTCTGGTTACCAGGTATGATCTGTGCTCATTGGATTGGCCCTCCTTAAGTATTTCAATTAAGAGAAATTTTCAGGTCACTCTGTGCATGTGAGGAGGGGTCACATGAGCGAATTGTCTTTTACCTGTGGAAATATTGTACTCATGTTTGTTCAGGTACATCCATGCTCAGCCCCAGCTTATTGGCTTTCCAGACATGAATCCACGACCCCCTCCTTCCAGGATGACCCACGTGCTCTCAGCTGCTTGGCATGTTGTTAGCTGAGTATGACCTCAATTTTCTCAAAGCCAGCCTATTTCCAGCTGAAGTTTTAGGATCCTGATCCTGTTTATTGATCCCTAACCACCTACCTAATGTCTTGCTCCCAGCAAATGTTTTGGCTGTATATTGTACCTCTTTTAGCAAAAACCACCACACAGTGGCATTTGTATCTTAGGTTTGTGCCTGTCACTGTCCAAAAGATCAAATTTCCCAGTCCTTCCAGCAAGCAGAGACACAGGATTGGCTGAGCAGGATCACAGCTGTGAGTTGTCAAGATAAATCAACAGATAAGTCATCAAAGAAGAGGAGAGAATTGGTGCTGATAACTCAGTTAAGTTGTCTTTCCACAGAGGGAAGGGCTGGACAGGTCCTGAGAAAATACCCAAGAATTGCAGCTTTTGGTGAACATTAGCAAGGTGAAATTAAATCTGGAATCAACAAGGATCCAGGGACATCTTTGCTGTTCAGAAGAGCATCTGGCTACTAGAGAGTGATGAGCATCCTGATGGAAAGCATCATTCTTAATCTTCCAGCTTTCTTGGCAGCAATTTTTACCTTAAGGGTGGGCAGGCCCTGGCACAGGGTGCCCAGAGAAGCTGTGACTGCCCCTGGATCCCTGGAAGTGTCCAAGGCCAGGTTGGATGGGGTTTGGAGCAACCTGGGATAGTGGAAGGTGTCCCTGCCCATGGCAGGGGGTGGAACAAGATGGGCTTTAAGGTCCCTTTCAACCCAAAACATTCTGGGATCCTGCGAATTTGTTAAACCTGAGCATGTCCAGTTGAATAGGGGAAACCTCAGCTGGTGAGTATTTCTCCTTTGGTATCTTTTGCCTTTCTTGGTTAGCAGTACTGGGTATTATCCACTGTGATGCAGGTTGTGTTTGCCTTGCTTTTTGTGCCTCATGCCATCCTGGACAGATACATTTATAGAGATACAGAGTGTGTGGGGGTGTATTTACATATGTGGCACATCCAGCCGCATAAACCTGTATTGACAGGGTTTTCTGAGAGCTCACTGTGAACATTTTATTTGGTGTGTTTGAAGCTCTAGACTTAATTCCAGTCTGGCTAAGAAATCTATAGCATGTGCTTTTGGAGAGGTCTGGCTGTAGATAAAATATTAGATAAAATGTAGATAAAATCTTACTTAACCACTATAGGAACTTGCAGTCAACTTGATTTAGACGTAGGTTATTTCGAGCCCCTAACCCAAGTGAATAACATGGATGCAGAGGCTTTGTGTGGTGCTGATGGGTTGAGAATTTCACCATGCTCTGTGCACCCCATTTGCACCAGGGGCCTGTTGCACTCAAAGAAGATAAGGTTAACCATGACAGATGGAATTCCTGATCTTCCTTCTCACCCTTTGCTCCTGCACTCCCATCCAATCACTTCAGGCTGCAGATGAGGAAAAGGCACAGATACTTCTCTAATTTGGGAAGGGAGTTGAAGAATATTTGTGTGCCAGGCACAATCCAAGGCTTGCATAACTGCAGTAAAAACACGGAGTTGTTCTGGCACTGTCGGAGTTGGCATGGAGGAGGAGCAGAGTCCTTTGCTGGAACAAACAGTTCCCAAGTCAGCCTCAGTGCAGGGATCTCCTCCTTGGGATCCTTTCAGCTCTGTGGAGCTTTTACCACTATGCTGAGTTGAAATGGGAAGTAATTTCCATCAGAGAAGGAGCAGTTAGGTTTTTTCCTACCTAATCTTTCCTTGCTAATGGTAATGGCCCTCTGTGACTGCTGGACTACTTGGCATTTTCTGAGCACTATTAACCTGGATTTATGACCTGAGCTCAGTTAGAACTGCAAGCACCGGGACCTTCAAGAATGTTAGAATTACTGCTCAGTTCTTAGAAACAATAAAGCATCTGGACGTTTTACACTGAAGAATAAAAATTTCAAAAATAAAAGGTCTGGATTCAAGATGTGCTTTTAAGACTTCTGTCTTAACCACTACAACTTCAAAAGTGAATCAAACTTTCAAAACTTCAGGTGTTGTTTTGTTCAAGCTTGGGCTAAAACCAAATCTTTATACCCAGGAATAGTAATATGCCCCTTCAAAATTCCAACATCCCTTCTAGCAGAGTTTTACAAAACTACTGGCTGAAGAGATGACAGCTTGGTATGAAGCTGAGTTTGAGTGAAGCATTTTCAAAAGGGAGAAAAATCCAATACTGCCATCTCAAGTGCAAAACTCCTTGAAATATCCAGCAGGCTGATGATAGCTTGATCAGTAAATCAGTAAAAGCAGTAAATCAAAGGTGTTCAATAATTATGGTTTCCTTACAGAACTAATGTCCCAGTTATTAGGAAGTTTACCCAGTATGATTTTGAGGTTGGTCCCATCCCGTACCAGAGTGGGATGTAATGATTTTAGTGCAATTCCACCTAGATCCTGTCATTCCCTTCTGAGCAGAGAAGAGCTGGAAGAAGTTCAGACCCAGAAATAAACCAGGTAAGTGCCTGGACGGCTGGAGTTCTGAGAGGGTAATAAAGTAGGTAAATATACAGCATAACTTGGCTCCGTGACAGTTCACCTTCTATGGACATACTGGACGGGGAAAGAAGAGTTTCAGGTGTCTTTAAAAATAGCAGATGAAGTAATGGAGGAAATATTCATCTGGATACAGGGGAGGGAATGCTTAGAAATTAATGTCTTGCAGATCATCCCATTCTCTCTCTGGGAAGCGATGGAAACATCAGAGGGTGCTGAGCAGCACATGAGGAATGGGGAGGGGGTGGCCCGGTAGCAAGAAGCAAAGCAGGCACAAACTGCTTTGTGAGAGGAAGGAGAGAGGGGAGAAAACCCTGTCCTGTTCTCTCTTCCTCCCAGCCATGCTGGGCCAGTCCCCCCAGTGCTGTGCTGGGAGCGGCTGCTGGAGGACAGCATCCTGCCGAGCAGCCGGGGCTGTTCCGTGTGCCAGAGCCTCTCCAAGCACAGCTGCTCTGAGGGTTTTATCTCAGCGCCTGAGAATCCCTCCAGCCCTGCCTGGAACACACATTCCATCCCAATGACAGTGGGATTTTAGGTAGCAGGACACACTTTAATTGCCTTTTCTCACATGGTTGGTAGCAGAGAGCTCTGATATGAGAGCCTGAGTTCAGGGCTGGCCTGGGAGCAGAGGGGGACGTGTCCATCCAGAGTAGCCAGAGCAAGGAATGCCCATTGCCTGCAGTGACACCAACTAACTGCAGAGTCAGTCCCTGACAGGAGCCAGGCTGGGAGAGCTGGGGGTGTTCGCCTGGAGAAGAGAAGCCCCCAAAGGGGCTCCAGGAGAGCTGGGGGGGAACTGGGACAAGGGATGGAGGGACAGGACACATGGAATGGCTTCCCACTGCCAGAGGGCAGGGTTAGATGGGATACTGGGGAGAAGTCCTTCCCTGTGAGGGTGAGGCCCTGGCACAGGGTGCCCAGAGAAGCTGTGGCTGCCCCTGGATCCCTGGAAGTGTCCAAGGCCAGGTTAGATGGGGCTTGGAGCAACCTGGGCTAGTGGAAGGTGTCCTTGCCCATGGCAGGGGGTGGAACAGGATGAATGTTTTGATCCCTTCCAACCCAAACCATTCCATGATTCTGTATATTCCATAAACTATAACATTCCGTGTCTATTCTTTACTGATGGGTGATATTACTAAAGGCACAACAGAAATCAGAAGCCTTGAGAACCAAACTGGAAAGGTGGAGAATGAGTGGAAAAGGCTTCTGGCAGAAGGACTTGTTTGGTGACCTTTATCCCTCAAGTAGTGTTATAATAAATCCTAAGGAAACGTAGGAAATTGGATGTTTGTAGCAAGTAATGGCCTGGAAGAGCAGCCTGCAGCCTTAGGCAAAGCTGAAAACCAAAGACGTAGCAAATTAATCATTAAGCACGGTAATGGTTTGTTTGCAACAATTTATTATAAGAAATGCAGTTTTTTATTGTCAGGTACTCAGGGTTTAGGATTTTCTCCTGGTTATGCTTAGGATAGTTTATACATAGAGAATGGAGAAAGGATTTGGTCTTGGAAAAATGAACGTGTGAACATGAGAATTAATTCTCCTGATGGAAATGATCCCACAGGATTCAGAACAAATAGAGGAGGTGGCCATTTGTGACCCATTTCAGACCAGCCTTTAAGCATACAATTAAAATTAAGCACATGTTTGTATTTCTTTGACGTCAGTGGGACTTCAACAGGGCTGAAGTGATGTCCTGACTAGAGAAGCTTCCATCACGTCATAGTTCTGCTGATTTAAACCTGGACTGAAATTTTTATGCATTTTTATGTGGTGTTAAATCCCTCCATGCATTTTTATGTGGTGTTAAATCCCACTGGCAAATGTGTGCACAACAGAATAAAAATGTAGTGCCAAGTTGTATTCAGAACCAGAGCTGGCTGCAGGATTGATGGCAAGATTTTATACGGCTTTGGCACAATTTGTCTCCACAGGAAGCTTTGTTTGGGAGAAGTCTCATTAGGGAAAAGGCAGCAGGGAATATTTTTACATTCATTGAATGAGATGCCATCCTCCCACGTGGAAAGGGAAGAGGTGGCCAGCAAGGAAACAAGGGTTTGTTCTGATAAGCACAGGGCTGGAATAAGCTCTGTGTGCTTGGCATCAAATGAGAGGGGATGCTGATGTAAACTGTGCTGAATGTGCTGTCAGGGCTGGTTTGCTGCAGCTGCTTGCTGAGGTCTGGGTATTGACAGTGCTTGGTGAACGCTGGTGATGGTTTATGTTACTTCTGTGTTTAAAAAAATGGGCAAGCAGAGCAAAAAGAGGAAGGTCGGGGTCTGCAGGCCCAGGAGCGGAGGGTGCAGCTGCAGGTGAGGGCCCCGATCTGCAGTCAGCGCTCTTTCACCAGGACAGCTGGGTGGAATTCCCCCAAACAAAAGGTGGAACAAAGAAAAGAGAAATTCTGCAAACATCCCAAGCACAAGAACTGCTTTTTTCTCCTTATTTTCTGGATCCTGACTATTTCTAACAATTTGCACACTTGAGTTCCCTGTTACCATGATGATTCTTCACCAGGGTCTTAATGAAATTACCAATATTATCTGTGTGCTGTTTTTCTCATGCGTTTCATTCACTTGCCTGCTCCTGCAAGTGCCAAGGACTGTGTCCTTCTGCCACTAGCAGGCTGGTTTGTCATACTGAAACATTCCAGTGTCACATACTGACAAAAATACAGATGCTTCAATCTGTGGGTATTTTTGCTTCAGCTGTTTTACTTGGCACCTCCACAAGAGTAAGCCCTGTTGGACTCATGGTAAACAGAGAGTTATATCCCTTCACAGAATTTATTTTGGGAATATCCAGGAATGCAAAGAAGCATAATCACTGAGGACTGTTGCACCCATTTAGTCATTAATAAAAAGGATGATGCTCTTTCAAATAATAACATCCTCTACTAATTCCTGTATAAGGTTTGTTTTATTTGGCAATTTGCTGTGTATTCTTTTCCAGTAGATAGTGATACTTGAAAGGGGTGAATAGATAAGGCATGAATCATTGGGTCAGAGAATATCCTTAGCGGGCCCACAGGGATCATGGAGTCCAACCCTTGGCCCTGCCCAAACACCCCAATAATCCCAGCATGTGCATCCCTGGGAGCGCTGTCCAAACGCTCCTGGAGCTCTGGCAGCCTTGGGGCCGTGCCCATTCCCTGGGGAGCCTGGGCAGTGCCCAGCACCCTCTGGGGGAAGAACCTTTCCTCGATCTCCAGCCTGACTCTCTTGTGCTGGTGTTCTGCACTCTAATGGTTGGTTCTCCCCCAAGGCAGTGGGTAAGTGAGACAGCCCTGGAGTTCAAAGGCAGGGTTGTGGAGAGAGGCCCTCCCAGGAGACAAACTGCTTGTGGGGAAGAAGCCCCCTTATTCACAGAATCATAGGGATCTCCTCAATTTTCTTATGTGGCAAAAAACTACCTTATCCTGGGAAGGTCCAGTTCATTACTGTGAGAGGTAATGAGTAAAAGTCCCAAGGCACGACCCATGTTTAGGAATCATCCACCACGGAGATTTTAATTCCTTAGGAATTTAGCTGCCTTCGACCCCCCCGCCCCCCAACCTCTCAGTGCCAGCGTAGAGCATGGAGCTGCAGAACAGGGATCACAGGGCTGGAAGCCTTTTCTTGCCTCAGACAGCCTTGAGCAGCAGCACCAGGGATGCCAGGCTGTGGCCAGCAGACCCCAAAGTTTAGGGGAATGAGGGAAGATAGAGGAAAATTACCCAGAGTATTTCTGTAACTCAACATTGTGCAAAAAGACTAATTGGGATAGTCAGGTCCTGAGACATGAAATGCACTTTTTTTCTTGCTGTATTGGAATGCCCAGGTTTGTCTGTAGAGTTGTAAAAAAATCCTTCTGCATGCACCATGTATTTTTCAGCTCTTCTGTGTTGATCTCTGTGCGATGGTGGCTTTGGATATTTCCAGGTTTTACTTCTGTTTCTTAACTTCTACTTGCAAAATGATCTGTCAGTTTGTTATTCTGGGGTGAGCGATGGCTTGCTGCTGGGCAGAGTGGTGTGGGTGATGTTTGCTTCATCCTAAGGTTTTCCAGCTATTTCTGAGAGCAGATGTCTTTAATCACAAGGATCCTCCACTTCAGAAATAAATAATGGAAATATTCATCACTGTGTAGAATTGACTGCCAAGGATCAATCAGATAAGGAACAGCAACTCACAAATTCAGCTGTCAGTGAGAAATCTTTAGGTTTGTTCTTACTCCAGAATGCCTTTGACCATTTCTAAGATAAAGAAAAGATTTCATAGTTTCTCAGGGAGAGATGTGCAAGTCTGTACAATCCCCGAGAAACAGCTGGCTCCTGATTTCCTTGTTTTTATTTGTATATTAAGGCAAACATGTTGAACTTCCAGCTGATCTATTCCTTAGTGTCAAACAAAAACCAAGCCAGGAAAAAATACCATTTCCTCATTCTGCAGATGTAAAAAATTGTTCACTTCTCTCTGTATTCTGCAAATTTGGACTCAATTCTTCCCAAAACAGCAGGTTGGGAGATTGTTCCATATAAGACTTATTTTTGATTATTTAGTGCTTGGTACCAGACTGAATCAGTACACTGAGGTTCTGCTGCTCCAGAAGTATTTTGAAAATTCAAATTCAGCCTCAGCACACAAAAATATCTTTGTTTCCTGTGATGGAAAAGGACTGAGGGTCCATAACTCTTACGGGTTAGAAAATTGTCCTATTTGAGTTTAACTTGTTTCACAGAGTGTCTCTTTGTGGTAAGGGAATGCTCTGCCTTTGTCATAAAAATATAATAGATTTAGGGCATTAGGGAATAAGGTTTCCTGATAGTCAAAAACTTTGATGGTATCTAGGAACTTTCCTGAATATTAGGACATATTTAAAATAAGCCCTGGTGTAGTGTCTCTTATCAGTCTTTGATGTGGGGTTTTCATGTCTAATTTAGTTCATGGATGTGAGACAAACAAAGTAGAATGAGAATTCCGGAGAATGAGGACAAAATAACCCAAAGAGATCAAGGCAGAGTTTGTCAACAGAAGATGCAAAACTCAGCAAATGCATTTCTCCAGAGCTTCTCGCTGGTCTGTCACACCTGGAGTTTTGCACTGCTCCTGGGTTTCCATTATAATTTCTGATGTGGAACCGAGTCTCTCGTGGTCACAGCAGAGCTCAGATTGATTTTAGTCAACAGAGAAGCTGAAGAGTAATGGCTGCATGGAAAGAAAAGGAAGGCATTAGAAAGAAATGGCCTCATTTGGGAGAGGAAATGTGCAGGTTACCCTTTAAGTGGAGTGTTGTCTTTGAAGAGCCTGAATGACCCATAAACCCAGCGACCCGTGATGGTAATAACACAGTGTGAAGTGAATGTTGATGGTGCCATTACTCTCAAAAGGGCAAACAAGGTTGTCCAAACAACACCTTCCACTATTTAATGGAAATATATCTCCTCAAAAGTGTATCTCCAATATAATCTCTGGGTTCCTTTCAGTTTTCTTGTGATACTTGGGGGAGTTCTTTGCACTTCTTAGGAGTGGGGTTGACTTAATTTCTTTTGATTTCTTTATTGATCACAAGGTCTTCATTAGTTACTGATATTTTGTTTGAATTTCAAACTGAATTCTATTTCTTGTAGCTTTTTGTTTGCACTGACTTTTTCTCTAATAATGGTTATAGGACAGAGCTGAGACTTCTACACCTATGAGTCCTCACTTCTTCCCAGGGAACATTAAGTTACATCTATAAACATGTGATAGCCACATGATTTTTTCAAGAGGAAATCATGCCCGCTGCTGGGCACAGTTGTCAGCAAGATACTGGGCAAGAAGGCAGGTGGGAAATGACAGTGAGGACAAGAGATCTTCAGAATAATGAGCTCCATGCCATTCATGTTCTTAAAATGTTTGGGGTTTTTTGTCTATTGCTTCTTTTAGTGACTGATTTTTAGACTGAGGCTACTTTATTTACATCCATAATGTAAGTGGTACTCCTGGATATAATTTAATAAAATATTTGATCCTGTACTCATCTCATTTAAAATGTCCTAGTATAAATAGGATCAGTCTTGGTATAAAATTATTCTAATTTGTTGAAAAGTCACAAGTAAAAGTCACATGAAAAGTCAGTTTCCTGTCAAGGAAAGCTGGGAATATCAAGCCCTGGGCAACTTGGTCTGACCCCAGAGCTTCCTCTGCTTTGAGGCGGAGGTTGGATAGGAGCCTCCTGAGGTGCCTTCCAGCCAGTTCTCCTGTGATCCTATCGTTTCATGAGGCCAGACACCATACATGCAATAGCAGGCAATTACAGGGACTGACTTCTCCCTTAATATGAAGGTTTCCCCTGACGTGCTGCACTTCAAGCACTCAGGGGATATTTCAGGATTGTGTCTGAAACCTGCTGTTATTTTAGCCCTTTATGTTTGTTTCCATAAGTGCCATGGGTGACTTGGCCACAGCCCCAGAAAACCACCATGTAAGTGGAAGCAAGGAGAGAAAGAAGGGAAGGAATATCAAGGAATCAAACACCTGATTGAGAACTCCCTTCAGAAGTCCCTTCTGGTGCAAATTTTTCTCATTTGCAGTGGAAAGTCCTCCAGAATTATTACTTATTTTTTATGTCATAGGAGAAAAGTTTCCATGTGGGAGTGGGGAAGTAAGGGCAGGGGCAAATTGGCTTAGAGGAAATGCCATTTTTCTGCAGCCCTGATAGATCTGATTAATGGTCTTAGAGGAGTAAAGTGGAAATAAGGAGTGCCTTTACTCTGCCAGACATCAGTGATAGGAGGCACCAGCCTGAAAATCCTGCTTTAGGCAGGGCCCCAGCTAAACCATGTCAGGATATGCAATGGATAAGCAAATGGCTATTTTTCACTAGGAGAAATCTTAATAGCAAGTTACAGTCCCCCCCTCACCTCATGGTGCTAATGATTTTCACCACAGGAGGAGAGAGATTTTATCTTGACAAGAGCAAATGTCAGCCTTCCATGGAACACCTCATGTTTGTGAGTCTGATCAAAGAGGGATTTTTCTCTGATACATGGTGAAGTGTCTAGAAGAAAACAGTGGGTTTGTGTGAAGCAGCTGACAAAATACCCCTCTTTGTTTACTTAATTTCGTGTTTGTCCTGATATTCCCAGTCTCCCTTTTCCATGGTTTGCCTGAAGCTGTGCCCTTGAGGGCACACTAAGAGGTCCCCTGTAATTTGGCATGGCTTCCCTTACGGTTCTGCTTCAGAAGAGAGCTCTGTGTGCTCAGTGCCTCTCAAGGCCCTTTTCCACACCCTGTCATTGCCTCGCCACAGTCCAGGGCTCGTCTCCGCTGCGGAGCAGCCGCGGGAAGGGAGGGAGGCCAAGGAGGCAGCGCCAGGTCTGGGGGCTCCGGCAGCTCCGGACACACACACAGCACGTGGGGTCAGGGACACTGCAGCAGGCAGCTCTTAGTGGACTGAAATAGCCTGAAATTAGAAAAACAAACTTCACGTAAAAGACAATGGAAAGAGGTTTCTTAACACATTCCAAGGTTAGACGGTGGGGCACCCCACAGCACAGGACTTGCAGTGCGTGGGGAAGAATGAGGGATGGGGGAAAGCAGCTGCTAAACTTCCTTTGTCATAGGGAAAAAAAAATAAATCATGAAACCCTACCCATAATTTTCTTGAAGAAACAGGATTAAGACCAAAAATAATTACACGAAATAACAAGAACAGTCATAATATATAAAAAAAGCTTTTTATTTCTCCTTGCGTCAACAAGAAGGGAAGAGGAATTTTTGACTTTTAGTTACTCAGCTCCTTATCAGGAGTCTGAGTTGTTTCCTTGACCAGGGAGAAATCGGAGTTTTGATAATCAGAACTAACTCTGGGAGTTCTAATGGAAATACTGGAGTTCCCCTATTTGCTGGGGGTTGTGTTTATTCCAGCATTTGCTATCTGTAAAACCACAAAAATTATAACCAGAGCCGTCCCCTGGGAATCGTGCTTTGGAGAGATTTAAAATGCCGAGAAGGAGAGTCAGAGATAAATCCTGGGTTTGCAGATGCCCCCTGCTTGGCAGAGTTCAGGGGCAGCTGATCAGGCCTGTGAGCAGCACGTGGCTCCACACAAGTTTGTGGCTGGAGCAGAGCTGTGCCAGCGAGAGGGTGGAGCAGGAGGACCCCCAGGAATGTGGCTCACACCTGCCCTGGGCACTTAGGATCACCTCTGAGCTCTGGGAACTCTGCTCCCCTTGTGCTCAGCAGGGCATCTCTTGGACACTTCAAATAAGTACATTTGGGGGATTTAGAGCACAGACAAGGGGGTCAGACCCTCAGACTTGCTGGTCCATCCTCAGTCAAAGGGGAAAGGGTAACTAACTCGATGAGAACAATTTTATTAATGCTTTTGTCATCTCTACATGTCTCCAGACCAATACTGAGCTCTTCTGACACATTTCAGAGTTGTTTCCTACCAAGAGACGAGGTGGTCTTCAGACAGTGGTTGACGTGGAAGACAAAAGGACCCAAATAATGGCACCATCATGAATTCACTGCATTTTTGTGGTTAATGTTCCCTCAAATGGGTACAATGAGGACGTGGAGGAGGAGGCTGCCACATCAAACAGGCGCTTTCTGAGCTGGCAGTCCTAGGCTGGCTTTCTAAACATAAACTCGCCCTTCTTTGTGACAGCCCTTACAGGGCAGCACTACCCTGCTTTTTTCCCTCACAAATGAGACAGACCACTAGGTCATCAGTAGTGGCCAGAGTGGCTCAGCCCCTCAGTGCATCACAGCAGGGGACCAGTAAGATGATGGAGAAAATGAGGTTTCTGGCTTGCTTTGTGCCAAGGAGTGGCTTGCTGTCCTCTAATTGTGGCTGCTGCTTTGCCAGACACTGAGGAACTTGGTTAATACAATGTGAATGCCACCTACGTGCCCCTCACTTGTGGAACAGTATCCTTTGGTTTGCTGCACTTTGAGGAGGTCTCGGTTGAGTCATTTAAGCCTTTTCTTCCCCCCTTTATCTTTGCTTTTTTATGACCACATTTTTCAAAGAAGTGAGTTCCAATTTAGGCACTGAGTTTGTGCAAAGCCCCAGTGTAAAAATGGGTCTTTGGAAAGAGCTTGACGTCAGTGTTGAAGTGAAACTCAGTCTCGTCTTTTGGTGCGTCTGGAGAAGAACTGGTGTCTTTGAGAGGTGTCACGTTGAGAGTGCAGGTTATGGGTGAGCAGCAGCTGAGGTTTGAGCCTGTCAGATTCTCCCACTGACTCACTGTGAGGTCCAAAAGCCCAGGTGGGAAATACCTTTCTGGGTGTTAAACAAAGGATCATAGAATCATGCAATAGTTCGGGTTGGAAGAGACCCTTAAGTTTCACCCAGTCCCACCCCCTGCCATGGACAGGGACACCTTCCACTAGCCCAGGGTGCTCCAAGCCCCGTCCAACCTGGCCTTGGGCACTTGCAGGGATCCAGGGGCAGCCACAGCTTCTCTGGGCACCCTGTGCCAGGGCCTCAGCACCCCCCCAGGGAACAATTCCTTCTTAATCTAAACCTGCCCTCCTTCAGCTTAAGGCCATTCCCCCTTGAGCAGGAAACCATGCAGCAAATAATACAATGCAATTTAGACATATATTTCAGTGTATTTCAAAACACCTCAATTTTAAGTCCATTAAAGCAAAACAGAAAAAAATGTGAATGAATAGAAGAGAATGTTACGGTCTTTAATCATCACAAAGGGCAAAAGTGATAGAATTAATAGTGACTTGTAATTCCACTTTTTAGATGGAAGTGTAAACGTGGCCCAAAGGGAACTGAGTGATCAAGCAACACCTTGATGGACCTGGCTGAGGTTCACCGAGCACAGTCACTGCTGTTTTAACACCCATCCTTTCAAAAACGAGTCTGTAAGTGAAAGTGTTACACCTGCAAATGTTCGCGAGGTACTTGCAGAGAATGAAAGTGTTTTGTGGTCACACCTGCTGAATCAAACAAATTGCGGAAGGCATATTCCCACAGGAACACCCACCGCCGCCGCGACAGCGAGGGTTTTTTAAAGCAAGGGATATTTTAATACAAATTCCATTTATTTGATTACTATTTTCTGTCACATCAGTCGCTCGCTCCGGCCGAGCGCTGCCCGCCCGCCCTTCTCCCCACGGCAGCGCCCGGGGCTCCTCCGTCCCTCTCGGCCCGGTCACCGCAGCGCCCGGAGGGAAGGAGCCACCGCAGCCCCGTCGCTGTTCCCCTCACAGCCGCTGTTCCCCCTCAGACCCCCTGTCCCCCCTCACAGCCGCTGTTCCCTCTCAGACCCTCTGTCCCCCCTCACAGCCGCTGTTCCCCCTCAGACCCCCTGTCCCCCCTCACAGCCGCTGTTCCGTCTCAGACCCTCTGTTCCCCCTCACAGCCGCTGTTCCGTCTCAGACCCGCTGTCCCCCCTCACACCCGCTGTTCCTTCTCACAGCCGCTGTCCCCCTCAGACCCCCTGTCCCGCTCACAGCCGCTGTTCCCCCTCAGACCCCCTGTCCCGCTCACAGCCGCTGTTCCCTCTCAGACCCGCTGTTCCTTCTCACAGCCGCTGTTCCCCCTCAGACCCCCTGTCCCCCCTCACAGCCGCTGTTCCCCCTCAGACCCCCTGTCCCCCCTCACAGCCGCTGTTCCCTCTCAGACCCGCTGTCCCCCTCACACCGCTTTCCCTCTCAGACCCGCTGTCCCCCTCACACCCGCTGTTCCCTCTCACAGCCGCTGTTCCCTCTCAGACCCGCTGTCCCCCTCACACCCGCTGTTCCCTCTCACAGCCGCTGTCCCCCTCAGACCCCCTGTCCCCTCTCAAAGCCGCTGTTCCCCCTCACACCCCCTGTCCCCCACCAACCCAGGCCGGCGCCTGGATCCTCCTTAAGAGGCGGTGGCGGCACGGGCCCCTCCCCGCCCGGAGCGCGGAGCCGCCCGCGGCGGGAGCGGGAACGGGAGCGGGACGCGCCCGGCGGAGCCCGGCAGCCGTAAGCGCGGGGTGGGAGCGGGGGCAACGCGGGGTGGGAGCGGGGCCGGGCGCGGCTGGAGCGGCCGCAGGGCGGGCGAGGAGCGGCGCCGGGGCCGGTCCGGAGCCGCCCCCGCGGCGGGACAGGACGGGCCGGGCCGGGGCCGGCGGAGCCCCCGCGGGGAACAGTCCCTGCGCGGACACCTCCGGCCGCCCCCGGTCTGCAGTGAGGGCTCCGAGAGGTACGGGGGAGGCAGCACGGGGAGAGCGGGGTGGGAGCGGGACCGCGGGGTCCCTGCGCAGGTCCCGCAGCTCCATCCCCAGCCGGGGCGGGGGTGCGTTCCCGGCCCCTGTCCCCGCGGCTGGCACCGGCACGGGCACCGGCGGTGAAGCAATCGGCCGTGGGAGCTGTGGGGAAGTGCGGCAGGGCGGCTGCAGAGGGAACATTTCGCAAAATGCCTGCGAGAGCAGCTTTTCTCTTGGGTCCGATGTGAGAGAAATGCCTATAAGAGTTCCCGGCACAGCCTTTAGCAGGTTCCTGTTCGTTTCCATTGGTGTGATCGTGGACCAAAATCACGAAACGGTTTGGGTTGGAAGGGACCTTAAAGCCCATCCAGTCCCAGCCACTGCCATGTGCAGGGACACTTTCCACTATCCCAGGCTGCTCCGAGCCCTGTCCAACCTGGCTTGGATCACCCTGGTTTTCATGGGGTTCCGTGTACCTCTTTGGGACCAGGCTCCCACACTTACAGGTGCAGGGTAATTTGCCCTGTCCGGCCTCTGGCCAGTCCTGCTGCACCAGTGCAGAAGCTGCTGCCTCAGTGATGGTTCCAGTTCCTGTGCTGGTGGTCGTGCTCCCCCCAGCAGCTCAGGGGTTTGTCGACTTCCCTGGGGAGCTGGTGTGAGCTGGAGCTGCTGGGGCTGCCCAGAGCTTGTCCACAGGCACCTTGTGCCTTCCCTTTGGGGAAAATCCCTTCGGCCGCCTGAACTGCTGAGTGTGGAACTTGCCATGTGGATGATGGGATGCAGACTCCCGGTTAAAGCTCCAACCCCAAGGGAGGAGCAGTCGTGTGGGTAGGACCTTAACTGCAGTGGATGTTCCTGGCGGAAGATGCTGTTCCGCACCTCTGTAGGGTGAGATGCACATGAACCTATTGATGCATGGGATCAGCTGCTTTGTGGTTACCAAGAGTTGTTCAGCCTCCTAAGGATTCCAGACAGAAAGCATGAATCTAAAACTGCTGTGCTT
This sequence comes from Lycocorax pyrrhopterus obiensis, assembly GCA_014706295.1. NCBI lineage: Eukaryota > Metazoa > Chordata > Aves > Passeriformes > Paradisaeidae > Lycocorax > Lycocorax pyrrhopterus. The sequence goes on from JACSVZ010000013.1 coordinate 28,150,309, forward strand.
ATTTTATTTCCTTTTTGTTAGTGAGAGGTTTTCAATATACAGTGTAGAGATAAGTGCTCTTCTAGCACTGTTGTCTCTCCAAATCTCCACATTGGCCGTCCACCTTTCTGCACTCTCTTGTTCCCGTATGGCAGGGATCCATAACAAAAGAGAAATGCAAATATTGATTTATGTTTGAATCACATAAATGAATCTCCTCCTGCATGGCCAGTCAGTCTGCACTGGAAAAACACCAGTTTGGCTCTTGGCACCAAGTGCTGTTTATGATTTGTTTTTCTTAAAAAAATTAGAAGAAAAGCCAAAAAAAAAAAAAGGGAGGGAAAGAAAAGTTGTCCAATGCTGCTGCGTCACTAGGGTTGCATACTTGATTTCATCTTAACTTGAATATGTTCCACTGAACATTGTTATCATGAGTATAATTTTCATGGCACTTTGAATAGGTTGCTTTTGCCAGTTGGCCTAAACCAGGTAGAATGAGAAATATTTCGGGTTTTGCCATAGTTTTTCCCTTCAGTTCGTGAATTTTCATCCTACAAAGGGGAAAAATAACAAGCATGGGGTGAGCACTGAGTATTTCCCTCAGAGGTATTCCTGCAAAGCTATTGAGCAAACTTCACTGACATTTTGGATAACCTCAGTTCTTCCTGACAATGCCGAGGGCTGAACCCAGTGCAATGCAGTAATGACCTTCCAGATGCACATTGCTGCAGGAGTAATGGGAATGGCTCTGTCGGAGTGTTTGAATTGATGTGCAACATCCAGGGATGTGGCAACTTCGGACACTTCCATGTAGGTTGGAACAGGACAGCGTTGGCAGTGGAACTGGAGACTTGGGAACTGTGAGTTCGAATCACATGAAGTTAATTGAATGGCTTGGGCTGGAAAATACCAGGGATAGAAGCAAGCAGCATCCAGAGAAGAAGGTTTCTCCCCCTTGTTCCCAGAAGTTCAAGTATATGAAAACTGACTACAAAAAATGAGAAAATACTTAGTTTTCCATGGAAAATTTCTAGCTCAAGAGATCAAAGCTCAGAGCATGGTATGGCCTGTGGTGAATGTGTGGAGTTGAGAGATTAAATTCCAATTTACTTTTTACCTGACACATAACACTGCTGTGGAGCAGAGTCTCTCTATCCTTCAGGGCAGATCCGAGGAAGGGGAGTGGCCTTGGGGGAACAAAACTGAATTCTTAACTAATTGTTTAGTTAACATTGATGGACAAGTACATGTCAAAAATATTGGTGCCTTACAGTCTGGACATCATTTAAGCAATAAAAGCAGGTCCTTCCCTACAGCTCTGGTTCAGCTAGGGATTCAGCTTCCAGTTAAGGCCTGGGGGCCACTCAGGAGACACACTTTTAAACTGAGTTTCCAACTGGTCTGGTTTTTTTTCATTTGTCTCTTTCTAAACAGAAGCTCCACATAATTTGTGGAAGGATTTCTCTTTGATTTCATGGGAAAGGGCAGCAGGATCTTGCTGCGAGGTGATGAACTCTTTGTCTGTGTTTGCTGTGGCACTGTGATATAACTGTGTCTTTCTCAGTAGTCTGAAAAACAAATCCCAGAACCTGCCTTGGTAATGGAAATTACCTCATCACTGCCCTAGGTTATAATAACGTGATGTAGTAACAGAATACTTTCAAAAGAATTCTTCCTTTTTTAAAAATAAGAAAAAAAGCAGCCCCTCACCACCTTGGTATTCAGACTTTCCTGAGGGTTTTCATTTAGTGTTTACCTCAGAGACATGACCCAAATTTCCTGACTGTACCGATTTCCAGTAGCCTGTGTGTCAACGTCTGGAGCAGAGTTACTCAGCTCATGAGGCAGGGATGGGAGGTGGGCTCTAGGACAGGGGAAAGTGGTCCCCAAAGCAGGACCAAACAAAGCATCAAAAAGCTTCCAATATTATTTTCTTTTATTTTTTTAAAACAGATTATGGGAAAAGTAAAAGGAACTGGTGAACATTTAAACTTTTCTCTAGTTTTTAAAAGTGAAAAATATTGTGGCAATAACTGCAAGTGAGAATTCATGGACTTTTTCTAGAAATATCAATTAGTTCTCCAGCTTGAACACATTGTGGAGGTGTCCAAGGCCAGGTTGGATGGGGCTTGGAGCAGCCTGGGATAGTGGAAGGTGTCCCTGCCCATGGCGGGGGTAGGACTGGATGGGCTTTAAGGGCCCTTCTGGGATTCTGTGGTGTTACATAGTATGACGCAGTTCCTGTAAAAAATAAGCCCACAGTGTTGGTGAGGGGAAAACATCAGCCACGTATTGATAGATGTACAGATTTGATTGTTTTTCTCACAAGTTCATTATGGGCTGTCAGCAGTGGTGCTTCCTTAGCCTATGCTGGTCCCGTCTCAGCTGGCAGCTGTGCTAGGGGACACAGACACTGCAGCTTTTCTCCCAGAACGTTTTTCTTTCCCAGAGAGTCGGTTGTGGGGATGACACTTCCATCTCAGTTCACGCTTTTGCTGCGTGCTGGGAATTCCAAGACTCTCAGCACGTGTAGGGAAGGACATTTTTAGGATCTGGACTGACAAACAGCTGGAGTAGGAGTGAGTGTGGGAGTGTCCCAGACTCTTTAAGTGAACCCTGGAGGAAAAACAGGTGCTTCCATGATAAAATCCATGTGATTCTAAAGAGAGATCCCCCAGAGCACAGGGGTGATGTGCTGGGAGTGCCCTTCGCTCTGTGTGAGGGGCAGAGTCCCTGGGGATGGTGTTGGAGCTGGTGAGTGGCTCCTGCCTGTGGTCTCTGAGCTGGGCTGCTGTCCAAGCCCTCTTTAATTGGGATCGTTAATCTCCTTCCAGATGAGTGGTAGCGCTGGTAACTTGGAGAGAAGGATACAGAGCTACTTTTTCTCCTGATAACAACATAACTTCATCTTAGGATGCTTAAAGTGTATTTTTCAAAGTACAGCTTAGCCTCCAAACAAAAATCTTTGTCTTTCCATCTTTCCAGCTTCCCTAAATATGCAAATTTAGGAAGGAGACAGAAAATACAGGGTCAAAAGCTTCCACATACACAAGTTCTGAACTATTTGAGATTTATCAGTCGCATCTGTGTTTTTTTGTGGTTACCTGATAGTAAAGCTGTTGAACTGACTCATCTTTGATATTTATCTGGTCTTTTCCTTAGAATGATTTCAGCATAAATCAGTAAGACTCTAATTTCTTTTCCTCCTAGTATTATCGGTGCTCATATCCTTTGCCAAGATGTGTAGGAATGTGCACTTCTGTAATAAATTATCCTTTTATATTTACTGGGATTATAAAGGCCCTTATTTGTGTACACACCGAGATCTTACAGTAAGATCTGTACAAGTATCTATTTCTTGCAGTAAGTGGCAGTCCCAGCCCCCAAGGGATTGCATTTTATTAAACATGCATGAAGGACAAGACTGGTAAGTGGAATGTTGGAATAGATGGAGCTGATGGAGTAAGAATTGGATGCACATGTCCAGGCTATCTCGTCCTGTCTGCTCCATGGCCTTGGCCAGACTATTAAATAGAAAGATTTGGCCTTACAGGTTCATTGTGAGGTTACTTTTGATTTGGTGGCGCTTTTTTTTCCCCCCTCCCCATTACCATGTCTGTTTCTCAAGGGTAGAGATTATAAATAGGGTTTAATTCCTAAAACTATGATTCTCATGCATTTAACTTACTGCACTGTCAAATGGATGCTAGAAATAAATGCCCCCAAGCAGAGGTTTCATTCTGTCCCATCTCAGGGGAAAGCAAAAATCACCTGTGGGTGATTGCACTGAACAGGGAGCAGCTCTAGCTGTGGCATGCTCGATCACTTTGCATGCTCCATCCCAAAAACTGTGCCTTTGGACCCCAGATGCAAAACTGGAGCTCTATGCAAAGCCAGCAGCTGCTGCCTGATGTGGCAGTCCTGGGAGAAACAGCATAAAACTACGTTTTGGGCAGAAGGTGGTTGTAGACCTGTGGAATGTAACTAATTAGAAACTTTCTGGTTGATTCCCTTGTGTTCTGTTTTTCAAAACTGGCCTATAATGGAGAATTTTAAAAGACTTTTGAGGCACATCTGTTCTTTAACTTCATAAATATGAGTGTGTGTTAAGTAAACATTGCAACAGTGGCCATCTCTTGTCCTAGACAATTTCTATAAAATGCAGAACCAGCTATTCATGTGCTACTGTTCTGTTTGAATCCTTTTCCTCCTTAATCCACAGAGAATGGATAATGAGTTTCTAACCACAGCACTGAGTGTAACACCCCTTTATCTCCTGATAAAGGCAGGACTCTGTAATTTTCACAAACCGGGTGTTTTGGGACTGTTGCATTGTGAAGAGAAACTAGTTCTCCCCATGTAACCAAAACCCTACAGCTGTGACTTAAGGACAGTGCTGGTGAAAAACCTGACACAAATGGGAGCAGGAGTTTGTACAGCATCTAAGAGGAGGGTGCTAGGAAGCAGGTCCTGCTTTCCCTAAATCTGGTGTATTTTTATGGGTTTGTGTTTGTTTCAGTGATGATACTCTCAGACTCCCTGCTTTTCCCAGGCCCTGTAAGGTTCCCGTAGGCAGCTGCTGTGAAGCCTGTGCTGATGGAAATGAGAACCAGCTCTTTGCTAATGGCAAAGCTTGCCAACACCTTGCATTTCTCTGGCATTTTCCACTTGGAATAGCACATGTCCACACAGGCTTTCTTGGTGAGTGATTACATTCAGCTGGGACATGCTTCCAAGTGTTATTTTGCTTTTGGTACTTAAATTCGTTTTTCCAAGAATCCCAAATTCATTAACTCAGTGTGCTATTCAATGAGCTCTTCAACTCCCCTGTGGCCTGGAGAATGCAGGTTAAATTTTTATAAGGGTATTTTTGATATAGAGAAAATTAGATTGGGTATTAGGAAGAAATCTTTCCCTATGAGGGTGGGGAGGCCCTGGCACAGGGTGCCCAGGGAAGCTGTGGCTGCCCCTGGATCTGTGGCAGTGTCCAAGGCCAGGCTGGATGGGGCTTGGAGCACCCTGGGATAGTGGAAGGTGTACCTGCCCATGGCAGGGGGTGGCACTGGATGGGCTCTAAGGTCACTTCAAATCCAAACCTTCTATGATTCTGTGAAATTAAATGGCTTCTTCCAAGGCATTAAGTCAAATCTGAATCAAAATCACCATCTGAAAGGAATGGCGTGGGCAGGGGAAGGTTGTTCTTCCCCAGCTGAGAGTGACCTTTACTGGCCACTTAGTGGTGTTTTCATTTAACTGATGTAGTTCTCTTCTGACAACTTACTGCTTTGACAAATTAACATTTTTTTACAAAAAGTCTTCTTGAAAAGTACTCCAACATCTGCACTGTGTAATCTCTGCCCTGTAACGTGTCAGTCATTTCCCTTTCACCACAGAGCCAACATATCCATGGGTGTTTAATATGCTGAGAGAGAGTTTGAGTTGGCAAGGGAGGTAGTAAGCCCTCAGTGTCTTAAGAAATAGTTAAATTAGAAGCTTAGGTAGTTTGGTAAGAGAGTAGTCATAGTTCATTTAAGTTTCCTGAGCATGAAAGTCCCCCTTGTGTCCCTGATTTTGCAAAGCTCTTTTAACAAGGGGATATGTAAATTTGGAGTTTCTTCCTCCCTTTGATTGCTGTGTTTTTACTTTTGAAGTCATCATTTGTGGCTCCTTAGTGACTGAGAGTTATTGTGTCACACTCCTGAAGGCCATGTTTAAGTTGCTGTGTTTTTATGGATTTTGTCAGTTCTGTGGTTTTTTTTCTGCTTTATGTAACCACTGATGGAATTAACCTTCTGGTACTGGTAGAATCACATTACAGTAAAGAGAAAATTATTTGTTTTTTGCTTATGATAGAGAAAATTTTCCAAGAGTTGTATAAAGATGTTCTTTTCAGTTTCAATCCAACTCCAAAGCCTTAGTTGGGAATGTTGGGCATCAATTTGTAGTGGCTTCAGTCCTTCCCTTCATCCTCTCAGGGCTTGGCTGTGTGAATAACAGTTACCTAAAAATGAAGTGGCACCTGATTCAAAGCTTTTTTCCTAAATCAGCAGGGATGGCACTGGAGCTCATGCCACAGCTCAGCGTTTTCGCTGTTGGCACTGTGAATCCATCCGAAATGATGGGGCAGAAAATTGAAGCCCTTGGAAAAAAAGCAGGAGCAGGGCCTTGTCGGCTGGGCAGGGCTGGCAGAGAGCTTGGGGAAGTTGTGAGAGCCACGGCACAGAAAGAGGAAGCTCAGGAAGAGGCAGTGAGGCGCCGCTCCCAGTGTGGTCTCTGGGCAGGAAGGTGCCACCGCTCGCCCTCTCCAACAGGACAGGAGGGTGGAGCAGAGCCCAGCCAAGGCTTGTGGAGAAAGTCAAACCCCCTGAGCAAATGCTTTGCCAAAATGAAGTTGCCTTCAAACACAAGCTGGCAGCCCAGGAGCTGCTTGCTCCTGAGAGGCTGTGGCTGCCACATCCCTGGAAGTGTCCAAGACCAGTGAGGACAGGGCTTGGAGCAACCTGGGATAGTGAGTGGCATCCCTGTGGGTGGGATGAGATGGTCTTTAAGGTCCATTCCAACCCAAACCAGTCTGGGAATCTGTGTAACAGCTCAGAATCAGGGCTGAAGGTCTGCTTGGCCAGAGGCTTGGCTGTGTGGAGCCAGGTGGGGTTTGCTCCAGGTCTGGCTTTGCTCAGCAGCCAAGGATTGGATACAAGACAAAGACCACTGTTATGGAAGTACTTAATCTCTCCTCTCAAAAATATAATATGTGCGTTGGGCATGTCTATGTTTGTCTTTGTGTGTAAAACATGTATTTATGTTACTTACTCAGACTTCAGCTTGTCAATAGCCATAAAATATTTCCATATAAATTTTACTTGCAGCATTTAAAGAGGCTGAAAAATGCCAGCGTCAGAAGTTTGTTCATGACTACTTTTACTAGAAAGTCCAGACAGATTTCCTTGAGTCACTCCAACTTTGTCATTCTTTAAGTGCTATGACCATAGAGACCAAAGGAAGTGCTGCACAATTGTCCCCTTCGCTGCAGACACTGACCAGAGCTCGTATTTGGAGTGAGGAGCCCAAAACCAGAAAGCTGAGTCACATTGTGCAGACATGACGAGTGGGAGATGACAAAACACACCTTGTGTGTGCGGCCCTTCCTCTGGCCTGGCAGTACCAGCAGCCTGGGTATGCTGGCCGGGGCTACAGCCTGTGCCAAAATGCCAGGAAATCCCCAAAGTTGATACCAATTGAACGGAAAAAGAATGAAACAGATATTGAAAGGAAATATTGACCTTATGTTTGGCTACATTTGTTTTACATGCGTTACCTGACCAGAAGTCAGCTGTTAATTTTACCAGCTCTTTCCGTTTTTAGCTGGTTTTGTTGGTTTTTTGTGTGAAACCACTGCATAACTGTAGTGCAGGAGGACTGTCAGCTGCAGTTGGAGCCTGACTGCATCATGCACCTTTGCATGTTGGTTTCTTCCCCCCAAAACCCATAAATACTTAAATAAAAGGTAATTCTAATATTTTCCCTAGAGTTTTTGTTTTTAAACCATTCCTACTTTACAGCAGGGAAGCAAAAGAAGGGGAATGAAGGCGTGGATAAGTTAAAGATATGTAGGAACCAAACCCTCATGATTTTAATAAAATCTTTAAAAGGCGTTGGCCCAGAAATACTTAGAAGTTGGCTGAGCTTGGTGCTGTCCCCAAGGGACAGGGATGGATTTGGAATGAGATTTTTGGAGGCTGATTCTAGAGCTCTAAGTCATGCAGCAGCAGTTCTTTCCATGGTACTAGTGAGGCTTCTGGAAGGGGAATCCTGAGCTTTTGGCAGGCAGCAGCTCTTGACCACAGCGCAGCACAGCAAATGGAAAGTTTTGCCAATGCTCCAGGTAAGAAAGAAATGCGGGGGAGGTTTTTTTCTTCCTTTCCCCCCTTCACATGAGCTTTAAAGGAACACAGTCGACAAAAAGCTCTGCCCAGTCAGGTGTTGCAGTTGAGATGTCTATCATTTAATTTTAGGAGTTCTTGCATAAGTGTTTGCATTCCTGGCAAGACTTTGGAAGCTGCCACTGGCAGTGAGGTTTTTCCATTTCAGAGAGCCTGGCTCTAGGTACTTGGGGCACCCAGTATCTCAAAATTCAAGTGTGAGCCTTAAGCTGGGCTTCCAAAAGTGAAAATACCTTTAAACAAATAACTGTCAAACATCTCTGGAAGTGTCCAAGGCCAGGCTGGACGGGGCTTGGAGCAACCTGGGGTAGTGGAAGGTGTGCTTGCCCATGGCAGGGGATGGCACTGGATGGGCTTTAAGGTCCCTTCCAACCCACATCATTCCAGGATTATATGATGAAAAGTTTAATTGTGGAATAACTAGGTTCCAAATTCCTAATGTACAGAAATGCTGGGCATTTTTCCATCTGCTTTTCCTAATTGCACTGTGCTCATAGTAAATTACCTGCAGAGATGATCTTACAATGACACAAATAATAAGTGGACTCGAGTAGTGCATTCTAATTGTTTTAGGTCTATATGCTAGTAATTCTTTTTCATGGAACTTCCATCAGATTTTTCACATTCTTCTTTATTTCTTGGCCTTCTTGCTGGAAAACAAGTGAGCTGGTTCCCACATAAGCCTGACCCACGCAGCAGGGATTACTGGTCAGCTGCCTGAGGTTTTTTGACCAGTTTTGAGACTCTGCCATCTAAACTCTCTGCCTTGTGGCTTTGATTTCTGTAGAAAAGGATAGTGATTGTTGCCATTTTTAAGGAGTATTCTTGGCATCTCTCAGCTGAGCTTGTTTTTTCCTTCTTGAGGCTGTTTGTTATTTCCAGTGCGATTTAAGCTGAAGTAAAATACTACGTTGGAGAACAGTTATTTAAAGGTATTAACTCAAGGACCTCTTTCGTTCCTGGAATAGATGAACTCCTTTGAATTTACTCAGTTCCAATTTGAAATCCTTCTGTGAGTTTGCCATACAGTGAATTCACGTATGGCGACATGGGTTTTTCTCATAACCTCACAGGCTGTTGCAGCGAGTGGTTCTTGTTAAGTCTCCTTTGCGTAAGCAGGATAATTGTAACATAAACCATTGTGCCCTGAATCAGTTGCCTCTTCCTCAGACCTGAGGATTGTGTCCATGGGGAAACTACAGCACTTGGCTGGGTTTTCTCTCCGGGGAACTTCCATGGCCAGCGTGACACAAGTGTGGGTATTCAGGCAGAGATGCTTCCAGCCTCTTGAGTGTTCCTGCTGGGGAGGCCATTCCTTGCAGAATGTAAGATAGGGAGGATGGTTTTTTCTCTTGGATTGAATCCAGCCTAATTCAAGTTTATTAAAGGACCATGTCTGATGCCCCTGACTCCCCAGGCCTTGCCTCCTGTAGCGTGAGTGTATCAGTGGCCTGATAATTTTGCAACTTCTGTCTTCCTCACTTTTGGCCTCTAAAGTAGCCTTCAGCACTAGGGAAGGTGATACTTTGAACTGGTGGTGATTGTTGGGACTTTTCCAGAGTTTCAGCCCTGCTGGAGTGTTTACAGCCCTCCTTCCGCTGTTGCTGTGTCACCTATACTTTCAGTAATTGCTTACAGGCCAACAGGTCATCTTTAAAAAAAGATTCACTGTCTTTTCATCTGTTACCTCCCCTATAGCAGGAAGTCAAATGTGGTTTCCAAATCTTAAAATCTCCTGTCTAGCTATGCTGAGCTATGCTGTGTCTACTTCCTTGATGAGCTTCACCCCACAGTGTCCATCCAAAAATGTGGCACAAAGGTTGAGCTTTTTGCCCTTGTGCTCAGAATCCTTCCACCCACCTGCGCTTCCTTAGCAAGGCACAGGGAGAGCAGTCGTAGAACTACAGAATCGTTGGGGTTGGAAAAGGCCTGTGACCGATCCCCACCTTGTCAACCACACCAGAGCACTTTCTTGGACACCTCCGGGGACTCCACTGTGGGCAGCCCATTCCAATGTCTGACAATCCTTTCCATGAAGAAATTCTTCCTGATGTCCAGCCTCACAGCCTGAGGCTGTTTCCTGTCATCCTGTCCCTTGTTCCCTGGGAGCAGAGCCCGACCCCCCCCGGCTGCCCCCTCCTGTCAGGGAGTTGTGCAGAGCCACAAGGTCCCCCCTGAGCCTCCTTTTCTCCAGGCTGAGCCCCTTTCCCAGCTCCCTCAGCCGCTCCTGGGGCTCCAGCCCCTTCCCAGCTCCGTTCCCTTCCCTGGACACGCTGCAGCCCCTCAGTGTCTCTCTGGCCATGAGGGCCCAGAACTGGACACAGCACTCCAGAGGCCTCAGCAGTGCCAGCACAGGGGACAGTCACTGCCCTGGGCCTGTGGCCACAGCAGGGCTGGGACAGCCCAGTGGCCATTGGCCTCTGGTCTGCCTGGGCACACCTGGTTCACATTCAGCCACTGTTGTCAGCACCCCCAGGGCCTCTTCCAGCTTTCCAGCCACTCTTCCCCTCAGCCTGGAGCTGCATGGGGCTGGCATGACCCAAGGGCAGGACCCAGCACTTGTCCTTGTTGACCCTCATCCCATTGGCCTTGGCCCATGGGTCCACTTGGCACATCAGCAGCGCATCTACTTTTCCATTTGTGGTGGAAGTGGAGTGATGGGTGCTCTACATGGAGTCAGAGGTAATCCTTCCTCCTTGTGTGGGAAGCCCTAAATTAAGAAATAACATTACAGTGATTTTCCAGGATGCTAGGCAAAGTCATGTAGAAACAGAGTATTTGTTATTTCTGTTATACAATCACAGGATCAATCTAACCAAATAAAATGCTGTAATCTGATTTGATAGAAATGGAGGGTGACATTCGTACAAAAAGCCTGAGTCATTACTTAGCTTATTCTCTACCGTTTACTCTTTTCCTAATAGATTGAAAGTTAATGACTATGCTGGTGAGTCATACTTATTATTTTTAAAATTTTTTGTGTCTTTGATTTTTGAAGAAGAATTGGACAGCTTGATATAAACAACCTCCCTCTAATAATTTTTCTCACACTCATGTGGACATATTCTGGTGATGATATTTATATTGTGCTGTGTTTGCTCATTTTCAGAGCTTTTCCACTCAGTGAGACTAACTCTGGAGTGAGCTTGTGCTCAGCATGGGAAAAATCTCATTATTCTTCTTATCTTTTGATATATCCTGTACGGTTATGTGTGGGAATTTACTGAGAATGAAAATGTTCCAGTAAGAATCTCTGTCCATGTGTATGTGTGTGTGTGTGTGTAACTTCTGTTTGTGAGTTGTTCTGTTATAGTCGGTCTTCCAAGACAGTAATCCCTTCTCCACTTCAGTCTGTCACCTCAAGTGAGAATGAGCTGGGATCACAGAAGACTCTTGACTCAAGGAGTGATCCAGCTATTCACTGATAGCTTGGTACTGATGGTGTCTGAAACTATGCTTAGCAATGGAACACCCTTGTCCTGACAGAAGCAGAGTTCACTTTTGGGTGAAAGTGAGATTTATTCATTTAGGGAAAGGCTGGCTCTCCATGACCAGGCTGAGATTTATGGCACTTGGAGAAAGGGAAAGGCTGTCTCTCGATGACAGGGCCAGGCTAAGGTGTGGTCTGTTTGTGTAGTTTGTAAACTTGGACATTGGCCAATAAAACAATGAGAACCAGAGGGTCATGGAATGATTTGGGTTGGAAGGGACCTTAATGCCCATCCAGTCCCAACCCCAGCCATGGCAGGGACACCTTCCACTAGCCCAGGTGGCTCCAAGCCCCATCCAACCTGGCCTTGGACACTTCCAGGGATGGGGCAGCCACAGCTTCTCTGGGCACCCTGTGCACAAGGAAGAATTTCTTCTGTATGTCGAACCTAAATTTCCCCTCAGTCAGTTTGAAGCCATCCCACCTTGTCCTGTCACTATAGTTCCTGATGCAGAGTCTCCTGTGGCTTCCTTGTAGGTCCCTTCACATCCTGAAAGGCTGCTGGGAGGTCTCCACAGAACCCTCTATTCTCCAATTAACTTAATCTCTTTTTTGATTTCCTAGAATATACAGTTAAACAGTCTGGCCAGCTTAGTTAATGGTGGTGGTGCTGTCTGTGAGGTGCTTTTCCTTTAGGAAGGAATGCTGTCAGCCCCAGCAACAGCACAGTCACAGATGGCGTGATACCACCAGATATCAGGGAAACAAAACAATCTGTGTTGGTAATATCAGAGTGTCCTTGAAGATGTGTTTAGAGGCACTGCTGCCCCTGCATCTGCCAAGGGCTGGGCTCACCAGCTCCAGCTCGAGTGCAGGACTTCGTGTGTGCTTTCGATACAGCCCTGAATTAGTTACAATCAGCCTGGGGAGGAGGAGGCTGAGGGCAGAGCTCACCGGGGGCTGCAGCTGCTCCGGAGGGGCAGCTCCAGTCTCTGCTCCCTGTAACCAGGGACAGGACCCAGGGAATGGCTGGAGCTGTGCCAGAGGAGGGTTTTCCTTGATACTAGGAAAAGGTTCTTCCCCCGGAGGGTGCTGGGCACTGCCCAGGCTCCCCAGGGAACGGGCACGGCCCCAAGGCTGCCAGAGCTCCAGGAGTGTTTGGACAGCACTCTCAGGGATGCACAGGGGATGTTGGGGTGTCTGTGCAGGGCCAGGGGTTGGACTGGATGATCCTTGGGGGGTCCTTCCCACTCAGGACATTCTGTGACTCCATTAAGACTTTTCCATTAGGCTTTGTGGGATGGACAGTGTGTAGGGGAAGTGTTAAGCAAGATAATTTTGGGATCATAGCTTTATTTGCTGCAGATGTTTGCAGTAAACTTTCTTCAAGACTTTCTTCACGGCTCTTGATGAGTGTAATCGGGATTTCCTGCTAGTGCTGTATTTGGTTCCTCTGCCTCACTGCAATTTTTAGATCTAGAAATGTCTTCGTGTGCTTTACCCAAACTCCATGGATAATGTAGTGCAAGCTTCCAGTGGGTGTGGTGTAATTAACTGATTTGAATTAAATCCAGTGTAAGGGATGTAAGTATTCAAGTCACTGAAATGTCTGCTTTCTCTTGAGATGTCCTGCTGGCTCTGGGAAGAGCATGGATATCTGTCCCTCTGCCAGCCCTGGGCCCCTGAAATGGCACCAGGGCCTGTGCTCGGGTACCTGCCTGTGTTTATCACATCCTGAGAGACTCTGATTAACACAGCAAGCCAGGAGCTCCCATTTGGAGTCACATGGCATGGGCAGGGCTGGAATGTGCTGTGCTGCTGGTTGGAGCCACGTGGGGGCCCGGGATCCCAGGCATGGGGTGGCACGGAGGTCTCCTTGCTCTCTGGCCCTGCTGCCCCCGCTGAGAGCCCTGCCCGTGGCCCGTGCTCTGCGCGGGTGTTGGGATGCAGTTGCTGATGACGTGGTCGCATTTTTGTCCGTCTGCATGATCCTTGCCTCATCCAGCATGGAGGGCAGATGGCGCTTGGGGACTCATCCTGGCCCCGTAGCCAAAGAGACTGTTGTCTGCAGCATCACGAACGCGCTTCCTGCAGATGTTGAAACAAATGAGGCGGGGGGTTGTAGGGAGAGAGAGCATGATCTCATGTCTGAGCCAGTTGAGGGATCATCTGGGGAACTGGAACTCTGCCTTTAGGATGCAGGACATTAACTCGAACCAGGCTTTTCATCGTGGGTCTAACCTGTTCTCTTATTTCCCCAGACAGAGCAGTATCCTCGGCTTGGTTTTGTGTGTCCTCTCAAAACGAGCATGGTAGTTGGCTGTGCACTCAGGGGAAATGTGTATTTTCTGGTTTTACAAATTTCCTCTCCATTACGGTGATTGGGTAGCTCCTGTTGTTCCCTTTTCTGGATTGCCTTCCAAGTTGGCAGCAGTTCCTCCAGAACTGATATGGCTGGGCACGTTTACCACAATTCTCCAAGGCTGAAGTCTTTCTTATTCACACTTCCTCAGATAAAAATGAATAAATAAAGCCAGGGTGATCCCTAGCCTCAAACTGTTGTTAGGGCTGACAGGAAGGGGTGGTCAGGCATGACCAGGAAGTGATGGAATCACTGTCCCTGGAAGTGTTCAGAAAACGTGTGGGATGTGGTGCTTTGGGACATGGTTTAGTGATGGACCTGGCAGTGCTAGATTAATGGTTGGACTTGATCTTAGAGGGCTTATCCAGCCCTAATAATTCAATGATTAAGAAAGGATATTGTAATGCTCTAGTAATCATAAAGAAACTAAAGTTGTATTGTAATGCCTTCATGTAGTTGCTCAGGAGCAAAGGTTTGGGAGTGACATAAATCATCGTTTAGGGCTTATCCTGCCATTTCAGAGTTGAGGATTAGGAATCATTCCCTTGAGAACAAACCCCACATGGTGCTTCTCTTCTTTTCACTTTGAAATTACTGCTGATGGTTCAGGTCTGACTGTGGTCCAGCTGGATCTGAGAACTGATCCTGTCCAGCAGTTCCCAGGGTTTTTTAGAGATGCAGAAAGGAATAACCTCTGTTACTTTGATGGTTGAAAACAGTTCTGAAGTTGAAGGCCTCTGGTGGCCCCTGACCTTCACAGAGCGCTCAGAAAGCAGTGGCCTGTGGAGAGCCTGTTGAAGTCCTGCCAGCTGGTTTGCAGTTTGCCCCTCCAAGCCTCTGGAGCATCTCCAGACAGCCGGAGTGGCCGGCAGGTTTCACACAGCTCCAGCTGGAATTCCCTTCCCGGATTTACAGAGGGCGGTATTGCTTCTCCTGCAGAGCTCACAATCCTAACTAGGATTGTAATGCGTGGAAGCATAAATACTACAATGTATTTAAGGAATAAATATAATTCCTCTCTTCTTTTGTTTATCTGTAGAGCTGCTAGAAACACTGGGATGAGTGGAATTTAAGGTACTTGATTCCTGCTCTTACCCTGAGGCAGAGGAAATAGGCACGAGAAATTTCTCCAGCTCGGGCAGGTAAATACGTGTATCTCCATAGCTTATGTGAAATTAAGTTCTTGGTAAACAAACAAATTGTGGAAACCTTCGTAAAGAGTAGGAACTGATTTGCTCTGTAAAATGCAGTTTAAAAGGAACAGATTAATTCTATCTTTTTCTTTATTTATTAGTTAAAGGACCTTTCATACTGAACTCTGCTCTGAAAAAAGGGGAAGCCTCTCCTGTGTGGGATTGAAATAGATACTTGGCAGTTGTCTTGAATAAAAACTAAGGCAAAAATGTCTATCATAGATCCTTATCAACACATTGTGGTAAGTAGCACTGAATCTTATATATATCTACACCATCTTCTCTGATATCTACTGTCTTGTATAATGACTTCCCTGCTGGAAGTTACTCTAAATAAGCACATAACACTGGAGTTGTTACTATTTCCTTCAAGAAATGGGAGGTGTGTCTAGCTTTCTTCCTTACAGTGCAGTTTTGGGGCGGGGGGTTTTGTACTCTTTCCCTTTTCATTAGTATGAATGGAAGGATAAGTTGACAACTTGGGGATATTTAGATCTTAAACTGGTGTATATCAGTAATGTTGGTTCAAAGATAATCCTCAAAATATATTGTGCAAACTCTGAGTGAGATGATCTGTGCCACTCAGCAGCACACTGTGCCCCTGCTTCCCTTCCTCCTGCTTTATTCCAGTGTTCCTGCTGCATCCTTGTCCCAGCTGTCACACCCTTGGGATGGCAGCGAGCCAATGGACCCTCCTGAATGAGCAAAGAACCAGTTCAATACAAAAAAAGACAAAAATTTCTTAGGGAGAAGTCCTTCCCTGTGAGGGTTGGGAGGCCCTGGCACAGGGTGCCCAGAGCAGCTGCAGCTGCCCCTGGATCCCTGCAAGTGTCCAAGGCCAGGTTGGACGGGGCTTGGAGCAACCTGGGCTAGTGGGAGGTGTCCCTGCCCATGGCAGGGGTGGGGTGAGATGAGCTTTAAGGTCATTCCAACCCAAACCATTCTGGGATTGCATGGAAGGGTTAGGAAATCCGTTCTGTGCTGTTGGAGCTGGCCCAAGGTGAGCTCAGCCTGTGGAGGTGTAGAAGTAGGGACAAGGGAAGGGGGAGGGAAGTGGGAGCAGAACTGCCCTTTGTGGGGCGAGCCCGTGGCTCAGCAGCCCCTGAACACTGGGATGTTCACACGTAGCTGTGCTGGAGGTGAGTTTCCAGAGCAAACACTGGAACGGCAATTCCTGCCCAAGCTGAAATCTGGAGCCACGCTGGGCGTGTTCCTATCAGGGGCTTCTTGTAACAGTGCCGTGCTGACTGCAGCACCAGTGAGGTGTCCCCAGAAATAGCTGCCACACGCTTGTCAGTGTGTTTTACTTTTACGTGGCTAAAAATACTCCCTGTGCTTCCTAGAAGTGATCTCTTATCAACCCTGTGGTTTGTGCCCCATGCACTCACATCCTCCACATCAGTGTGCAGCCAGCAGATGTCAAACTGGCTTTTACTCCCTCCCCAGTCCTGTGAACTGCTGGGAGGGAGGACAAACCTCAGGGTGATGTCTGTGTTAAAACAATACTGACTTAATTCCTTTCAGCATCAGTGCCCTCTCCTGGATGGTTTGCTTGGAATGATCTGTACCTTTATGGGAGAGGTCTCTGAGGCACTTGGTTGTATTTTACTGATTCACTCATGTAAAAGGACTTTTTGATACCAATAATCAACAAAATGGAGCTGTCCTACATATGTAATATAATGAATGAAAAGTGTGTTTAGTAAATGCAGTTACAGCTCTCTGGGAATGCTGAACTGTTGCTGTGGGAATGTTGCTAATTCCAGAATCAACACTGTTCGTGCAAGAGCTGATCCTTTAATTGCTTGGAAAGTGAATGGAAATCTTTGAAGTTTTTTAATTTGAAAACTGAAATCCCTTGGAAAGTTTTACTGAAATTTCAAACAGTCAAGGGCAGTAGGCTCACATCGGGGCGAAAATCTTGCATTTAAACTATATTTGGCATTAAATTACTCAAAAGGATTCTGCATTTTCCAGAAGTCCTTGTGCTAACTGTTGCATGTTTTCTGATAATTTTTTTTTATTCTCATTTTATGAAAGACTCTGAAGTATAAATTAAGATGTTCAGAAAGCTGCTGCAGGTGCAGACAGAACTGACTATACCAAAAATGCAAAGAATTCAAGTGTGTAATACATCTTCATTTACTTTGATATGGGGGATAAATATTATAACAATGGGAAAAATCACTTCAAGATAAAACCTGTGTGTGTGCACAAAAGTTTGTCTCAATTGTAATACTCTGTGAAAGAAGAGCATGGACTCCATGAAAATCAATTACTTAAGTAAGCAGGCAAATATTTTCATTTGTCTAGCCCCATTGTTAGCTCAAGTGTCCTTAACATGAAGGAAGTAAACCCATTTAATACTTGTGCAGTCTGCCTGTGCCAGAGCCTCCTGATTGCCTGGCACACAGAATGCCAGTGTCCTGGTGGGGCTCCGCTCTGTGACTCAGCATTCTGGAATATTATAGATGTGGTATTGAACACATGCAAATCCTGCCTTTCTGGGCACGTCCGGAAGGGCGGCAGGGAAAACCCGCCCGTGTTACGGGAGATCGTGGGGCTTGTCCCAGCCCCTGGTGGGAAGGGGGTGGTGTTTGTGTGCTCACAAATGCAGGGACATCTAAAAGAGAGCAAAGCAGACAATTAGGGCAAGGAAGGCACTCAAAGGTGAGAGAGGAACAAAGGAAGCAAGAGCAGGAGTTGTAAGAGATGGAGAGCTGAGGTCAGGTGTGGAAACAGGAGATGCTGAATCATGGCTGTGCAGTCATGGAAAACCTTGTGGATTGAACAGTGAACACTGTCCCCCCGAGTTTCCGTAACTCAGAAAACCCACATTCAGACAGGGCATGGTGAACATTTTTTGTTTTTTCTCCTTTCCTCTCTAAATGTATGGAGAAAGAGGAAGTGAAATGAAACACATGTAAAGTGAGGTCACTTTGGACAGTGTGTTTTAGTTTTTTAAATCCATAGAATCCCAGAATGGATTGAGTTGGATGGGACCTTAAAGCCCATCCCACCCCACTGCCATGGATAGGGACACCTTGCCCTGGAGTTAATTGTGAGCTTCTGAAATTTGTAACCTGTCCTGGATTTTTAAAGGAATGTAGATGTTGCTCCTCTCAGTGTTGCAACGTTTAAGTGATTTATTTACCATCGTCTGTTTTTCAGAAGTACTTGACGAGTTTGTACAGATTTTTATCAAGACTTAAGGTGAACGTAAGTCACATGAGAAAATGCAGCTTAGTCATCTAGACTAGCAAGGGCTGGATTTGTAAAGGCATTCAGAGTCAATACATTTATCATGGTGTTTTCAGGGGGCTTCTTCAGAACTCCCTCTGAAAATCCACTAAAAAAAAATACTTCTGAAATATGGACATTTAGGCCTTTAGATCTCCTTAGAAACTGGCCCCTAAGTGGAAAATTGCCCTAATTTCCACTTGCACTTAATCTGTGTGAAAAAACATTTATTTTGGTGTAAGAAGAGATCTAGACTTTTGAGCTTCCTTTATGTATTTGTGGGTTTTTGGGTTTTTTTTCCTAAGAGGGTGATTGCCACTACTGAAATAAACAAATTTCCTCTAAGTGTGTGACTATGGCCAGATATTAATAACTGTGTATAACTGCAATCCTCAGTGTGTTGTTTTGGGTGAGGCACAGGGAAAGAAGATACTGCTTTTCTGTTTTGCCAGGCCTCTGTGTTCTCACATGCCTTTCAGAGGATCCCAGTCTTAAACCAGACTTAATTTTTCTGGCAGTACAACAGCTGGAATGACGGGGGTTGCTGCTTGAGTCAATAAAAAGCAATTTTTGTGATGGCATTAGTAAAACAGTTATCAACTTGTGATAGAAATAGTGATGATCTCTGTGCTGCTGGGAAGAGAAGAAACTGGTAAGTGGTGGCTTGGCCTTGCTTTGGTGGTAGGCATATGAATTTAGGCATATGAGTTTAGGCATATGGGAGATGCAAGCAAATTACTTTACAGAGTGCTTGTTGGCAGGGAGTATCGTGTTGTATCCCCCTTTTCCAGCCAGAGCTGTGGGACACCAGAATTGCACATGAATTTCGCCTATCAGCTGAGAACTAAACCCGTCCAACTAAGCCCATGTCCCATCCTTGTCTCTTAGTTATAACTCCTCTTCACTGCAAAGTGCTCAGTGATCTCTGATTTGTGGTCTCCAGTGAGGACAAGCTCTTTCTTGACAGCTGAGAAAAAGGAGGAGGGTGGTGTGTTTGTACTTTGGGCTGTTTCTTTTAATTACAAGGTTGGATATGACAAAGGAAATGCTTCAGTCTGTATGAAGAAACTGAGGCCAGTTGTGAAACCATCTTCATCCATCTGACATACTTGGGAGATAATATAGTAGGGAGATAATAAAGCAGCTTTGAGCATTTTCAGACAGCAAACTGAAAATAGGGGGCAGCGAGAGCTGGTAGTTTCTGGAGAGTCACAGCTTGTAAAAGTTCTTGGGGCAGGGTAAATGACAGAGCTGGGGTGACTTCACATGGTTGTATTCCCAGCCCTTCCCAGATACCCACAAAAATCCCCGTTTACCCTGCTGTGAGGAAAACTGGACTTTTTTTTTGCGCTGTGGCAGAGGCAGAAATGTATTCAGGGAGAAGTCACATCCTCCTTCCCGTTCATCCATCTTGAAGCTGCAGTGCAGAAGGTGATGGATGTCACTCAGTCATTTGTTTTTCTTCATATCAGCCCATGGGGGGCTGTTAAATAGGTGTTGCTCCTTAGGAACTCTGGGTTCCCACAGCTGAACCCTCTCTGCTGGGTCTGATGCTTTCGAGGTGAGCAACGTCCCGCTGGGAGTATCGGGAAGAGTCTGAATTCCCCTCTTCCTGTGGTTGCTGAACCACTTGCTGTGCCATGACAGTTTCAGTGCACCACACTTGGCATTGCCACAGTTTCCCCTGCCTGCTCACTTGGTCTTGGATCCAGATAACTCCTGTGGCTGCCAGGGGAAATTTCCAGAGCCAGGCAGGCAGTCCTGGCCGGAGCCTCCAGCAGCTGGCGCAGCGTGGGGGTGATTACAGCCAGATAAAGCTGCTAAACTCGGTGTCTGGGTCAGGCAGTGGCTGCAGTGAAGTCATCCCTGTATCACTGTGGGCATTTTCTCCTGGAGCCTTTGCCATGGGGATGTGGCTGTGCCTTCACACACCTGAGGCTTCTGCAGGAGTTGTGTTGGTATCACTGGAGGTGCTTTTTAATGAGTCCTGACTCAAGTGGCACTTAAGTACACACAAGGCACTTTTGCCGTTTTTAGAAGATTAGTTTTGGCTTTCTTTGTTTTTGAGAAAATGATATGTAACTTATACTAACTTTTTTCTTTATGTGTAAGAGAGGGATCTAGTTTGGCTCAGGTCTCTGGGTGAGAGCTGTGGACACAAAGTAAGGAGGCTTGGCTGAAACAACCAGTTCTAAAAAAAAAAAAAAAAAAGGAAGTATCCATATGAAAAAATAGCAAGAAGGCACCGGGCAGAGCCTGAATAAGCATGTCCTATAGCAAGGGTATTGGCTATGATTTTAAATAAATTTCAGTGAATTTCCTGATGGTGGCCTTCTCCCTGGTTGTTTTGGTCCCAGTGACTGATAGGCTGTGTTTATTTTAATGTAACTCACAAGGTTGGTGGGTGGTTAGGAAAAGAGAGAAAATATGCAATTGTTTGAGACCTGATCCTGGCTTTAATACCTCACATTTCCTCCCAGTCTCTGTGTCCCTGTAAAGCCACTGTTGGCTGCCCTGCAGTCTGCACTGGTGATTCTCAGTGGTATCCAGCAAGTTGGTCAAACTTAGGGCGACGTAGATAAAGCAACAGTAGAGCTGAGTTGGTGACCTCTTTTGATTAAGGCTTTTACTTTTTGTTTCTTAATTTCACATCTTTTCCTACGTCCCTGGCTTGCTGGGGACACACCTGCTCCTAGGCAGGCAGCTCCTGCTGTGTGTTTGGGCTTTGCAGGAAATGGGAACCTTCAGAAAGTGCATGAAATGTGCTGGTGACTGTTTTAACAGCTTGCTTTGCACCTTCCTTACATTGTCTTGAGGGTGCTTTCACACTGAATATTGATGTGTACTAGAAGGTACAGCACTAACTCTACCCCTTGCGTGTGCAGTGTGCATTTATCTGCTCCAGAACACAGACTTTGAAGTAATTCCTGCTATTCTTTTTAGCAGGGGAAGGCAATTACCACGACAAGCTGTAAGAGAGCCCGTTTTTATTTTTCTCTTGCTGTACACAGTGGTTCCTGCCTGACTGAATGCCTCGGAGCAGGTTCTGTGGTGAGGGAGGGGGAGTGTTGTTGGTTGAGATTAGTAGGTGTGGCTGCAGGAAAATCCAGCAGCTCCAGTGCAGGTACCTCTTGGTAAAGCTCCAGGGTGCAGTTCAGCTTTAGGATGCTCTATCCAGTATGAGTTTCCCTTACGTTTTGACTGGGTGATTTCTCTCTCTCTGTTTCTGGGCAAAGTGATACCTTATTTTGATAGATGGGGTTTTTTTTTTGGTTCTGGAGCTTAATCACTTCTCACTCTCTTGACTTCCAGGTGGAACACCAGTACTCACACATATTCACTGTGACAGTGAGGAAAGCCACAAATGTCACCAAAGGAGCCATTGGTGACATGCGTGAGTATTTCTCTTTCTATTTTGCCTTTCTTCCATGAGCCTGTTGCCGTGGGCAGGGGGAGATGGTGACACATTGTGCATTAAGTGGTTGTTAGTGGGCTGGTGGTGGGTTTCTGTCTGCCTTGTTAAAGCCAGGGCAGTGTCCCCGTGTCACTGCTCACTCTCACTCAGAGAGCAGATCTGCCGCTCCTTCTTTCCATTGATCCAGAAAGGCTGAGTGAGTTGTAAACGATTTGCCTCCAAGCCAGCAACACCTACAATTAGCTTTTTGGCTCAGTCAGAAGTGCTGTGTGAGTGCAGTGAAACTGGAAATTGCTGCCTCCTCACAGGGCTGTGGTTTGGTTGGGGAAAAAAAGAACCGAGAGCTCTGCTGAGTCAGTGCAGAAAGCAGAAAAAATGTAAGGCCATTAAAAAAAATCCACCCAAATGGGTCAGCAGATCTTGTGGTAGGGAGAAGGATGACACCAGCACTTCTTCCTCTTTGTGGGAGGCTGCTGAGCCTCTGGACTCTGCATCTGAACAGGAAACCACTAGGAAGAACAGCTCTGCTCTGCTCTTAAGGGGGGAAGAGGGAAAGAATATTGGCTGAATCTGCAGAAAGAATATTCCTGCTTCCTTAGGTCTGACTGCTTTGCTGCCAGGCCATCTCTCCCTTTTCCCAGTGCTCCCCAAGGCTTGCAGGCTGGGGCAGGAAGGATGAGTGTGACTCTTGGCTCCTGCTCTCCCATCAAGCTGATTGGACATACAAGTGTTTCCCAATTCCTGGAAACTACTTTTGGGTCAAACTACAGCAGCTCCTCTGACCCACAGCTTTGCTTCAGGGGGTTTTCATAACTGAAGTCTACTGTTGGTGCTAAAATTGCAGGAGGGATACTTGAAAGGGAGATATTCAACAACCACAAGTACAATGGAAGAGATGGGAGCCCTGGCAAAGGGGAAAAAGGGAACTGGGAATCTATCTGTCATCCCCTTGGGGTGAGGGGAAGGAGCACACAGAGAAGATGCATTGGTGTGTGTGTGTGTATATATATATATAATTTCATATGTATGGTGGTCTTTAGATAAGAAGACCTCAGGAAAAGTGCTAGAAGAGTGGAACAAGGAGCCTGTGAGTTTGTGTGTGTGTGTGTAAGAAGATGAGTTACATGGAAAGACACAGGTTCTTGGTCACAGGTGTCTGTCATGAGACAGTGGGGTCAACATGGGAAGGGTAAAAAGGGAGGTTGAAGTGGGGGCCCCATGATACAATATTAAAGGGAGACGAAAGGGTGATGAAAGCCAGTAGATCATGGCAACTTTGTGAACCAGAGCAAATACAGTCCTACAGTATGAACTTCAAATATTATCCATCCATATAATTGTATTTTTTTTCTAGATGAAACCCTCTTACCTTAGCAAGTCATCAAAATCAAGACGCTGCTTGATTTTGATAAAACCTGCCAGAGTGATGCTCTAGGGCCACTGAAACCTGCTTGGCTTCTTGTCCGAGGTGGCTGCCATAGCTCAGTAGCCTGAGACACTCCCAGTCTGGGGCATCTCTGGGTGAGCTTCCAAGGACCCAGGGCTGGTCCTTGGGGTCCTGGCAAATCCCCCAAAGTGCGAAAAACAGATTGTCGCTTCTTTTTTTTATTTTGGGAAAATTAAAAGTGCTTTTTTCCCCTGTCATTGGAGCCTGGCAGCTACTTGATCAAAGGAGTGATTGTGTTAATTACTATGGGGAGGTGCTTGAAGCTGTGAGTGGGGAAGGGCCTTTACAGTTGATTGTGCCAACCTATATATATCTGTATCTATATCTATATCTATATCTATATCTATATCTATATCTATATCTATATCTATATATATATCTTTGTTTTATTTGATTTGCCAAAAATGAAACTTGTTGAGGGAATTGCTGAACTTTTCCGTCTGGTTTTTTATGTCAAGGACAGGAAGATGGCTGTGACAGACCACGTGTGAGCCCTGGTTGGGGTGGGTGCCTGAGTGTTGCTCTCCCCTTATGGACACTCCCCAGCTGTCGACTCTTCTGGGGGATTGCCCCTAATTTTTTCTGTTGTTGTTGCTCCAGGTTATGAACCAGAGATGCTCTGGGAACAAGAGAGTTAATTTTACATTGTGGAGTGATGGAGGCCTGGGGGAACATGAGGGATTTTGTATGTTTTGCTGTTCTCTTTTCCATATCAGCCTTTCCAAGTCTTTCTGGAGCAGCTCTGAGAGATCTGAGCAAATCTAAGTTTATGAATATGCTGAAGTGCTTTGTGTGATATTTTTCGTCCTGAGGCTCTGAACTCTACCTGTGCTCAAGGAGTTTTAGCCGGCAGGTCTGGTGTGTGTGGTGCCCCACTCCATGGGTGGCATGGAGGCCCTGACTCCTCTGGCATGGCCATCCACACCTCTGTCTCCTTGAGCCCAGGCTGGGCAGATAACCAGTATTTCTAGAAGGTTTTCCAAGATTTCTTGAGCTCTTTGTGAATGGGCAATGTAAATGGTTGTGTCATCCTCAGGCCATTTTGTCATTCTGTGAGTCTGTGTGTGGGGGTGATAAGTGAGATTTCCTGTAACTCTCCACCCAGGATGGTGGGGAGGGGGCAAAAGAAGTTTGAGGGCAGACCCTTTCCTTCCCAGCAGTTCATTCAAGTCCCTTATTTCAGGTGTCTGCCCATTTACTGTTGCCTCTGTGGAAGTCCTTCCTTTACTGGTGTCACTCGTTTCAGTTTTAGTGTCCCTGTCTGGGTGACTCCCACGCCCTGGATACCATCCTGTCAACGTCCAGGTGATGCAGCTTTACAAAGGTTTAAACCCTGGTTTAGAGGCTGCTGCTCTGGTAGGTGTGCTCAGCTCCTTTCCAGGCTGGAAGGTTTGTGAGCTGAGTAAGTGCAGCAGACGTGTGCTGGCTGACCTTGGCTGGCCTCTCTTGTCACTCCTTCTGTCAACAGGACAGGGTGAGAACATGACGAAAGGGTCAGCATGAGGACAGGGACATCTCTCACCTCTTACCCACACAGGCAGACAGGCTCAGTTTGAGGAAATGACTGTCATTTATTGCCAGTTAATTGTAGCAGAGTAGCACAGTCAGAAATAAAGCTAAACCCACCTCCTGCTGTACACCTTTCCTTCTTTCCTGCTGCATCCCTGTACCATCTATCAGTGGGATTGGAGTCAGCCACTGGACCCTGCTGAACTGGCAGAAACACAGTTCAGTGAAAAAGAAGAAAAAAAAATTATTAGGAAGAAATTTTTCCCTGTGAGGATGGGGAGGCCCTGGCACAGGGTGCCCAGAGAAGCTGTGGCTGCCCCTGGATCCCTGGAAGTGTCCCAGGGCAGGGTGGACAGGGCTTGGAGCACCCTGGACTAGTGGAAGGTGTCCCTGCCCATGGCAGGGGGTGGTATGAGCTTTACAGTCCCTTTCAACCCAAGCCATTCTAGGATTCTATGCCCCTGCTGTCCAAAACCTGCCATGTAAAGCTATTACAAGGTGAAATATCAAAAAATCTGCATGGCTTTGGTGAGGATTTCATTATCTTAATTGCTTAGCTTGCTGCTGATTGCAGGCCTTGTAAAATCACTTCTTGGACTGGACCTCTTGAAAAAGACCTTACCTCTGGCCCAGTGAGTTCTTCTATGGTAGATGTGTAGTTTTGAGTCTGCTCAGATGCCACCTTAACTGTAGAGCCTTTCTGTACTTCCATGACAGTACAAGAACTTGTAGGAAAAAAGACCAGAGTCCCAAACTGCAGCATTGTGGAAGAGAAATGCTTGCAAACTGAGTCTCCTTTCCATAGCATCTCTCCCCTTCTGGATCTTCAGAGATCTTGGTGGAGAACTGGGTCAGAGGAAGCATTGTAAAATTTGTCTTCTATCTTTAAAGGTCTGTTTAAGCGTTCTGGCTTTCACAACAAATGGTGGCACATACAAAGGAAACCAGTTGTGTGACTCTGCTCTTAACGATCACTCAGCTTGCTTAATCCTGTTTGGGATTTGCAGCTTTTCCTTGCTTCATCTTCTTTTGATGCTGTGGTAATGAACGGTGTCATTCCGAGTATTTTTAGGAAAAAATTCCCATCTTAAAAATGTTTAAAGTTTGATAGCTCGCAGCACTGGTACTCAGCTTCTATCCCAGTTGCTGTCCACCCCACTGGAATCAAGGATGCATTTCCACTGCAGTTAAGTTGCTCAGATAAACAAGTGCTGGGAGCAGTCCAGTCACCAGAGCTCAACTCTGGTTGCAAAACTTGCCCAAACAGAGCTGAGAAGCAGCTCCTGAGTGGCTCTTGGCATGGTCAGCCCACACCACTGCAACCAGCTGTGGACATTCCCCCAAGTCCAGGAGATGCCCTTCCTCATCGTTTCCTGGATCTCCAAAGGAAACTGGGATGGGAGCACACCTTTACCTGTCTGGCCCTGGCTCTGGGATCTGGGAATGAGGAAGGGATGTCCAGCATGCACTGTTTGTCCCTCACAGCCCTGTGCCCTGGGGCTGTTCCCTGTGAGCCAGAGCTCCTGGGGTTGCAGCTGGCTTGGTTAAACGCGAATCATGGCAGTCCAGGCAGGTGTGAGCAGGGTTTTAAACCTGGCCTAGCTGAAAGGAAGGAACTGGAGATTTGCCTGGTTGTATTATGGTTTGTGTTATTGAGCAGCTCATGCTTATGAGCAGCTCATTCAGGACTCATCCAGCTGTTCTCTGGACCACAGCTGGCCAGTCCTGCACCCTGAATCAGCTACAGTGCACTTACCTGTCAGAGTGCCATCAGATAAGGCTCTTCTTGCAAGGCCCTGGAGCAGGTCCTGATTTTTGCAAGGGGAAAACAAGCCAAACTGCTCCCTTTTTCCAGCCTAACAGCCTGGGAAAAGTAGGTCAGAGTTGGCCAATCCTCCACATCGTACAAGCTGCATGTGCAGGTCTTCATGTGGCTGAAATATGGATCCATAAAAGATGGATAAAAGAAAAAATCTTAAATGAACAGTGCTGCTAACAACTGCTCAAGATGTCTACTGCAGATCTCAGTCTAACACTGAGGCAACCAAGTGCTAGATTTCAGTTTCCTTGGCTCACCCAGTATCCTTTCCCTTTGGTGGGGATAGCCAGTGCTGGGAGGTGGAGGTCATGTTGGAAACATAAACAGGCTCATGTGTTCCACAGTGAAACTGAACCAGAAAATGCTGCTCCTCCCAGGTGCAAAAATATAGTTTTGATGAGAAATTCTGTCTGTGAGTGCTTGCCATGGAGTTACTGAGGGGGGACCTGTTTCTGTGAGAGGTTGGTGAAAACTCATTCCCATCCTAGAGGAAGCTCTCCCATGACTCTGTTATGCCGTGGTGGTGACATGGAGCAGTGCTGGCTCAGGCTCCATCTTGTGTGGCTGGAGAACCCCCATGTCCCTGCTCCAGGCCCTGCCAGGCTGTGACCAGCCCCAGAGCTTCGTGGTGGCTGGGAGCTGCTCCTGTTCCATGTGCTGTCCTGTCTCCAGGCAGAGCTTCCTGGTGGGGCTCCCCTCCAGGACCTGTGGACACCAGTGTTCCTCCCCTTTGAGCCTTTCGCTCCCTCCATTTAGGAGGAGGCTCCCTCTGTTTATGCCATTTGTTCCCTGTCATAATTTGACTTTTTCTTGCTTTCGATTCTTTTCCCTCTCATCCCCTTTCCCAGGAGGGCTTTGAAGTAGTGTTAGGGTTGGGCTAATGCCTGATCCAAGGGAGAATTGGGAAGAACATCAGTCATAGTGACACGTAAAGGAAAAACATAAACAGGGTAAGACACTTCCCACTGATCCTCTCCTCTCTTCAGCTGCCTTCAGTGAGACTCCCAGAGCTGGATGTGCCTTTGGGGTAATCAGCTGTCACTGAGTTTCTCTTGCAGAAAATTCACTGCTTTTCTTTGAATCCACATAGGTCTTCTCATCCACAGCTCCGTGGGTAAGGAGTTCTGCAGGTTGCTGCCTGAAGGAGACTTTTAATTAGTTTTGAAAATGTTTTTTTAAAAGCATGAGCTGCAGAATGTGAACTGGGGTCAGTTTGAGGCCCTTCATGACAAGAAAGATACTAAGAGTCTGGAGCCAGGGAAGGGAACGGAGCTGGGGAAGGGGCTGGAGCCCCAGGAGCGGCTGAGGGAGCTGGGAAAGGGGCTCAGCCTGGAGAAAAGGAGGCTCAGGGGGGACCTTGTGGCTCTGCACAACTCCCTGACAGGAGGGGGCAGCCGGGGGGGGTCAGGCTCTGCTCCCAGGGAACAGGGACAGGAGAGGGAACGGCCTCAGGCTGGGCCAGGGGAGGCTCAGGTTGGACACCAGGAGGAATTTCTTCACGGAAGGGTTGGTCAGGCCTTGACAGGGGCTGCCCAGGGAGGTGTTGGAATCCCCATCCCTGGAGGTGTTCATAAACCATGTGCATGTGGCACCTGGGGACAAGGTTTAGTGGTGAACAGAGTGGTGGTGCTGGGCTGATGGTTGAGGTCAATGATCTTGGGACGTCTGTTCCAAACTTACCCATTCTGTGATGCACTTTGTAGGATTCCAACTCTACCACAGATCCATCTGTACCAAAGAAAAGCTCTTACAACTCAAGAGTGTTCATTTATGTATTTCTGACTGCACGTGTTCTGAAAGGGAGGGAGAAAATGATCGGCCTTTCTCACGTTTGTCACCACAGGAAGGAGCACTTTTGTGGAGGATGGTTTTTAGTGGCAGGCTTTATCAAAGCATCCGGCCAAGAGTGTTTCAGGGCAGTTGAAATCCAGGGAATGTGTGCTCAATGCTGGGTTTTTAAAGCATTCCTGACAGTTGTCTGAATTAAAAAGTCAAGGGAAGAGACTCTTCTCCCTTGCAGGCCCTGAGGCTGCACTTCAGCAATATGGGAAATCAAGCTCTGGGGCTGCTGGGAGAGTCCCAAAACCTCTAAAGCCTCCCGATATCAAACACAGACTCAGTGTAAACTTGCTCTGCAGGTTCAGAAAATGGTGCCAGTGTAAATTTGTATTAGCAGAGTTTATGCCAGACTGGAAATAATCTGTACTCCATCAGATAACATAAACGTGGACTAAAAATCATATTGTGGGTTTGGAGTAATTCAGCAGGAATGTGATGATATGCCTGTACTTACTGCAGACCAAATTACCTTGTCCAGGTCTGGCATTTCCATGGACCTGCAGTCAGAGCTGAGCCAGGCCTCCTTCTGTCCTGCTTGTGTCTTTGGTGGGGTAGTGTCATGGTTTGACGCTGGCCAAATGCCAGGCACCCATGAGAGTCACTCACTGACCCTCCCCTGCCACAGCTGGGCAGAGGAGAGAAAAATTTAATGAAGGGTTCATGAATTGAGATAAGGACTGGGAGAAAACACTCCAAGGGCAAGACAGGCTCAGCTTAGAGGTACAAAGTGAACTTAGTACTAACAGAGTCAGAGGAGGATAATGAGAATTAAAATAAGCCCTTAAAAGACCTTTTCTTTGCCCAAGCCCTCCCTCCTTCCCACCGACAGTGCAGGGGAAGGGGCGTGGGGGTTTGCTCAGTTTGTCACCCGAAGTTTTCTTCCGCTGCTCAGGGAGAGGAGTCCTTCCCCGGCTGCACCGTGGGGTCCCTCCCACGGGAGACAGTTCTCCGTGAACTTCTCCAGCGTGGGTCCACTCTCACGAGCAGCAGTCCTGCCAAAACTGCTGCAACGTGAGTCCCTCCCACAGGCACACAGTCCTCCCAAAACTGCTGCGGCGTGGGTCACTCTTCCACGGGGTTCAGTCCTCCAAGGCCAGGCTGCTCCAGCCTGGGGGCAGGGCCCCCTCTCTTCACCGGGTCTCCCACTGGAGCACAGCCTCCTCCAGGCATCCACCTGCTCTGGCATGGGCACCTCCCCCATGGGCTGTGGGTGGATCTCTGCATCCCCCATGGATCCCTATGGGCTGTGGATGGATCTCTGCATCCCCCGTGGATGCCCATGGGCTGTGGATGGATCTCTGCATCCCCTTTGGGTCCCCACAGGCTGTGGATGGATCTCTGCATCCCTCATGAATCCCCACAGGCTGCAGGGGCACCACTGCTTCACCACGGCCTGCAGAAGAATCTCGGCCCCAGCACTCGGAGCACCTCCTGCCCCTCCTTCTCCACTGACTCTGCTGTCTCCGTGTTGTTTCCCTCACATGTTCTCACCTCCTCCTCTTCTCTGGCTAGGAAAAAACTGCGCGTGCCCACTTTGCTTTGATTTTCTTCTTAAATCTGTTATCACAGAGGTGTTACCAGCCTCTGTAACTGGCCTGGCTTTGGCCAGCAGCATGTCCATCTTCTGAGCCATCAGGGATGGGCTCTGTCGGACATGGTGGAAGCTTCCAGCAGCTTCTCACAGCAGCCACCTCTGTGGCCCCCACGCTACCCAAAACCAGGCCCTGCAAAACCATCACATGGAGTGAGATGTTTCACTGGTTTAACAGTGAGAACTAGGCATTTAAATTCATAAAAAAAACCTAAACCCCTTAGACTCTGGCACACTACTAGAAAAATGTTATTTTGCTTAATGCTTCAGTCACTTTTCAGGGTGTATCTGCAAGGGGGCCTGTACAGATAACCTGGAGAAGGCAGTGTTTCTTTGCTCTTGGCACTTCTACAAATGTGGTTTGACCAAAAGCTGATTTGTTTGAGTGTTTTTTGCCCTTTCAGGGCTGGGTCAGTGGAAGCAGTGCTGTCCTGCACCAGTGAACTGGGTGATAGTGCAGTGCCTGTGCTGGGAGCTGGTTCTTCCCTCCACTGAAGTAACGCCAGAGATGAAAAGCGCTGTCATAAAAGGCACAAATAATTTTTAATGAAGGTGTTACCTAATCCCAGTATTTCTCAAAGCATAGCTGCTGCTTCAGAGCTGCCTTACTTCCCTTGGAGTCACCTTCCGCTCATGAAATCAGGCACTGCATCACCCCTTTGCAAAATCCCCAAAGCCACCAGCCCTGGCATTCCCTGTGGTGCCTTAAACACAAGCAGCAGTGGGGTTTTTAGGTTGCTGTGGCCTTCTGACAGGTCTCCTGGCATCTGCATTACTGCTAGACTATGGATTTGTCTGGAGAATCTCAAGTATCTGTTCCATGGTTGGCGGGACACTTATTGATAAGTACAGTTTTTAAGAATTCCCTTTTTAAAAACTGAAAAATCACATGAAACTGGGAAAACCCATGAATTTAAAATTCATTATTTTTTCTCTTGTCCATGGCAGAGACACCAACTCATAGTTCCATGCCACTGTGAGGCCCCACAAAATTCACAATTTGAATAGAAATTCTGTTGTTATTTAGCTTCCTTCCCCTTGGACGAAAGAGAGGTCATCCAGCAATTCCCATTATCGGCTTGACCTCAGCCAGGCTGCTCAGCTGCATGTGCTAAACAAGTTGTACTGTAGTGCAGCAAGCCAAAAAAATGATTGGAAATACATAAAGATGGTCATTTGGGACCTAGTAGGTTTTTATCAATGGGATTGCACTTAATGGTGGATAAATTAAGGGTTATTACCACTTTTTATTTTGAGATAGTTATATATGTATATAGCAGTATTATATTTGAACAGGCTTTCTATAGTTTCTTTTTGGTAATTATGCTGTTGAAGTAATTGAAATTGGAATGACTGAAATATAAATCATATATCTAAAATATTAATCATATTAATGTGGAGGCCTGATGACATCCATCCCACCAGACTAACAACATAAGATCAAATGGTTTCCAGTCATTGCAGAAAATTTTACAGGTTTCCTTAATAGCCAGATTGCTTAAAGCATTACTCATTTTTCACTGTGAAAATGTTTGACCCTAATTACTGTCCACTGTGTGTTTCACTTGGTGATTCATAATGTAATTTAAGGGGAGAATCCTATAGCCATGACTTAACCAGGAGATAAATCAAATGAGGAAAAGTCAGTGGATCCTTACTTTCTACCTCTCAGCCATTCCTAAGGCAGCAGTTTAAAAACAGCAGTGGAGATGCTGACTCTGCTCGTTATTGGATGTGTGTCTTCAGCTCCTGGAGCTTTGGGGGGGGGGCTGTAAATCTGAATTATCACCAACATTTTGTTAATTACCCTGAGACTTCATCGAGCTCCGAGCTGCTAATTGCAGGACCCTCGTTGGCATCAGTGCTGAAAGCCTTAATTGTGTTTTTTGGTGTGCAGGTAGGGTTTGAGATACTTATGCTTAATTGTTAGCTCAGCCTGCCTTGTTCCTGAGAAGTGGTGGTGAAGCGGCAGCGCTTGTGTAAGGAACAGCCCGAGCAGGGCTGAGCTGCACAGAAACTCTGCTTTCCTCAGAAGTGTCCTGGGAACAAGTGCAAATTCCCCCAGGTGCTGCTGCTCAGGAGGCTGTGCTTGGTATCTCAGGCAGCTGCTGCAACAAAAGAGCAATTCCTTGACAGTGCTGCCTCTACACAGAATCCTTAAGGCTGGAAAAGACCTTTAGGGTCATCAGGCCCAGACAGAGATAATTCTCAGTCATGGATAAATCTCTTGTCGTGATTAAACATCAGCTTTTGACCCATACACCATAATGATTCTTCCTTTTAGAATCAAAATATAGATGGCAGCCTTCCAGTGCCTAAAGGGGCTCCAGGAGAGCTGGAGAGGGACGTGGCACAAGGACCTGGAGGGACAGGACAATGGGGAACGGCTTCCCACTGCCAGAGGGCAGGGTCGGATGGGATATTGGGAAGGAATCCTTCCCTGTGAGGGTGGGGAAGCCCTGGCACAGGGTGCCCAGAGAAGCTGTGGCTGCTCCTGGATCCCTGGCAGTGTCCAAGGCCAGGTTGGACGGGGCTTGGAGCACCCTGGGCTAGTGGAAGGTGTCCCTGCCCATGGCAGGGGTGGCACTGGATGGGCTTTAAGGTCCCTTCCCACCCAAACCATTCCCTGATTCTGTGATAACAGTGGTGACCAAGCTATTTTTACTTACATTTTCAGCTTAGTTTTTTTAACATTACCTGGCAAATCAATTAGCAGAAGCCCAGGCACTAATGAAAACATCCATGCTGAGAGTGCACACTGGCTGTTTCATCTGCATTTCATAACTTGAATGTTTTGAAATACATTAAGTGAATACTTCTGTGTTACTTGCCAGGTTGCTGGTAGTTTTTGGTTTCCGTCCAAGGAGCGATGTTTTAATTAATATGGTATAGCTTAAAAAAGTATTTAGTATAGCTTGTAGCAATATCTTAATCAGAGCAAGCAGTCTTCCAGTATATTTTCTCCTCATCTGAAGAAGGAAGTTAAAAAAAAAAGAGGCTTTCATTTTCTTAACTGAAAATAGCTCCAAATAAAGTTTCAAACATGAAAGGGCAGGTGATTAAATCTTTGCCTTGAGTTAAAAAGCTGATGAAGGCACAGAGTGAGGTGACTTGGCAAGACTGAACTACCAAGGCTGATTTTTCCAAGTTCAGTTGATCTGTGCCTTGGGTTTAGTTTTTGTTTCAACGCTTATCAGGGTTTGCCTGATAGGAATTTTTTAATGGATCTGCAAGTCTGGGGTTTCCACATGCTTTGGGGTTTTAAATATGGATAGGAAACCATTTGCTGTTTGTGTTGATAGCAACAATTAGATTTTTATAACAGAGTTGGGGCTGATCACATTATCACATGAAGAACTGAATGGAGAGGGAGCCATTGATGTTTTGCCCAGAACTCTGCTCAGCCATCAGGATTTTGGCTAAAATCCAGGCTTTTGTAGGCAAATTTAGTTTCTTGGCAGAGCAAGCCTGGGTGTTTATTGCCAAAGTCATGCTGGATATCAAGACTTAGCAAATGAGAGCTTGTCACTTCATGGATTTTTGGTTTCAAAGGGCCTTGTTTCTCTTGATTCTTTTTTGTGGCAGAGCTTTGTGTAGTAGTTGAAAGGAACTAATGGAAAAGTTGGCAAGTTGGAACATCTGCCTGGTGAGGAAAGACTTGGGGCTTGATCCCCCAGTTCCCCTGCCCATAAAGAAGAGACAAGATCCGACATAATTCCTCAGGAGCTAATAAAGATTGCTATTTAAAGGCTTTTCACACTGATCCTCAGCTTTAAATAGCTGCTTGTTCATTACTCAGGGAGCACTGAGACCACCTCAATGTAGCAATTAGCTCAGCCCCACAGGTATGGAGCACACTGGAAAACTCCTGAGAAGTTGCATTAGAATAAAATTGAATAGGATGTGCCTGGGGACACATTCAGAACCTCCTGAGTGATTTCCAAAAGCCCTATTTTTGGTTGTTTGGTTGCGTTGTTTTTTTTTTTCTCGAAAAGACAGTTGATTTGATTTTAAATTATCCAGCTCTTTTGTTTTCCTCGTTTCCTTCTTCTTCCAGCAGGACGGAGAAGTGTCTCTGGGCCTCAGGAATCTCATGGATAAGGTTTTATTGAACTCCAAGAGTTTCTAAAATTTGGCTTTCATGACAAAAGTTATCTTTAGACTTAAAGTGTGTACAAGGAGGAATGTTTAGACTTACTTTTCCTGGTAATAGGATTTAATCTCTTTCAAAAAGAGACCTGTAAGAAATAGGTTCCTGTTTGTGGTGGGCATTGGTTTGCTTGGTAACATTTCACTAAAGCTTGGATGAGAGGATTCAGCTTCCTCCTGAGGGACAGCTCCGACCTCTGCTCCCTGTGACCAGGGAGAGGGCCCAGGGAAGGGCTGGAGCTGTGTCAGGGAGGCTCAGGCTGGAGATCAGGGAAAGGTTCTTCCCCCAGAGGGTGCTGGGGCACTGCCCAGGCTCCCCAGGGAATGGGCACGGCCCCAAGGCTGCCAGAGCTCCAGGAGCATTTGGACACCGCTGCCAGGGATGCACAGGGTGGGATTGTTGGGGTGTCAGTGCAGGGCCAGGGGCTGGATCGATGATCCTTGTGGGTCCTTTCCAGCTCAGGATATTCTGTAATTCCTTGATTCTGTGCTGGAAAGATGTGGGTGTTTTACCACAGCAGAGTAGGAGGCTTTTGGTGGTCTGCCACAACCACAGAAATAACTTCCCCTGCTCTCCTGGGAAGCATTGGAGCCTTGGCCCAATCTGACCCAAAAAAAATTATCTCATTTTGCAGAAAACCCCTGCATGCTTTAACTTGTTAGAAAGTGGATTTTTAGGGCTGCATTCTGTGCTCTCAGGATTGGCTATTTTTAGACACATCCAATGGGATTTGCCAATGTTTCCTTTTCCCCCACTGGTAATTCCTATCAGCTGCAGTTGCCATATTTCTGTTTCCTGTTGGGGTTCTGCGCACTCGTTGTTCAAACATACTGTGTAAATAAGGTCCTGATCCTGTGCTGACTCCCCAGAGCTGTGGTGGTGGCAGTGTTTCAGAGCTGAGCACTCCTGCTGTGTGCAGCCCTGCAGTGCTGTGACTGATTTCCTCCATCACGCCCAAACCAGCAAAGGTGAAAGAGGATCCAAAACCCACAGCAAACTGCTTGTTTTCATTGTTTTGTGGGATACTTGCTGCTGTGACATGAGCCAAAGCTATTAAAGGCTAGAAAGAGAGGAAGAAGTAAAAGCTTTTAAAAACACTTACCACTGCCTGGCAGGCGTTTGCATATTCCCAATAAACGTGACTGTTCTGTGCTATTCTGTTTGCTCAAGGCTTTTCCCCTCCCCTCCTAGAAGCCTAATGTTTCTTTTGGGGGGATTGTTGGTATCACTGTATCATTCCTGTCATTACATTTATGTAACTTATAGAGTTGTGTATCCTTCTGTCCTTGACCGTGAGGGGATCTGTGGTTTCGCACAATTATATCTATTACTCCAGCCCAGGCTGGTGTTTCCCTTGCCTGACCTGTGTTCTGCTCCACAGTTGACACTCCAGATCCCTACGTGGAGCTGTTCATCCCCACCGCCCCCGACT
This sequence comes from Lycocorax pyrrhopterus obiensis, assembly GCA_014706295.1. Classification (NCBI taxonomy): domain Eukaryota; kingdom Metazoa; phylum Chordata; class Aves; order Passeriformes; family Paradisaeidae; genus Lycocorax; species Lycocorax pyrrhopterus. Next base: position 28,185,655 of record JACSVZ010000013.1, read on the forward strand.
GCAGGAAGAGAACCAAGCATTTCAACAACAATGTCAACCCCATGTGGAACGAGACCTTTGAGTTCATTCTGGACCCCAACATGGAGAATGTTCTGGAGGTAAATCCCATGGCTGAGCTGGGAAGATGAAGGGTAAAATAACAGTGGCTTACATGCGTGTGGCATCTGATGTCTCAAGATTACCCCTTTGTTTAAAACGTTATACCTGGGTTTAGCCATGGTGCTAAGCAAGAGGTGTTGGATAAATTGAATTATTCAAGGAGTAGCCTGGAGAGGCATTAAAAGATACGCCTGTGAGTCATCTCTTGGACAGCTCCTGAGGGACAGTAGCTTGTTATTCCTCACATCAGCCATGGAGTATTTACTCCCTGCTTCCTACCCTGATTCAGCTCTTACGGACAGGGAATAGGTGGGGCTTAAGTCAATTGTCTGCCCAGGGAGACAAAGCAAAAGGCTGGTTCTGCTGTGTCCTTCTTGCCTGGAGCCCACCCAGGGCTCTTCTGGGGACCAGTCCATGTGCAGCCTTGTTGGCCAAGCCACTGTTTAGTCTCAGTGTGTTAAACGTCTCCAGGCTGTGCACAAGAGCTGAATGTTAGGTGTGTTCCTAAGTCACCCCAAGATACATGGCAAGGATTTAATGTTAGCTCTCGTCCTTTGTTAGCTCTGTTCTTCATAGAGGATGGCCCTGACACCTGCTCTCTTCTGATTCAAGCTTACAGAGTTCAGTCTAAATTGGCCAACTGGGACAGAGGCTGCAGCCTGTGAAGGTTTTCCTTGAGCTTGTGACCATCAGACCTTGGGTCTGAAAGGGAACTGTGCTTCCTGCAAGCTCCCTGTGTTCCTGGGGAAGGCTCTGCAGTTTGGGCATTACACCCATGGTCAGCTTGGTGGATCATGAAGAACTGTCACCTGCATCCTGCACTAGAGACAAAAGATATTAGGGAATTCACAGTGATTTCCTGGGCATCAGTTCCTGCCTGTTCCTCTGGTGCCATTGCTGGGCCCCCTGGAGCAGAGCCTGGGCCCTGCTCTGAGCTCTCCCTTGCACTTAGGCAGCTTCCCTAAGAATGTTTGAATTTGTTGAGGATGAAATTTGGTTCAAGGGTTTTGAAAGGATAAAATTACTAAAGTCACCAATACAGCAGGATGGATTATAGGTAGAAATTGGAAATGTGTCTTTACAATAACTAAAGGCTGTTGCTGGTTCTGAGCTAGTGCAGTAAAATTCCATGAAAATTGCCTGCCAAGAATAGATGATTACATTTAATAAGGGTTAATTGTGGACCTGGTATTATAGACAAGAGCCTTGGATTCTGCAATGGAGTGCAGTGTCAGAAATCTGTGAAGTCACCTCCCCACCCAAACCCTCTGTGAATTCTGAAGCTCAGACTCCACAATCCTTGTGACTCCTTGGATTGTTTTAATCTGCATCTTTAACTCTATCCCAAGTGCAGTTTTCCCTCTGAAGTGTAAGCAGCTCTTCAAAATCCCACTAAGAAGTTTTTGCTTTTGGTTTTAAGAGACAGCATTCAGAGATTGCAGGAATGGGCATAAAGTTCTGCAAGGAAACAGAACAATGTAAATACCATTAAAATAATGAGCTCTGTCCTAAAATAAAGAGAACTCATAATTTCAAAGGGTTGCTTGTGGCACAGGATGAAGAAGATTCTTTGTAGCTGAGAAGAGGCTGGTCCCAGATGTAGCAACTAATTATTCAAGTGATTGTATCTTGATTCCTTTTGTTTTATACAAAAGATACAGTCCAAGCCACGAACATGTGATATTTTAGAAGATATAATGCCACAAAATGGAAAAAAAAACATAAGTCAAATGAGTCTGGAGATCTCATTTAATAAAAACTGTGTAAATGATAATTTGAAATTCTTTCTGAATATCTTACTTGAGGACTTGGAAGGCAGCCACTGGAGAAAAAAGTCTGCTAGACCTAGAGCCACATGGATTAGAGTGAAAGCATGGGATGGTATTCTGCCATATCCACATCCATCTTTGGGTATTATCACATTTTGGAAAGGTCTGTGCTCCAGCATGAAAGGTTTGAGAAGAGACTTGAAGGTCTGGCTGGAAACAGAGAGAAGCTTTGTGTAAATTGGAATGCTGCACTCTTTGCCAAATCGCTGCTGTAACAATCTTGGTCTGTAGAGTCAAGGCTGGGGTGTGTGGATTCCATCTTCTCTGAAAAGTTGCTGGATGGTTTTTTGGCCTATCACTGTTAAAACAATACAAGTTTCTCCTCAGGGAAATTTTACTGACTGGAAATGTAAAGGTACTGTGCTTTATACGTAGAATTTGAAGGTATTAGAAAGATGGTGAGATTTGCTGCCAAAAAGGTGCTGGGATGAACATCCCTTTGTGAATAATCCTGCAATTCAGTTCCTTGAAGTGCCGCCTCCACTGTCCATGAGCTTATCCTGGTTTAAAAGAAATGTCTGTTGTCACTGGGCATTGACTGGGTTGGGTCAGGCCCATTCTTCTTCCATGTATATATATTTTTTTTTTACTTCAGGAATAGGTTTGATGGAATTAAAAAGGGATTTCTTGCAGTAGAATTGAGTACCCAGATATTTCTTCCAGGTTACTCTCATGGATGCCAACTATGTTATGGACGAGACTCTTGGCACATCCACGTTTCCCATCTCTTCTCTGAAACTGGGAGAGAAGAAGGAGGTCCAGTTAACTTTCAATGATGTAAGTTGGACATTCATGACTTTGCCCTCGTCAGAAGTTTTCTGAGCATTCACTGTTGCCCATGGATAAACACAGAGCCTAAAGACACTGTTAAACCTTAATTATGTATCTTCTTACAGCCCTGCTGAGAGGAGAATTAAGCAAAACAGTGCCACTGAATGCCTTGGTGTCCCTGCTGAAAGAATCCTCTCTAGAAGTCTAGCTTGGAACTTTCTCTGCCTAAAGCAGTTTCTTCCCCACTTGATGCAGTTTACTTTCATGGCCTGAGTGTGAGGTTACTCAGAGTTTGCTGGTCACTGCATTGCCCCTCCTGCTGCTGCCTGTGGCTTCCAGAAAGCTGAAGGAATTCTTTTATTATGACATGTTTCACTTTCTGTAAGTGGCTTGTTGTAACACAGCCCTGGTTAACATGCAATGATGCAGTAATTGGATTATTCCCTTTAAACACGTCTGCAAACAAGATGGAGTCATTTGAGCAGGGCTTATCTGCCTGCACAGTAACTCCTGGTTAAATCTGGGTGGAATTAAGCTTGTTCTGCACATATTAAAATGTATAAATACCATCTGGATCTCTGGTTTCGGCTGTAGTTTATTGTATGATCAGAGATCTTGATTTGTCACCACTCTGCTGTTTTCCATGTGGTACAACTTTAAAAGCATAGTTACAGCAAATAACTGATTAAAGGCCTATTTATTGGAAACCAGAGAGTTTCATATATGAGTTTTAGCATTTAATTTGGCATAGCCTTAGAGCAGTTGGAATTTTGATACCCTCCATTATTTTTCCTTCTTAAAATTACTGCATTGTTTGAAGTTTCTGCATTTTTATTTCACTAACTGCTTCAGTAACTCTTGGACTCCAGAGCATGGGCTGAGTGCAGGTCCTGGTTCTGCCAGGCATGAGGTGGGGCAGTGAGAAAGAACTGATGAATACATTTTGCAAACACAGTTCACAAAGCTCATTCCATTAATACAAGGCCTTGCCTTGCTTTAACTTCCCATCAGTGTTCAGCAAAGCTTGGTAGGGAGTCATAGGAAAAAAAGCAGTGCATAAAAGGCAAATACACTCTGAAATTTATAAGCAAATAGTTAAGGGGAGATGAAGTCAGGTTGAGCCCGATGTAGACAATGTACACATAGCACGTATTGCTGAGATGTCTGTGGCAGTCTGTGTAAGGTATAGAAAATGCAGTGATATCTCCCTGTAGGAATGCTTCCCTCCAAGGGTTTATTTCATGTGCATGCATTTTTGTAAGCATTGGGTCACCGCATGGTTTCAGGAGTGCTTTCTAAATTAGTAATACCAGGTGGGGAATAATGTAATTGCTTCCCTGCCTTTGAAGTGCTTCCTTGGTAACTCTTCACTCTGTTTGTTCATGTCCTCCCTTTGTTGTTTCTCTGCCTCTTCTTTTTCCCCTCAGCTTGCTCATGCCCTGCCTCATTTGCAATTCCTGTTTCAGGAATTGGGCCTGGATGTGCGAGTCAGAGGCAGCTTTGTATCACAGATCCTTCACTGCTGTCTGAGGGTCAAGCAGATGTTCAGTCTGGGGTGGTGTAGCTCCATTCCTGGTGCTCACATGCCCCAGGTGAGGAGGAGAATCTGGTTTTAGGTGGAGGACACGCTGAGTCTGTCACACTCCTCCAGGGCTGCACCAGCCTGGCCATTGCACAGGAGAGAGCTTGGGGAGCTGAAAATACCTCTCAATTCTGTCTTAGTTCTTCAGTCTTGTACTCCCGGATTGTGCCTGACAGGGAATTGGTGCTTTAATCATAATTTTTTAACTTCTTGCCTGCAGGCAACCCTTTCAGTGCTCTATGAAAGGCAGAGGAGGCCAACCCATAGCTCGTGGCCAGGGAGTTCAGTGTGGTTTGCAAGTGAAGCCATTGTGTAGTGACATTTATTGCATCTTCCAGCAAGTTGTAAGCAGCCACCCTTCCCGATTGCTAATTAAGGCATGTTTAGCTGTGGAAAGACACTTGGTGGCTCCTGTGGAACACAGCAGTGATTCCCTCACACAGGTGGCAGATGGATGTGATCCCCTGGTTCTCCTGCCAGCCACAAGTGGATGAAGAGAATCACATCCCCTCATGACAGAGATGAGTAGCACTGTCAGAAAGGGATTAGCAGCGCAAGAAAGGCAAGACAGTGGGATCTGAGGAATGAAAGTCAGCACTTACCAACATTTTCCAGTGTATTCAGTGCTACTGGTGTATTTTGGATTCACACTGTGTGCTTTAAAAAAAAAATCCATGGAAAAGAATCTCATTCACATGTGCCAAAAATATCCTCCTTTTTAAAAAAAAGTGAAGAAGAAAGAAAAAAAGAAAAATTCTGACAGTAGTAGTTGATGTTCCAGGTGTGTTTGTGGGTTTTCCTTCTCTAAGTGCTGTAACCATATTTAAATATTCCTTGTTTAGGTCACAGAAATGACTTTGGAATTGTCTCTGGAAGTATGGTGAGTATCTCATTTTTTTAAAAAAAAGGGTGAAAATATACCAGCAGCAAAGAAATTTTTTTATTTTAAACTGTTCATTAAAATTTTCATGGAATCACAGAATATCCTTTATTGGAAGGGACCCCAAGGATCATCAAAGTTCAACTCCTGGCCCTGCACAAGGCACCCCAAGAGTCCCACCCTGTTGGGATTTTCTTAAAAACATGTGAGGTAGAGCGCAAAAATTCCTTGTTGTAGTGTAGAAATACTACCTACTGTAAAAATGAGGAAATTTTGCAGCTGAGGTTTATTGTTATGTTGTAATTCTGTCATTGACTAAACACCCTCACTGGGACTAAGAGGTGTGAACCTTCCAAATGTTTGCAGGAGTGAGGCCATCCTGTGTGAATCTCTCAGCCTGGTTTATGTGGAGGACTTTCCTTCTCGAGGGCTTTGTCTCTAAAAACCCACAGACCTCACTCAGGTGCAGCTTCATCCTCACTGTTGCACCTTCTCTGGAAACTTGGCCTCTCACATTAACTTCCAGCATCTATGGCTGCTGTTACAGAGCCCCTAAAATGTATTTAAATGTAAATAACACTCAGTGCTGAAGGCAAAGGTGAAGATTTAGGGCCAGGAGCTCTCCATGTAAAAGCTAAGCAGATATCTACCTTTATTTGTCCCTTTTTTTTCCCCCTCTCTAGCTGCCTTTCTCCCTCATTCTTCACCTGTCATGGCGAAAGACCAAAAATCACATTGAGGCATAATCAGAAACATATATTTTAAGTCTAAAAATGATTTTCTGAGAGCAAGGCATTTAAGGAGTCATTTTTTGTCTGTAACTATAAATAGCAGCACTGAGCACTGTAAAAGTTAAACTCTTTCCTGATTACTCCAGAGACTGACAAACATCCCCCAGGGATAATTTCTGCTCATCCTGTTGTACTAGGAAAATGCACTTGTGGGTGGTCCTTGAGACCACCCTGAACCAGCCAGGCTTTGTACATTACAAATATTTCATATCGCTGACATTAAATAAACAGAAGATGCTTGGCTGTCTTCTCCTTAGGCTTTGAAATGTAAAGGATCTTATCAAGTTCTGCTGCTATTCCCTGATAGCCGTGCAGATTGTGGATATCTTCATGGAACATTGCTTCTAGGGAGTCTTTTCCCCCCCTTTTCTTAATCCTATTATTTTATTACATAATAGGTTTTTTAAAAAAACTGGAGAATTATTCTCTGAGCCTAAATGGATCCATTTCACCATTGTGTGCTTTTCGGTGGGTACCAGGGTGGATTTGTCCAATCCTCTCTGCTGTCCATGAGAAGTGGCAGCTGAAGTTGTACCTTCCTTTATGTACAGCACTGAGATCCTTACACAGCCTTGTGTACATTTTTTATCCCACAACGTGGGGAAAAACACAGAGAAAAGGGCTTAGATTTTCCTGTGGTGTGCCAGTATGATCTGTGCTGTAGGATTTATAATGGTATGTGAGTGGAGAACTCGCTTGCTGTATTTAATTATTTCCTTTTAATGAGTTCTATATAAAATGCGTGTCTTAAAGACACGTTGTACTTTGCCTCCGTCACTCCAGAGCTGATGAATGGCATCACGTGAGAAATACAATTTCGTTTCATCTTATGTAAGTGAATGAGGAATTTCTGCTCATTTCCCACGGTGATGTTTGTGATCCTGTTTGGAACTGAGCCTTTTGTGCCAGCCTGTCCCTTTTCCGAACAGCTCCTCGACAGACCTGCGGTTCAGCATGGCCCTGTGCGACGAGGAGAAGAGGTTCCGGCAGCAGCGCAGAGACAACATCATGCACAGCATCAAATCATTTCTAGGGGAGGAGAACAGCCAGAACCTGACCACTTCCCGTGATGTAAGTTTGGAGAGTTCCCATCAGGATTAGCATCCCCTTTGGAATCCTTCATTTGCCTGTGAGAGGAAGGAATGAGGTGTGTGAGGTGGAAGGGTTCGATGTAGAAAGATCATAGATTATAAAAATTCTTTTCCTCTATGAACATACAATGTTTAGCCTGGAGAGTAATTTTTCTTGACTCTAAAGTTAGAGATTAAAGTTTATGACCAGGGGGAACAGTTTTAAACTATAAAAGGGGAGATTTAGATCAGATATTAGGAAGAAATTCTTCCCTGTGAGGGGGTGAAGCGCTGGCACAGGGTGCCCAGAGAAGCTGTGGCTGCCCCATCCTTGGAAGTGTCCAATGCCAGGTTGGACAGGGCTTGGAGCAACCTGGGCTAGTGGAAGGTGTCCCTGGGGTGGCACTGTATGGGCTTTAATGTCCCTTCCCACCCAAATCATTCTGTGGTTCTGTGATTCATTGGCCCTTTAAACAAACTGCTCCAACTTTTCCCATTTGAATCCCAGACTTTGTGAAGGTGTTGGCTCTGAGGGCAGATTGCCATCTGAAAAGTGCCTCAGGGTGTGTGAAATATCTGCTGAATCCTGCAGTGGCTCTGGGCACTCACCCAGCACAGAATGTGCCCCTGCATGCCCACTACCCATGCTCTGTGACCTTCGTCTCTGAAAGAGTAGGCAGGAAATGAGCTGGTTTAAATTTAGAGTCAGCTTGGAAATTAGTTTATTTCTTTCCTTCCTTCTTTTCCTTGAGCCAGTTTCACTGGATCAGGGTTATGAAGTTTTATTTCTTTGAAACATGGGAAACTGCAGCTTTCCTTGACTTGCTGCTGCTTTGAACCAAGCCAAGAGGAAGGGAAGCCAACAGATCTCAGTGGGCTGATGGTGGCTTGGGTCGTATCACAGAATCAGGGAATGGTTTGGGTGGGAAGGGACTGTAAGGATCATCCAGTGCCACCCCCTGCCATGGGCAGGGACACCTTCCACTAGCCCAGGTTGCTCCAAGCCCTGTCTAACCTGGCCTTGGACACTGCCAGGGATCCAGGGGCAGCCACAGCTTCTCTGGGCACCCTGTGCCAGGGCCTCACACCGTAGTGAGGAGAGGGGCCAGATCCTACTGAGCTCTTCAGTGATTTCATAAAACACTGCATTATGTAGAGTTAATTTAGAATCCATTTGGTCCAGATCTACTTATTTTGTTGTAGCTTTTCCATCCTCTTCCTTCCTTGCCCATTCCCTCTCCTGTGCTGCTCCCAGAATTGTGACAGGAACGCTTTGTGCCTGTGGGGGTACCAAGCAATGAACAGAGTCCACGAATTAATCTGGGTTGATTCCTTCATTGGCATTGATTCCTTTTGTGCGTTTTTAGTATAAGCAGAATGTGACAGTCTTTTACAACCACCACTGAAGAGTATCTTTTAAATTTCCATGAAGTTTTGAGCAGGTGGTAAATGTTTCATTGTTGTGTACTTTTGAACTCTGTCTTGCTTCAAGAAATGTTCTTATATGAACTTTCTGAGGAATATGAAAGAATTTAACAAATATTGTACATATTTTAATTGGAGTGAGGTAAATTGTGTGTATTGTGGAGGAACATTTTCAAGGTTTCCTAATTTTCAGTTCAGTTATTTTCATCTTAACACACGCAGATCTTATCAGAGTAGGTAACCTGTCAGTGGGACATGGGTGTGACGTAGAGCAGAACAGGATCTTCCTCAGAAAGGATGTGGGTATTCTGCCAAGCTCCAGTTGGAACTGGAGTGATACTCAGTGCCTCAGGTCTCAGTTCCATGCAGGTGGTATCTGTGCATGAATTATTGCAAAGGGTAGGTAAGATCTCATATTCTTTGTGTCATCATCTTCCCTGGTATCCCTCACTGTCTCCAATACTGAAACTTTATCAGTTCAATTGTGTCTTCCCAGACAGTAGCTGTAGCTATCCTCCCATTTTTCATATGCCAAGTGTGTATTTCTAAGCTGACTTGTCAGAATTTTTATCTGTTTCTAGTAATGAAAAAACCCTTTTTGTTCAAATTAAACTGCAGTTTTACTTTTATTGCTACAGATGGAAGATAGCAGGAGGATTTATTGTATGTTTGGAGTCTTAACATGAAGTTGGGAGACACTGAGTAGTCTTAGCTGTCTGTGGGCCTTGTTTCATCTTGGACAAGTCACTTACTCAAAGTTCACCCAAGTTCCTTTATCTCTTGAGTAGCTTGTGCTTTGCAGGGAGGCCGAGAGACTCTAATACCTCTGAATTCATGATACGTATCTGGATGGGGAAGTGAGTAGTTCCAAATTTCCTGACTTAATCCTGAGGCCCTTTCTGGAAACACAGAGATTTCTCGTACTTCTGTTGTTGCTCAGTTTATTTTTATAATTTTTGCTGCTTCAAGCAGTTTTCTAAAAACACCATGATCTCCTAAAGAAAGCGTATAGTTCTCTACAAACTGGATTTGCAGAACAATTTTTTAATAATCATTTCTGTGCCCTATGGCATTTTTTTTCCAACCCAGATATTCAGATTTTGTGCACCGTGCTTCCAGGGCATTTGGATAAAAACATCTGTGCCACTTGTTCCCAAAACAAGATTTAGTATGGTTTAGTTTTTTCTTGCCTGATTACTGGAAGATATTATTAAGAACCTTTTGGTTTGAGTGATCTCATGTGCTGGTGGTTCTGTACAAAGGATTTAGGGTTCAGTAGAGGAGTGTGCAGCCTTTGGTATCCTCTTTTCTCTGTTCTTCATCAGGACATGGTTTCCTGGTTCTTGGCCCGGGGTGCCCTGGCTGCAGCTCCTTCCCCGCCTCCCTGCCTCCCCCCTATTTATCCCAGAGGGCAACTTGCAGGATGGGTGTATTTCATTTCATTTTTTACTGTTTTGTGCCTTTAAACACGTTGGAAACTGAATTGGAGCTAAAAAGCTGTTTTAACAAACCTGCCTGCTTCCTCTGCAGAGCAAGAGAGGACTCTGAATCTGCCTTACTTGATTTATGCTGCAGCTCAGCTTGTATTGAAATAAATGAGCAGAAACGTGCAGGAGGTGCTTCTCTTCAGTTGTTTTTTGTCATCATTTTGAAGCTTTATTTATTTACTGTGCAGTGCCCATGGGTGCTGGGGAGGCTCAGCCTGGAGAAAAGAAGGCTCAGGGGGGACCTTGTGGCTCTGCACAACTCCCTGACAGGAGGGGGCAGCCGGGGGGGTCGGGCTCTGCTCCCAGGGAACAGGGACAGGAGGAGAGGGAACGGCCTCAGGCTGGGCCAGGGCAGGTTCAGGCTGGATATTAGGGAAAATTTCTTCACTGAAAGAGCTGTAAAGCGTTGGAAGGGGCTGCCCAGGGCAGTGGTGGAATCATCATCCCTGGAGGAGTTCAAAAAATGTGTGGATGTGGCACTTGGGGTCATGGTTTCGTGGTGAACATGGTGGTGGTGCTGGGCTGATGGTTGGACCTGATGATCTTGGAGGTCTTTTCCAACCTGAACAATTTTGTAATGCCATGATCCACCTTCTCCTTGTTGTATCCACTCTTCCCAGTGCAGGAATCTGGGATGCCCAGAGTGCCTGAGGATCCAGGAATGTTGGTGACTCTCCTGGACATTCCCAGCCCGTCTCCATAGCGGATTCCTCTGCCTCCTGAGGAGCACTCCCATTTTCCCTGGTGCCTGTGCACCGATGAGTGGAGCAGTGGTGCTCTGGAAGTGTTCTCACATACTTTCTCCAGGCTCGCACCTGCAGGTGACATCTCCACCCTGTTGGGATGTGTCTGCTCAGGCTGAGTGGGCAATGCTCCTGAGGAGCTTCCAGAGCCTCCCCAGGTTATTAAAGGAGTGATTACTGACATGGCTCTTCCTTCAAAGCAGCTGCTCCGTTATTGGGGCGTTGGCTTAACCAAACACATCCCAAACCCTTCCCTGGGCTGTGTCATTTTTGGGATAGATCCGTATCTCTGGAGCTGCACGACGAATGCAGGGCCAGGGAATACCTGTGGTTTCTATTACTAAAGCTGAACACTTATGAAGGAGGTAGCAAAATAATCTCACTGCATCAAGAATAAGCAGTTTTGGGGAGTGGAAGCCTCAAGAAATGTCTTGAGTGCCTTGGTCATTGTTCACAGGCATTTCCTTGCGACAGTCAGTCCTCAGGGGAGTTTCATGGCTTGGAGCATGGAGTCTGCAGAAAGAACAGGACTCTGTAGTCACATGGATCCTTTTATCACTAATCCCATCTATTGGCACCTGAAATTGCCTTTCAGGGAGATTTTTGACAGATTAGCAGTTTGATCAGATAGGGCTTTCTGCACAGCTGTGCGATTCTTTTTATGCTCAGTAACAAGCAAGAGGTGGTTCCTTTGTCACCACTGAACAGTGGAAAATCCTCCTGGGTTTTGGAAACTGGGAACCAGATGGGCCCTTTGCTTAGGCCAAAACATGTGATGGTGGGAGCAAGTGAAATTTTATTTTACTTTGTCTTCTTTTTAGATACCTGGGGAAGCTCTGCAGTTGAGGGGAACAGCCTGGATGTCAGGGCTGGGCAGTAAGAAGGAGAGAAGTGTAAAATAAACCCCTGTGGACACAGTTTTAACCTGGTGCCACAATAACCATGCCTGGTTCTGCTCACTCTTCTCTTGGTGGCTGAGTAGTTGTCCAGATCCACATAAATTCCTGCTACCTCTCTGGTAGTTTTTGCAAACTGGGGATAAAATTGAGACTGTCTTCATGCTATGTAGTAATACTGGATGTTTTTGTTATAAAACTTGTTTTTAAACTCCCAGTCAAAATATTATTTGTCTCTGTTCTGTTTCTCATTAGTAACTTTTACTGCTGTTGGCTCTGTTACAATGATATGAATTGGATTAAAGCCGGTGTTTAGGTTGCTTTAAAAATCTCTGTGGTCTTGTAACTGAATAGTTCATTTAATAATTTAATATCTCCTCTATTTCGGATCGTGGATAAGAAGGACAGAAATTCGGAGTATACTTTTGTTAAGAAATCTTGCTACAAGTGGTGACTTCTTCAAATAAATTCTAATTCTTCTTGGGGTGTCCAGGGGTTGGACTGGGTGCTCCTGGTGTGTCCGGTGTCACTGATGTGGTGGTTGTGTTGCTCTCCTCCCTGCAGGTGCCGGTGATCGCCGTGCTGGGCTCAGGAGGGGGGTTCCGGGCCATGGTGGGCTTTGCTGGAGTCATGAAAGCACTTTTTGAGTCAGGAGTCCTGGACTGTGCCACGTACATTGCTGGGCTCTCCGGATCCACCTGGTAAGGCCTTCCTCTTGGTTATCCTCAGCTTCACTGCAGCAAGTTCTGAAGGAATTGGCATGAGAGCTGGTTTATTTCTATGGTTATAATTCACAGCACATTTTACATGTCCACGTCTGCTGGGGGAGGTGTTTTGGATGCCCCAAAGGGCAAGGACAGCTCAGGCTCCATGTGCTCTTCAGGAGCTTTGGGAGCAGGAATGGATGGAAAGAGGTGCCACACATGAGCACCTGTATTTCTTTATCAACACTCAACGTGTGTTGTTTCATTTTCCTGATGGAATGTGAAAAACCAAAAAAATCCCTTGTGATGTGAAGCTTGTGATGAGTCAACCAACCCAAAATGTGTTGTATGCTTTGGGCGGGCTTTTAGAGCTCCTCAAAATCACTGGAAGATCTTTTGCTCCATTCTACACCCAGTGTAAAATCCTGGTAGATTTACTGGGGATGTCTAGGGCCTGGTTGCCACTCTGCAGAGCATCCCACTGGAGATTACCCTGTCTCAGTCCCACTGGCACTGTTTAATTTAGAAAATACATCAGGTTTTAAAGTAGTTCATTTAGCCTTGAGGAGCAGGCACAGGTATTGATGGGGGAGATCTTAGTGCTGTCTTCAGTTCCTGGTAAGTAGCTGTGAAGAAAACGGACTCTTTTTGGAGATGCCCAGAGAAAGGACAAGGAGTAATTGGATTAACTCTTAGGGAAACTATGTTGCAGTGAGAGTGGCCAAGCGCTGGAATGTGTTGAGCCATCCTCACTTGAGTAGGCTGGGGGTGGTGTCATCCTCTCAGTCTGACTCAGGCAGTGCTCATGTGAAAGCTGAACTTGACTGAGCACAGCCCTGAGCAGCCTCATCTGACTTAGGCTGGCTCTGCATTGAGCAGGAGGCTGGAGCAGAAACCTCCAGGATCCTTTCAGACTCAGTGATGAGATTATACAAATGTCTTGTTTCTGTGTGAGGAAAAGACTTGTTGGAATATAAACAAGCAGGGAGTCTGCCTGGGATGAGTTTTATCACCTGGTTTAGCCCTAAGGAAGCACCTGAATTTTAATTCCATGCAAATACTCTTAACTCCAAAGCTGACTCCTTCTAACTCCAAAGTTGACTCTTGAAGGAGATAATGATCAGTTCTGTTTCTTGGATGGGTTTTTTTGTCATTTATTTTTCATTGTGTGAAGCTTGCTTCCCCCTCCCAGATGAGAGGGAAGCTTTCAGAATGCCAGGAGGTTTTGAAATCCAGAAGTGTCTGTGAACTAGAGTCAGTTTCTCCTTTAGATTGGACTACAAAAGGTTGGAACCCGAGTTTTCTGTCACTGATGGTGGAGGCAGATTTATCACTGTCCATTGAGAGATGGATGGACTTTGGTTACAGTTGTGAAAAGCAGAAGGTGGATGAAGAGCAATGGAATAGTGCAATGTGGTGTTAAAGCATTCCCTGTGTTTCTGGGGAAGGGTTTGCAGTCCCTGCTCAGGGCAGACATCAGTCTGCTGGCTATGAGGTCTCCTTTGGGGAAAACCCAGGGGTGAATACGTAGTTGGTCTAATGTAAACCTATAAAATCTGAGTTAAAATAGCGAGATTATCTGAACTGCTGCAGTCAGAAACAGATTGGAGACAGTTGTGTTTGAACAAATTTGCTTTTGCTCTCTGATGTCACCCTTCAGTCTTTCCTTGCTTGTTGAATAAACAAATTGACACTTTGGCACTCCCTTTCTTTTCTTTCTTTTCCATGCAGTCTATCACTTGGGAATAATTCTCTTTTCTTTTTTTCCTGAAGGGTGGAGAATTCCTTTCCTGGTGGGAGAGGCAGGTTTTTGCTTGTCCCCTCAGCTGCATGCCTAACCTTGGAGCAGTGCTTTTCTGCCATCTTGCTTCAACCTTGTGCTGACTTCTCCAACTGCATTCCTCTTTCCCTGCACCCAGGAGCTGACATGGAGCCCGTGGATCAAGTCCTGGCAGCCCACGTGGGACAGGGTTGGTTGTGCTGTCACAGAAATGGCTGGGCATGACCTCAGGGCCAGACTGACCCTGTGTGTCTGAGCTTTATTTGCAGTAAAACTGAACTTGTTTCTCAGTAACAAACTCATGATTTGCCTCTTCCACATCCTCACAGTTAATTAACTCTCTGCACAGATTGTAGTTGTTGTGCTTCAGTTTATTGTGGAAGCATCATCTCCTGGAAAGTGGGGCCATATCCAGCCCAGAACCCCCCATGCCCTGGGCTGAGCCCCCAGCGTGGGCAGCAGGGGAGGGATGGGGATTCTGCCCCTCTGCCCCACTCAGGTGAGACCCCACCTGCAGAGCTGCCCCAGCCCTGGGGCCCAGCACAGGAAGCACCTGGAGCTGCTGGAGAGTCCAGGGGAGGCACCAGGATGATCAGAGGGATGGAGCAGCTCTGCTGGGAGGAAAGGCTGGGAGAGTTGGGATTGTTCACCTGGAGAAGAGAAGCTTTTGGGGTGACCTCATTGTGGCCTTGCAGTGCCTGAAGGAGCCAACAGGAGACATGGAGAGAGACAATTTACAAGGGACAGAGTGACAGGACAAGGGGGAATGGCTTCTCACTGACAGAGAGTAGGTTTAGATGGGACATTGGGAAGAAATCCTTCCCTGTGAGGGTGGGGAGGCCCTGGCACAGGGTGCCCAGAGAAGCTGTGGCTGCCCCTGGATTCCTGGAAGTGTCCAAGGCCAGGGTGGATGGGGCTTGGAGCACCCTGGGCTAGTGGAAGGAGTCCCTGCCCATGGCACGGAGTGGCACTGGAAGGGCTTTAAGGTCCCTTCCCACCCAAACCATTCTGGGATTCTGTGATACCTTGAGATATTTTAGGAATTTTTCAGTAGTGATAATGAACTGGAGGGCAGAGAGGTGCATCTTACAGGGAGAGAACTGCATGTGTCCTTCTAGGACCTCCAGTCTGCCAAACTGAGCTATGCCAACTGGAAGAGCTCCTTTCAGTTCAGGATGTTCTGTCTGTTATCCCTTGAACAGAAAAATGAGGACACTTTAATTATTTACTTCATACACATTATGGAAATGCCTGTTGAGTGTTTGATCCTATGCTTATATTTAGGACAAATTGCTCAGCTTTCTGTGCTGTGAGAAAAAGGAAATGACAATTTCCTGTATGAATGGAGAGTTAATTAACCAGATTTAATCAGTAATTTTATCAAATCATTTATGAGCTATTTGTAGCTTTCAGGCAGCTGACTCTGCAGCAGGTTTGATGCTCACGGAGCCTGTTTGCCATTGCAGGTACATGTCAACTCTGTATTCCCACCCGGATTTCCCAGCCAAGGGCCCAAAGGAGATCAATGAGGAGCTGATGAACTCCGTGAGCCACAACCCCCTGCTGCTGCTCACCCCGCAGAAGGTCAAGCGCTACATTGAGGCTCTGTGGAACAAGAAGAGCTCAGGGCAGCCCGTCACCTTCACAGACATCTTCGGGATGCTCATAGGGGAAACACTGATCCATGATGTGAGTGCTCGGCTTCTGGTCAAACTCTTCCATAATTCCCACCGCTACTCTTTTTTTTGAAATGACCTTAGCGACATTTAGCGAAGGGTGCACATTTTGCTATAAGAAAAACAGCATTTGCTTAAAAAAGTACTTGAAAGATCCCCTTGGTTTTTTGAGAAAACGGACAACAGGAGAGCTTCACACTGTTCTGTTCTATTATTGAAAACTCCTGATTGGCTGAATCAGGCACACAGACTTCCAGTTCAAATGAGTCGGATGAGCAGTAGATGGATTTGGTCTTGTGGCAAGATTAAAATGTGTTAATAGATTTCAAATGTGTTTTATACACTTCTATCTCTCATGAGTGTACACTGATGGTGGGTTTTATTTTAAACAATTTAAAACACTGAAAAAGAGGCAACACAGCTTTAAGTGGCAGATGTACAGAATTCTGATGCTGAAGGGCTGTTAATGATTGTGTGAGGCTGGTTAGAAGTCCCTGTTTACCAAGGGATGAAACAAATGCACAGATGTTTAGTTTCAATCAGAACGTGACACATCAGTGAAAAATGGACCTCGGGCTGGTGATTATTTACAGATAACACCTCAGTGCTATTGCATCATAATGACTTCAGCCTTTCTTTGATTGCAGGTTCCAGAATATTTTCCAGGAGAGATGCAGGTGGTTAGCAAATAGAAAAGCCTCCTCATAGTGCATTTGGTGTTCTTAGTTATCTTGGGGCTGACTCTTCAGAAACAGCCCAGATTGAAAAACATTACCTAATTCTTCCCATGAGATTTTTCTTTGCTTTCGTCTTTCACAGTAAGAAGAGGAAAGCACTGGCTTTGTGCAGCAGAGCTGTTGGCTTTTTGGCCATGTCCCTTTGGCTTGTGGAACATGAGCATATTTCCTCTTCCTGCCTCCCACTCCTTCCTTCCTGAATTGTGCAGATAAAAGGCATCCAGGGAGATTACTTCCTTTTACCAATTCTTCTGTTTTTCATAGAAGTAACTGAGTTTGTCCACTTTTCTTCTCAAATTTCAGAGACAGGAGGAGTCTCCCGGATCTTTATATAAAATAACAACATGTTATATTTATTTTTTTATATGTTTTTTTATATATATGTATATCAGCAGGCCTTTACAGGATGTGTTTGGGACTGATGTCTTTCTTTCCCTGCAGAGGATGGACACCACTCTGAGCAACATGAAAGAGAAGATCAATAATGCCCAGTGTGCTCTGCCACTCTTCACCTGTCTGCACGTCAAGCCAGATGTCTCAGAGCTGATGTTTGCAGGTGTGTTCCCAATCTGTGTTGAGTCACTTGTGGCAAGGAGAGAGGTGTGTGGCTGACTAAAAACCCCCTTTTTTTTTAATGCACCTGGGACTAATTGCATCTGACTTCTGGGAATCTGACAGAGTGATAAGAAGAAGTCACTCAGGGATAGGTGATCACATACTCAGGTAGGAGTGCCAACCAAAGAGGAACCTGGTGACTCCAACAGGGAAAAGATGTTCACATTAGTTTATCAAACAGGGAAAGGAAAATGCCCTCAGTCACCTTCTCTTTCAGAGAAGGGTGAAATCAACAATTAGACTCAATGATCTTAGAGGTCTTTACTAACTTTAATGATTCTATAATTAAAATTAGACAAACAAATTAGATATAATGCCTCTTTTTCACTTCTTGCCCAGTGTAAAGTGCTGTTGGTAACACAAAAATCCCTTTTTCTTGTATTTATTCCATAGGTTTTAATCCCCTCTGGGAACTTCAGTTGAGAGTGGGTCCAGTTGTGGAAGATGTCACACAAAGATAAAGATGTGTGCATCTATATATAGTTATGTACAGGACTGAAAAGGGAATTGCCAGGTGGTTTCTCCAGGTTTATATGTCATTGTATTTCCTGAAGTAGTCATTTGGAGAAGTTGCTGTCAAAGCTTTGGTTGGAAATGAAAATGAGGTTGTAAATTAGGCTAAATATTTCATGAGAAAATGTGTCTTTAACTTTGCTACTTAGGAAACTGATACCTTTTTGTTTGAAAATAGGACTATTTTGGATTTTAGATGAACTTCCATTTTTCAATAAATTTTATTGGGGTCACTGTTTTAAAACCACAAGGATCTTTAGTTAATAATGTCTTTCTCTAAGCAAGGTCAGAAGCACCTGAAGGCTTTACTTTGCTCTAAAAAAAGGTATTCCCTGTGCCAGTGGATCTTGGGTTTGCCTTTTGAGGCTGACATCTGTGTCATTATAGAGGGTGCTAGATCCTGATTTCTTCCTATTTTAAGCTCTATTCCTCCTTTTAGCTATTCCTGATGTGAGAAATATAGTAAATTTTGAACAGAAATATTTACACTTCCTGATTTACATTGATTTTAAGGCAGAAATTTTGTTTCCCTGAGCAGGCTTTGTGATTTCAGAAATCTCCTTCAGTGCAGATGCAAGCTGGAAGTGGACTAACACAAATTAATTCTAATTCTCAGTTCAGCTTTGCTGTCACCCTGGTTCTGAATACATATCTGCCAATTCATGTTTATACAGCTAAGAGGAAATATGAAATTCCTGGACTGAGTCTTTAAAGGAATTTCCTTCTGCTCCAGTGAATGTGAAGATTTGTGGGTGACTTATTTGGAAAATAGGATGTTGTATTTGCCTTAGCTCAGATAAGCATTACCCTGTGAAATGAAAACTCCCAGCAGTCGTGATTAAATCTTTCCTTTTCAGGACAAGTGTTCACCTCCTGCTCCACACGTCAGCAGGAATATCCTGAGGGTGGATGGCATTCCATGACATGTGGGGATTTTTCAAAGCTGTCTCTTTTGCCTTTCTTTTTCAGAATTACTTCTGATTTGTTTAGAGTCAAATCAGTCCCTGCTAGAGACAGGGAAGGTGAAATAGGTGAATGGGTGAAATGCTAAAAAGAGAAGATATGTTTTGTTTGTTATTTGCTCCCTTTTTGAACTGAATTCTCTGATGGAAGCAACTCCACTGGTACCAAAGAAAGTGTTTCCAAGTCAGCTAAGATCCATTTTCAAAGGCCTACATCAGTAGAATGTAAATCACTTCTGAAATTTTCTGCTTAGATCAGAAAATGCATTTGAACATTTTATTCCGTATTTTTCTTGAGCTCTCTGTTCAATAAAATGGAGTTTTAAAGATATCTTTAGCAATGTTTGAATTCATAAGTTGCCTCTCAGCTTTGCCTTTTGATACTGGATTTCCCCAGAAACTTTAGGTTTGTGTGGAATCCAAATGCCAAATGCCCAATAGAACATTTCACAGCCCCTGGGTTATTCAATGATTGGTGTGCCACCTCTGTCACCGCTCTCCATATTTTTGGTGGAATTGCAGTGAAGGAAAAGCAGCTTGGAGCTTAGACCCACATGTGGCAGGGAATCATGTTGAAGCAGGGGATGAAAACCAGATGTCGTTGTGTGTTCCTCATTTGTGATCTCTCCTTTTATACCTCTGGTTTTCCAACCTCATTCTTTTCACCAAAGTTTATTGTGATAAGAGAGAATGAGGATTCTTTCCCTGCTGAGACATCACTGACCTTGATTTGATATTCCTGATGGTTATTTGGCTTCCCATTTCACTAAAATGTCTTTGCTTGGAGAAAGGTTTCATTCATTTCTGTGTTTTCCTCCTCTGTTTCTATTCAGGGTGAGATTTCTGACTGAGCACAATTTTGTTTCTGACTTTGCAGACTGGGTGGAATTCAGTCCATATGAGATTGGAATGGCCAAGTATGGCACCTTCATGTCTCCTGATTTGTTTGGAAGCAAGTTTTTTATGGGCACAGTGGTGAAGAAATATAACGAAAATCCCTTGCATTTCCTGATGGGTGAGTATGTGACAGAAAGAGTTTTAAAAATAAAAGCAATTTTGGTAGTTCATGGACTTTTAAATTCAGTCACAGAAAGTGTGAGACAAGAAGTGGAGCTCTCAGTTTGCTGGAAGACATTCATTTGAAAGATTTCACAGATATGGATAGGCATTGTTTATTTGTTTCTTATTTCCATGGGTTTTTGTTGACATCTCAGATTTGGACATCTGAGCTTATGACTTGGCCCCCTCCAAACTCAGAGGTGTATTCAGAGAGCAGCCAACTGCTTAAATAGTGCTTTTTAAGATACGTGGGGTTTATTTTTCTTCTGCCAAGCACCATTCATTGTGTATTTTTTCTCTTTCAGGTGTCTGGGGCAGTGCATTTTCAATATTATTTAACAGAGTCCTTGGTGTCTCCAATTCTCAGAATAAAGGGCCCACCATGGAAGAAGAATTAGGTAATATTAGTAAATAATTCCACTGTGCAGAGCAATTACTAGCACAATTGTCCCTGTGTGGAAGGATGGCACTGCTGGTGGTCATTTAAGAATGTGGAATTAATTACCTTTAATTGCTGGCACTGCTGGATGCTGCTGAGGTGGAGAGAGAGCATTGGGAATGTTCTTTCTTTCACTTTTGTTTCTGATCAGTCAGGGCTGCTGAAAGTCACATGCATACATCCACCTCTTTTCTGGAAGGTAATAGAATCCTCTCTTTATGTTGTTACGCCGATTTTTGGAGAGCAGAAGCTGACAAATATTTGATAGTTACTTGTGTAGTCTCTTGACACTGGGCTGTGTTATTGAAGGGATTAGCAAAATGCACCTAATTTCTCTCATCTCTGAGTTGTTAGACTGCTCCATTCTAACCACAGCCTGCTGGTATCCGGTCCTTTGCAAATTGAATGGTTTTGGTTTCACTCCTGGCACACAAATGGCAAGATGATTGTAAAGAAAGAGTTGTGACTTGGTTTGGATGAGCCTTACCGAGTTTTATCTGAGAATGTAGTTAATGATGAAAGGTTTTTACACTTTTGTTTCCTATTCAGAAGGCAGCATTACAGGGGAAGATCTGACCAATAAATAAATTGTCCTAGACAGCCAGATCTTTCTGAAGAGCAAGAAGAGAAAATGTAGATTGAGATAGTTTTTAAGTAATAACCTCTGTCTGCCTCTGCCTCCTAATGGATGGGATTCAGCTGTTTGATAATCTCTTATTTATGGATTAAAACAAGACCTTCAGGTTCCTATTTCTGAGGCTCCTCAGGAGTGTTAACGCCTCCTCATGGAGGATCCCTGTCAATAAATGTGATCATGGAAAAGTCTGCTTTTGAAAGAAAGTGAGAGACAGAATGTTATCTGTCATCTGTGACTCATTTCACATATCATTTAAAAACTATTCTTCAAAGTGGGATCAGATGTGAAAATATTCATGTGGCTTGGACCACAGTCTGGACCAGAGCTGGAGATGTCCCTGTGGCACCTTGGCACCACAGTAACATTTCCATAGGAGTTGTTGAGAGGACAGAAGTGAAACATCTAAATTTTAATGGAGGTGAATAAAGTGTGTCAGGCATGTGGTGCAGAGGGGAGTGGGAGGTACTGCTTTAGGGTTACATTTTCTTTTCCAGCCCAAAAATTTCGGACTAAAGCCAATACCTGCTGCTCACATTCTAATGTCCCCAGCAGACCCAGTCTCTTCAGCTGTATTTTCTATTACAAAGACCGTGAGAACTTTATGACTCAGATTGTTTTGAAATTCTTAACTGTTCTGCCAGTTAAACCCTGCCAGTTTAAAGGAGTTTCTATTTCTTTCACAGAAAATATTAGGCTAAAGCACCTTGTAAGCAACGACAGCTCAGACAGTGAAGATGAATCACAGCATCCAAAAGGTAAGGAAATGCTCAGATTTCATCATTTCCTTTTTCCATCAGCTTTTGTGTGGCTCAGCAAAATAGAGAACAAGAGACCCCAGGAGGTTCTGGGCTTGACTTCATGTCTCCTGCTCAAGCTGATCATCAGCTCTCACACATCTGGAATTCGACATACACCCAAAAATATGGTTTGCTGGGCCAGAGCTCTCCAGAAGTCTGTTTCCAGCAAGCTGCTGAGCTCAGAAGCACCTTGGAATTGCTGCCAGCCCCCTAAACCAACACTACCCATTGTGTTCAAGGGTTTCCTGATCAAATATTTACCTGAGAATGGTTTAATGTGTGTTTCAGGCATTCACAGGTGTCTTCTAGCAGCTTTACAAATGACATCTGATACAGGGAGTTCCTCGTGTTTGGCACGGTGTTTGTAACAATGTCCAAATCCAGGTTTCCTGAAGAGGCACAACCAACAAAGGGAATCTTGGGCAGTGGGAAGAAAAGATCCTACTGACAATTATCTCTAAGAACCTAAAGCACCTGGAGGTTTCTGAGGTCTTAGTCAGCTTTCTGTACTTCATGATATTTTTGGGGACAAGAGTGATTTTCACCTGCAAAAACCTGGTTTTATTTTTAACAAGTGGAGCAAAGATGGGAATGCAGCTGTCTGTCATTTCAGGATCTACAGAAGAAAAGAGAATCCTTTATGGTGAGACAGGGAATTATGTCACTAACTCAGCTCAGTGATTGCTTCTTCAACTCCCCTTATGTGTAAAATCGTAGGTGGTACCACGTTTTGTGTTTATGTGTGGATTTCCTGTTTAAACACTACAGCCAGCACCAAACACATTTCTCTCCTAGTTTGTAGCCATAGTGAACAACCAACAAATCCGAGATTGTAAACAGTTGGAAATCCCTCTCGCTTCCATAGAATGTTACTGAGCAGATGCTGGACTTCTTTGGTGCTTGTTTTCTCGCTACTTATATAAAACTCAGTTCCTTTAAAGCCTGGGTTAAAGAGGCAAGTTTTAAAGCTGGATTTAAAGTATCGAGCTTGAGCCTGAACTATTTTTTTATCCAAAACACCTCAAAAAACTCAAGTTTTGACAGATGAATGAATGCAGAGTGGTGCCAGTCCAGGTCATTTTTACTGTGAGCTCCAACTGCAGACATCTAATTCTGGATCTTTGATTGTACTCTTTGGTTAATTAAAGCCAGATATTAATTGTAGATTACTGTAAGGATATTTTCAGGTATTTTAGAATTCCCATGCTATAGCATTATCCTTTATGCAGGCTAACTCTGCTTTCCTGAGGAAAGCTGGATTTCTAACAGGCAGGAAAGATGGAGAAGGCTGTCAATGCACATCCAAATGAATTTATGAATTTATGTCCACATCAAGTATGGATCTTATCAGCTCAGGTCTGTCCCTGAGCCCAGTGGAGCTTACAGAGAAAGCCCTCAGACTAATTAAGTCTTGCTCAGGCCATCTAAGACATTCCCAGTCTATTTTCCTGATATCCACACTATCGTGGTGCAGATTGAAGGTTTCACTTGCCTATGAAGTAAGGATGGATTCTCTGCACTCCTCTGAAATCATGGCAGCAAAGCTCCATCATCCAGCCCCTGGCTCATTGAAAGAAGTGTTTTATTTTCATAGGTCCTTTATTTTGTAGCCCCTGAAAAGCTGGTGTTACACATGCTATGTTTCAATATCACTTCTGGGTGTTCTCATTTCCGTGTGCAGGCACTGAGAGCGCTGAGGCAAAGCAGGAGAGCCAGGAGAGGCTGCAGGAGCGCAGCCAGGAGAGCTGGGTGCAGCGCATGCTGATGGCCCTGGTGGGGGACAGCGCCCTGTTCAACACGCGCGAGGGCCGCGCTGGCAAGGTGCACAACTTCATGCTGGGGCTGAACCTCAACAGCTGCTACCCCCTGTCCCCGCTGGCAGAGCTGCTCACCCAGGAGTCCCTGGAGGAGGAGGAGCCGGCAGCAGTGGCAGGTCAGTTCCCAGAACGCCGGTGCTGTGTGTGTTTATTAATGAAGCCAGAGGCAGCGAGTTCCCGGCGTGGTAACATCGCACCGGGAGGGTCACAGCAGCACCGTGGGGATTGTCCAGCAGCAGAGCTTGTGAGGGGGCTGGAAGGATCAAAGGGCACCACACAGTGACTTCTGTCTGCTCCCTGCCCTGTCCCCTGGCACAGGCTGTGGCACAGCCATGGGATGGACAGTGGTCCTTGGTTTGGCAGAGAGGACCAAACCACTTTGTGTATGGTACCCTTTGTTACATCCAGTTTTTCACTCTCTTGGCCTTCTCCAAAGGGTGTCCAGGTTGTTCCTTGGCTCTTATTGATACTAAGCCTGCTCTTGGAGATGAAACCTTTCCTTGTTCTCCTGCAGGGCTTCCCTGTTGCAAAACCTTTGTAGCTCATCTGCTGTCTTTGTCTTTTGAAAAACCGCTGGAGGCAACACACTTCTTCACTTGTAGGATTACAGAATCCGTGAATGTTGGAAGAGACCCACGGGGACCATCCAGTCCAACCCCTGGCCCTGCACAGACACCCCAACAATCCCACCCTGGGCATCCCTGGCAGCGGTGTCCAAATGCTCCTGGAGCTCTGGCAGCCTTGGGGCCGTGCCCATTCCCTGGGGAGCCTGGGCAGTGCCCAGCACCCTCTGGGGGAAGAACCTTTCCCTGATCTCCAGCCTGACCCTGCCCTGGCACAGCTCATAGAGCCTTACTTTGCTGACACCGTGTTCTTCCCAGTGTGGATGCACCTGACAAACCACTCCCGTTCCAGGGTGCCTGGTGTGCAGGTGCATCCACATTTCATGTTGGTTTAAGCAAGAATGTGGATGGAGGGTAATAATTTCAAAAAAATATAAATTTGCAAAAGAAATTCAAAGTCTTCCCCCACTCCATGAGGGATGTGGTGTGTGGGACAGGAGCTGTGAAGAATAATTTTGTTTGATTAGGATTTTGAAGCCTTTGCCATGGACAGTGTTCACTGCAATCTGCTCAGTGAAAGGCAATTAATTTCTTGGTGTTCTTCTGGCACTGGAAGTGTCCAAGGCCAGGCTGGACGGGGCTTGGAGCAACCTGGGATAGTGGAAGGTGTCCCTGCCCATGGCAGGGGGTGGCACTGGGTGATCTTCCAACCGAACCCATTCCGTGATTCTGTGATCCATCAAGCAAAGAACAACTACACCTCTCTGAAGGGGGTGTTCCTTCCATGCTCTTCCTCCCAGCACAGCCCTACCAACCATCCCTGGTGCCAGCAACATTCCCCTCAGCCCTCATTTCCTATTCAGAGGAGGGAGATTGTCCCAACTGCTCATTAAGCAACAGTAAATACTATATGTCATTTAAAAGCTTAAGAAGCAGCCGTGCTCTAATGTGTATTTGTTAATGTAACAAATCCCATGCAGGGCTTGAAGGGTAATTTCCATCTGGACTCCACTTTCTAAATATTTCTGTCATCTCAGAGGTGTTTACAACTGGGTAGTCTTAATATTTATAGTAGTTGGAAAAGAGGCAGGAAAGTGGGTAGGAAATTTATGGTTGGAAAAAATGACAGTTGATGAGAATTTTGCATAATTTAGACACGTGGATAGTCTTCAGAATCAACTATCAGCTTCCTGGGATTTGATTTCAATGGAAATAAAATGCTGGTTTGACAGAACTCTGCACCTCTGACACAATTACTTTGGAGTGCCTGAAACCTCTCTGGGTTAAAATGGGAAAAGTTTGACATGACGGCAGTTTTTTGCTGTTAGCTGAAGCCCACACTCATAAACCTGCAGTAACAACTCAGCTCTGACAGCTGTGAGTGGTTGCAATATTGTAGTCAAGAACAGTTAAAAACCCCTTGAAACGTCAGCAGTTAATATAAAATGTGATCATTCAGTAGTGTGATGAGTGTATCCACATTTTCATGCTGTGAATTTTCCTAATATATGGAAGAGCTGAGGAGCCCAGAGGTGCAGACAGAAAGGAGACTTTGGTGTAAAATTTAAATCCTTAGATTACCGTGGCACTGGATGCATTTAAGCTGTGCATATTTATTCCTAGCACTGGCAGTTTACCTGTCAGCTTGAGTGCAGAGAGAAGTCTGTATTGCTTTGAGACTTACTCTCCTTTATTGCCAGACACTCCAAAGGAGAAATAAGTGAATAAAAAAGGATATCAATAATACTTTCCATCTCCAGTTGTCCCAAGCCCTCTGCAGAGGATGAACTGTGGCTGACCTAAGCCAATCTTACAGTCATTACTGAGGATTGAATTTAGGGTCTGCAGTGCCTGCAGCAGAGATCCCAGCTGCTTGGTCTGGAAATAAAACCCTTGGCTTTGCTTTTCCACAGACTCTGTTTGTGGAAATAATGCTGAGCATTTTTTTATTTCATCAGGAATGATTTCATTGTCAACTCAGAGTTGTTCTGTTTCCTTTCTGATGTTACAACACACCAGAATGATTTGAGAAAATGCCAAGTGCATAACAATGGGGAAAAATAACCCCTAATCTCTGCTTCCTTACTTCAGTATTTATAGAAACTGTTGTAGTAGATGGACGTCAGTAGCAAATGCCCTTCTCATCTCCCCTCCTTGCACTGGAGCTGCCATCTGTGGCAGATTTGGTCTCTAGGACATGCCCTCTATATGATTTCCAAACAAATATCTGTCTGTGTATCCCATTGCTGGGAAGCTGACAGGGCTGGGCTGGCTGAACATGGAGCTGGGCTGGTAAACACAGACCCACGGAGTTGTTAAGGCTGGAAAAGACCTTGAAGATCATCAAGTCCAACCATCAACCCAGCACCGCCACTAAACCCTGTCCCCAAGTGCCACATCCTCACATTTTCTCCCAGTTTGCTGTTTGATGGACCGGAAGGTGCTGGTAATAGGGATGCATCTTTCCAGAAAGGCTGAAAATTCATGTGAACCCATTTATCTGGTTGTTATAAATTTATTGACAACATTAAGATGTTTTCTCCTTTAAAATATAATACAATTATTTTGATAAATTTGATTTTAGAGTCATGAGGGCTGTAAGCAACAGGATCCATCTCGTTGTTCAGTGTTGGGAGGGAGTTTGTGTGGCAGAAATACACTCCCATCACAAACACTGTTACAGCTGATGCTGTCCTTTGTTAAAGGATCTTTCAAATTCAATTTTTGTAACATAAGAAAAGACGAAACTTGAACAAAAACATTTTTGCAATTCCTTAGAAGTTCTAGTGAGAACAAGAGTTAAATTATGTTTGACATGTTATCTTTAAACAAGAAGGGGAAAACCAAATTGGTCTACTTGTGCTAAAGAGAACTGTAGTCGGTGTGGGTTTTTTACCAGTTTTTTTTTAATTCTGGTGAATTTGATAAATACCAATGTATTTTCATTGATCTATGCTAATTCATGATTATGAAATATATCTGGTTCTAAAATAGGTTTATAAACACACTTAGCCCTTTAGCAATAGGCAATGATTTAAAAGTGTTCTCTCCTTTAGAAATCAAAGCAAATAGTAGGAAAATGGTGCCTCATTACTTAGAAAAGGGTCCTCTAATAAATAACAACAGAAATAAAAAGTGAAATGATCTGTTTTAAGATTTCGTTTGGTGCTCACAACATGCTGCTTCTGAAGTGATAGGGACAAGAGTTAGAATTATTTTTGATGGATTTTCTTTGCTTCAAAAATACCCTATTTTTTCAGATTACTACCATTGTCAATAAGTAGGTGCCAGGAAATTCAATTATAGCAGGAATAATTATTTTTCTATCCAGCATTCCTTACATTACACTGCCCTCTACAGATATGAGCATTAGATTTTTGTTAAAAAGCAAAACCATGCATTGGAAATATTTGTAAGGTCTAGGACAAGGAAAGACTGTCAGGGGAAAAGTTTTAAGTATAGCAGGGATAGTTTAGTAGTGTCCAGAGACTTTCATTTTCTAGTATCCAGAGACCTGGATAAGTGTGAAGACACCCAGGAGAAATGGATTGGTTTTTCCTGAGCTGCACCCGAGGGAATGTTGGGGTTAGAGGGAAACATCATCAGGTTGGGCTTAGAGAGAAGATTGGTGGGACCACACTGGGAGAGCACCAGCAGCGAGCAGCTGACAGGGAATTCTGTCCAGTGCCTAAATTATGGATATGGATATGGGTCACTATTTCTCTTTGTTCCTGGTGGAGTGGTGAGTGTGAGGTCGTCAGGTCTGATGCAGGTTGGAAAACAAGACCTGATAGTCCCGATTTAATGAGCAGAAGCAGACACAGACAAGTGTCACAGGAGGGCAGAGCCACATCGAGGCTTTTTGGGCAAATTTGGGAGAGCTGGGAAGGACTGGGAGAGTGGGGTTGGGAGGGAACCGGGGGGAATAGGTTTGGGCAGGGGTTGTAGGGCACTGAGGGGATCACAGAATATTAGGGTTGGAAGATCTCTGGGGATCACCCAGTCCAGCCCTCTGCCCAGAGCAGGTGGCACATCCAGGGGGTTTGGGATGGCTCCAGAGAGGGAGGCTCCACACCTGCCCCCCCAGCTGTTCCAGGGCTCTGCACCCTCCAAGGAACACAAGTTCTTCCTCGTGTTGAGGTGAAACTTGTTGTGTTTTATGGCCATTGCTCCTCATCCTGTCACTGGCACCACTGAGCAGAGTCTGAGACCATCCTCTGACACCCCCGGATGTCTCTTAACGTCCCATAAACTTTTTCCTTTGTGCATGGATTGTTTGGGACGATGGAGTGAAGGTGGGAGGGCTGGGATCAAACCTGGGCTTTTGTCCCCTTGGGTTTTGCCTGAAGCCACCTCTGGGTCTGCCTCGTGCACTTGGCCTCCTGAGGGCTCTTCCAGTTCTGGCTTTTCATCTCATTCTCCAGTTTTTAAGAGTTTTAGTTACACTTGAGTTCATGGTGTGTTTAACTGGGATACACTGTGCAGTTCAAATTCCAAGCTCTCCCCAGAACCTAGGGAGACACTGGAAAGCCCATCAGAACTTCAGTTCTTAACTCAGCTGTCCCTGCTTGGTTCGGTTTTCCCATGTTCCACGCAGATCCTGACGAGTTTGAGAGGATCTATGAGCCCCTGGATGTGAAGAGCAAGAAGATCCACATCGTGGACAGTGGGCTGACCTTT
Organism: Lycocorax pyrrhopterus obiensis; assembly: GCA_014706295.1. NCBI lineage: Eukaryota > Metazoa > Chordata > Aves > Passeriformes > Paradisaeidae > Lycocorax > Lycocorax pyrrhopterus. The sequence continues at coordinate 28,214,207 of JACSVZ010000013.1, forward strand.
AACCTGCCCTACCCGCTCATCCTAAGGCCCCAAAGAGGCGTGGATCTCGTCATCTCCTTTGATTTCTCAGCCAGGCCAAGTGATTCCAGCCCTCCTTTCAAAGTAAGTGACACAGGCCCTTCTCTCCCTGGGTTCAGGAGTTTAAGGTGACTCAGTTCTATTCCACATGGTCCCAGAAGGCCTTGGTGCTGTTGTATCTGCAGCTTTGGAATATTTCTTTCCACGTCAAGGCAGAATATTGCCCCGTGCCTCAGTTCCTGTTTACATGCCTTCCATGAGGCAGCTGGCACAAAGAGGGATAATGAAATTCCTTTGAAGCAGGAGCTCAGTTGTTTTTATGGAAGTTTTGCTTTGGCACTGATTGCAGAGTGTTATTTTCTGTCAGAATTAAACAATTAAGTCATTTTCCCTGCCGTACTCTCCCTCTGCCCAGCTGCTCTCCTCTGTGTGCTGTGATGTAAATGGATGGTTTCATGTCATCATCTTGCAGAAATGCATCATCTCAGGATTGCTAAATAAATAACCTTTTGGAAGCAGGGCTAACTGTTCATTTACATCTCACCAGGATAATCCCAGCACTGGTTTAAGTGGGACTCAGATCCATCCAGGCCAGAGCAAAACAGCAACAGGAAAACAGGGATTAAGTGCCATGGCTGTTTTCTGCAGCAGGTGTGGAAAGCACAGCTGTCAGTCTGCTGAACCTGCACATCCACACAGCTCCAGCTGATCCCAAAGCCTTTGCATGGATCGTTTTGGTAACTGCTACAGAAAAACCTGCACTTCAGAGACTATTGTGAGGTTCTTTGTGCTGTGGTTTAGTGGGCATGGTGGGATTTGGTTGATCTGTGTGATCTTGGAGGTCTCTTCCAACGTTAATGATTCTACCATCCTCAAGAAGGAGGCGTTATTTATTTCAAACCCAAATGGATTTTTAAAATAATGTTTAAGAGAATTCAGAAAGCATTCCTGTTTGAGAAACAACTGGCATTCCTTGTTGCTTTACAGACAAATTTCAGTTAGAACAAACAGAATTCTTTTCTTTTCCTTCAACTGTTGTGGAGTGACAAAACCCCCAAACAACATTAGAAAATAACAGCAGTAGCAAAATGAGCTTGAGATCAGTGCTGCCAACTGCAAAGACAAATTTCAGGAGAATAAAAAGGAGACATTCCTGTTATCTCTAGGTCTTTTGGGGCTACTGGGGAGAATAGAGCACTGAGAAGACTTCCTAGTGCTTGAGATCTTTTGTTTTTCCTTAAATGACTGAATCCCAGAGTCTGTTTCTTCCTTTAATATTCTATTTGCATAAGAATATATCTCCTTTTTTTGTCATGAGTGTTTGCCCCAGCAGCTAAATTTGCTGACACAGCACTGCCATCACCTCTGAAACATCTTTTTCCTCCCTTTTTTAACATTCCACATGTGGAAGTCCATGCAAAAGGCTGTGTATGGTCACCCCTGCTACTCTTGGTGTTCTGTCTTTGTCAGCTGCAGTTTTCTGGGTTGTTTTGGGGAACATGGAGAGGTTAATTAGCACTCAATTGGCATCCTGAAGGTTTTTCTCTAAACTGTCATTTTCAAAAGGCATAAAATTCCTTGACACAATAAAAAATGGTGGGAAAATTAGATGGTGCCTGAGGTTTTCCAGAAAGCTCTGTTGAAGGGAATGGTCCATTGTTTCTGAAGCACCAATAGGTGTGTGCTGAGGCAGACACTGGTGTGTTCCTGAGGCAGAGGACAGGAACAGGAACCAGTTCTGTCCCATTGGTGCATTGCAAAGAGTAAATGCCACTTCAGGAGTGGGCCTGTATCTATGGTAGCACTCTAATATTTTACTCCAGTGGGGAAATCAGCCAGCTGAACTCAATGACTCGAGCCTTGGTTTATCATTTTACACCCACTATCTCTTAATCTCTTGCGTATCCAAAACAGTCGCCCAAGGAAGGGTCCTATTTCATTGAAAACCAAGATTAAAGATGTTGACCTTCCCTCTCCTCCCTCTCACACACCCTCATTACATGCTTTTGAGTCATTATTTACAAATTATCTTGTTTACTGAGTTGTCATGAGGAAAAAGAAGCCTGTTTTCCAGATTTCTTCACTCAGTGTGCTTTGAGAGGCCGCTGTGTGCGGGGACCGACTCTGAGTACAACAATGCGTGGCCTGGTGTTTAGGAACTCTCAGTGGTTTCCACAGCACTGGTGCTCCTTTGCAAACTAAAATTATGGATGGCTTTTCCCTCGCTGTCAGCTCTGTAATTTCACCCCCAGGTTTCTGGGGCAGACCAGATTCCTTCCTGTGACTCATGGCAGGTGGTGGAGCCTGGGCAGGGTGATTGAGGTGCTCAATTTGTCCTGCCGGGTCATCTGTGCTGAGATGGACTTGATTAGTCCTGGGAACCACAGGGTGGTTTGGGCTGGAAGGGACATTAACCTCATCCCACCCCTGCCATGGGCAGGGACACCTTCCACTAGCCCAGGTTGCTCCAAGCCCCATCCAGCCTGGCCTTGGACACTTCCAGGGATCCAGGGGCAGCCACAGCTTCTCTGGGCACCCTGTGCCAGGGCCTCAGCACCCTCCCAGGGAAGGATTTCTTCCCAACAGCCCATCTAACCCTGCCCTCTGGCAGTGGGAACTGGCAGTGTCACTCCATCCCTTGTAAACAGTCTCTCCATCTTTCCTTGTCAGCTCCTTCAGGTCCTGGAAGGCCACAGTTAGATCACCCCAAAGCTTCTCTTCTCCAGGCTGAACAATGCCAACTCTCCCAGCCTTTCCTCACAGCAGAGCTGCTCCGTCCCTCTGACCGTCTTGGTACCTCCTCCGGACTCCTTCCATGCCCTTCCTGTGTTGGAGATTTAAAAATTTATGGGTTGCTTTAACCCCCCACATGATCCCTGTCTCCACAAACCTCACTTTGCAGTGGAGGCTTTTATGCACCTGAGTCTTTCTCCTCTTTCCAGGAAATCCTGCTGGCTGAAAAATGGGCCAAAATGAACAAGCTTCCTTTCCCCAAGATAGACCCCAATGTGTTTGACCGGGAGGGCATGAAGGAGTGCTACGTGTTCAAACCAAAGGACACCTCCTCGGAGAAGGACTGTCCAACCATCATTCACTTCGTGCTGGCCAACATCGACTTCAGGAAGTACAAAGCTCCAGGTGAGCTCACAATTCCTGATGCTGAATCCACCTGTTCCTCTGGAATCACTTGGTGGTTATGTACTAGGAACGTTTTGTCTGAGCTCTGTCTGCAATCCTTAGGGAATTCAAAGGAGCCATTAAAAATGAGGTAATAAATCCTCAGCCCTAACATATAGATGGAATTTTTGTATTTGTCCTGTGCAGGTGTTCCCAGAGAAACACAGGAAGAGAAGGATTTTGCAGACTTTGATATTTTTGATGATCCAGATACACCTTTCTCTACCTTCAACTTCCAGTATCCCAACGAGGCTTTCAAGAGGCTCCATGACCTCATGGAGTTCAACACCCTCAATAACATGGACGTAAGTATGGGGGTTAAAGGGGCTGGACTGTTAAAGGGGGAAGTGGGTGATGTCAGTAAAGCCCTAAATCTGCCCTACAGAAGGTACAGGGCTTTGCCTCAGTGTTTGTCTGATTTTCTCATTCAGTTCTTGCCTTGGTTTTGCCATTTTACCATCGCAAGCCATTCAGGATAACTGAGCAAAGGGGACTGTGGAGGATGTAAACATGATGTGCAGGATTTTATACTTTTTTTTTTTGTCTGATTGGACAAAAAGGACACTGGAAATTTTCTCTGAAGGAAATTTCTTTATCAGCTAGCTCAGTAATAATTATTTGTAATTGCTAGTTGGCATAGCATGACATCATGATCCCAACATCTGACAACTGTAATGATCATCCCAGATAAAGATATGGGGCTTTTAATCAATATAGTGAAGAACACTTGTTACATCAGCACAAAGGAAATAAAAGTGAAGACTTAATCTTTCTCAATATAATAATTACTTTCTACATCCTTGAAATATGGATTTTCTCAATGTTTGGATTTACCCTTCTGAGTTTCACTGGGGCTGTTTAAATACTGTATATTTTTGTGTGACTTCTTTGGTGTTGGTGGCCTCGCTCATATTTTTACTAACCACATTAAAATCAGTGTTTTATACACTCAAGAAATACTATTTGTAACAAAACTCATCAACCCCTTTGTTCAGTGATGGAGCAGGGCTGAAAGTGGGAGCAGGAGCTGTTAACAGCAGAAGGGGCTGTTTCTGTGCATTTCAAAGTGGTTCAAATGTGAGTTTTCCTGCTGGCTGTGTTGTTCCCTGCAGGCGATCAGGGAGGCGATGATGGAGAGCATCGAGTACAGGAAGCAGAACCCCTCGCGCTGCTCCGTGTCCCTCAGCAGCGTGGAGGCCAGGAGGTTCTTCAACAAGAGCAACCTCAACAACAACCACACGTAGAGGCTGTGCCCTCCCAGAAGCTGCTTCTGCCTTTGGAACTGGCATCAAAAGGAACTGGAGTCAAAAGGACCTTAGTGGAGCATCCCTGCTCCTCACAGGGCTGTGCAACACTCCTGAACACATCTTCTTGTGAGCGTTCACGTTCCAATAGCATTTTGTACTGCTTTTTTAAGAACTAAAAACATTTCAGTAGGCTGAGATCCTCATTTTTAAAACTGTGGAATTAGTTGGAGATCATTGGGTTCAGTGTCTTTTTGTTTTCTTATAAAACTGTAAACACTGGTTTCTTTTGGGGGGTAATTGATTTTTAATTGATGTAAACTGGGCATGGCTTGAAGGATATGGTGGAATTAGAAAAAAGAAATTGAAATCCACTCTACTGCTGTTTGAGAACGTCTGTACCACTCAGCAAAAAACTAAACCTCTGATATCTTCTTTGTCTTATTTAATCCTCAAAATTACATTGCTTGAACTCTTGACCTACTGGCAACCATGTGTTAAATTATTGTCAGTTTTTGTATTTCTGACCAGAATGTTTCTTCATAAATTGGCAGTGATTTTGCATTTGAGCATGATTAAAACAACACGTTTCTGCAAAGGGACAGTGGTAACGTTTACTGGGGGTTGGTAAAACGTGCCCAGGTAAGAATGTGAAGCCTTAAGGGCTATTTTAAAAATATATTCTTAGTACTTCGAATAAGGAAAGATTGTGCATAGACAGATTATTTTAGTGCCATCTCAACCAGTGTTGCTGTAACTCTGCAAATGCACAGAAAATGCAGCTGCACCTCTGAAAACTTTAATTGCTAAAATCAGTAAATCCCTGGGACGGGAAATAATTGCAATGCATTTCTTTTAACAGCCGCTGCACCAAAGAATCCTGGAATGCTTGGGGGTGGAAGGGACGTTAAAGTTGATCTCATTCCCTCCCACTAGCCCAGGTTGATCCAAGTCTACATGCAAAGTTCTGTGGTTAAATAACATTTCCTGTATTGATCAATAGGTTTTATTTCTGTTTGAGTTAGTGCATGTTTAAAATCAAGAGAGAAAATAAAAGTAACTTATCTTAGTGCTGCATAATTTAAACATTTTCCATAAATTCTGGGATACAGGAGGGAACTGGTACCATTATATTATTGTAATATTTTCTTTTAAATGTCGTATTTCCTTTTGGTAATGTAATATTTGTATTTTTTATTTTATAATATGTACCTACTCTGTTTCATGGAAGAGTTTTATCATGCTTTATACAGTTTATATTATCACAGTGTTACCAGATGATAAAAAATAAAACTATATTTGGCACCTGCTGTTTTCAGACAGTTTTATTTTGATAATTTATGGGCAATTTTCAGTTTTTTTGTGAAGAGATGTGGAGCAGCTGGATGGTGTGGGGCAGCTCACAAGACTGACAGTGCACAGGATGGGTCTTTGCTGCCTTTAATCTTAGATTCCTTATAAAGCAGAGAAGTTCCTTCGACATTACTAAAAATAATGTGGAAGGAGAATAATAATGCAGGAAAAACCCTCTTCTGACACACAGTGTGGCACCAACCACACAGAGTTTTCGCATGCCTAGAAATGTAATCCTTTGTTTCTCATTTTCCCTCCCTTTAATCCTGGTTCTTCTGCTTTGTGTGTGCAGTAGTTTTTTCCAACCCAGCGTGTGATCCCCAGGAGGCAGAAAAAGGCGGATTTAGAGAATGAATTATTTCGGACTTCAAACATTACTGTAGGGGCAGCACACGGGAGATGCTTCATGCCTGAAGGACATGGAAGTGCCACCCTGCAGGTCTGGTCGTGAGGCCTGAGGGGTGAGCTCAGTTCCTGGAAACCATCTCTGGTGGGCCCTGGAGAACAGCTCCAGTGGGCCCTGGAGAACAGCTCCGGTGGGCTCTGGAAACCATCTCTGGTGGGCTCTGGAGACCATCTCTGGTGGGCCCTGGAGAACAGCTCCAGTGGGCTCTGGAGAAGAGCTCTGGTGGGCCCTGGAGAACAGCTCCAGTGGGCTCTGGAGAACAGCTTTGATGGGCCCTGGAGAAGAGCTCTGGTGTGCTCTGGGACACCTGGCACTGAGCTTGGCCCTGAGCTTCTCTTCCCTGGGACATGGGGGCAGGCTCCAGTACCGGGATGAGCACTGGAAATCTCTGCCTGCCTTTTCCTTTACCAGCAGAAGTGAATGCTCAGACTAAATCCCAGTGACCCGGGAAGCACTGGAGCTCTGGAGCACACAAACCCTCGGCGTGTTTGTGTTGGTGAGAAGAAAATGCCTTTGGCAGGGAATGGGGCTGCAGCCAGTGCCCTTCCCCGCCCCCCTGGGCATGTTTTGTCTGTGGGATGAAACCCGAGCACTCAGTGTGAGCGGTCACCTGCAGAGCTGTTCCTACAGAGCACACAGAGCTGGTTTTCCAGGAGAGCCGCTCGTGCACGGGAGTGGATGTGGGATCAAATGCCAGAGCCAGTTGTGCAACCGCTTGTGTTGACATAACAGGGTTTGCTCCGGTGCTCACTGGAAGCAAAGCCGAGCAGACGTTTCCTGGAGCTGTAAATTCACCCCTCACTGGCTGCTGGCACCTGGGATGGACAGGTTTGTGTAGGGATGTGACTCACCCAGGAGGTTGCACAGGGCCCTTCTCACGCAGGGTGGAAGGCAGGGGCTGTGAGGGTTCCCAGGAATTCCCCATGGCAACACAAACACAGCACTGCTGTGCATGCGAGGAGCAGGCACTGAGGCAAGGCGAGGACACGCGACTCCTTAAACTTTAGACAAACCAAATCCCGCAGGACTGGGCCCAACAGGAACAGGAATTCCTTATGTGGCTGTTTAACCCATGAGTGCCAAGCCCCACCAACTTGAAATTAGGGATCAAAGGCCAAGCCAAAAGGCTCCTGGTTTCATTAGGTTTGGTCAGGAAATGTTTGGGAACAGAACTCCCAAAGCAGGCAGCCATGAGCTTGGAGAGACCCATGTGATAGGATGGACCTGGATCTCAGGGCTGCCAAAAACACAGCCAGGTCTGAGAAATAGGTGGGGGCAAATGGGGCACTGAAAGGGGAACCCCAGCTGTGACAGGGTCACTGGTGCTGGGCTGGGAGCCGGCTCTGATGTCTGCAGAGGAGACTCTTCTGCAGCACCTGGGGCTTCCCTGTCACTCCATCTGCACCTGGAGCCAGCAGCCCATTTTCGAGGCCTTCCTGAGACCTGTCAGAAAAACCTCGGGGAATTTAATATCAAACCAACTTTGTGCTTAAATATTTTGTCTTTAATCAGTACAACGCTCTTCCAGTGAGCCCTCCTTGAAGGCTGTGGCCAAACTGGCCACAGAAACCTGGGAACATTGAGGTGTTTTTTGGCCTTTGTGTTTCTCTCAAATTCTCACCCAGGTATACTGTTCTAGGCAAGTCAAAAGTGAGCAGGGAAAAATAGGCAGCTCTGGGCTTATTCGGGTGTGAAGCTGTAACTTCTGCCATTGAAGAATAAACTACACCGGTAAAGCTACACCTCCCATCCCTGGCAGTGTCCAAGGCCAGGTTGGAGCAACCTGGGCTAGTGGAAGGTGTCCCTGCCTGTGGCAGGGGTGGCACTGCATGGGCTTTAAGGTCTCTCCCAACCCAAATCATTCCACGATTTTATGATTCTAAAGTCATATCATTTGTTTGGTACCATTTTGTAACGTAGCTGCGTTTCTGCTCCTCACCCAACTTTTTGGATGGCCTGGGGGGGATGGATGGCCGGGCCAGCACGGACAACACGGGACTTGTGCCAGGCAGGTCTCTAAGTTCTGGGATGAGAAGGAGAACGTAGGAGGCATCCTCAACATCCCGCTGGTGCTTAACACCTTCCAGACGTTTTCTCACAGCTCGTTTAGGGCGTGTGCTGGAAAACACAAACCGGAATTAACGCCATGGCTTCAAAAGGGATTGAGGGAAGTGTTTCGCCAGCGTGTTTGGGAAGCAGAGACACTGATGCTTTGCAGCTGTGGTTTCAATGCAAATCCTTCTGGTCCGGTTTTACCAAACCCCAGGGATTTGCCTGAGGACATTTTTGTGTGACGGTCAGCCCCTGCTTCTGGCACCAATTAATGCCTGGATGCTGCCAGCACACGGAGAGGCAGCCTGGAGGGGAAGGTCCCTCCACTCCTCCGTGGGGCTCTCGCTGTTGGCTGTGGGTTGTGGGGTGGGATGAGGGACGGGAGCAGAGGCTGAAAAGAGGGAGGTTTGAGTCCAAACGTGTGCCATGGGGGGTCCCAGAGTTTGTTTAGGATGTCCCTTTGAAAGGCTGGGAGGAAGCTGTTTTGAACGGATGCTTTTTTGACCTTGCAGAAGTCCAGAAGTCAGTAATGCTCATTTGCTGTTGCTCCCTCAGCTTCAAGCCTCTTTCAACACCTTGTTTAAAAACACGTTTTAAACCCATTTTCAGGTAAAGAAATTTATTCCAAGGTGATACAGAGCAGGTTTCAATACCCTGCCAGTCCTCAGGCCTCTTTCTGGTGTTGCCTCTCTCTGTGTCCTTTCTGTCTCTTTTTTCAAGGGCTGCCAGAAAATAAATGAGAGAATAATTTGACATCTGAAATCCGCTGTGTCTTTATTGCTCACTTCCTTTTATTTTATTTTGGAATCTTAGGATCATGCAATCATTAAGGTTGGGAAAGACCTAACAGATCATCAAGTCCAGCCACCAGCCCAGCACCACCACCAGGTTCAGCACTAAGCCTTGTCCCCAAGTGCCACATCCACGTGGTTTTTGAGCACCTCCAGGGACGGTGACTCCACCATGCTCCGCCACATGGCTGTGAGCTGGGATAGCTGGAAGATCCAGCAGCAGGTGTGGGTGCTGTGAGGGAGCACTGTTTCAGTGTAAACTGTTTGGAATACAGGAAATCCAATCTTCTAGATGAAGAACACAGGTATTTATACAGTTCAATATATGTATTTAAAATTTACGTCCCACTTATGAACTGTCATTGCTCAAGACCAAACCCACCCCACTTCTCACCCCTGGGGTCCAGTGCACATTTCCAGCTAAAAGAAGTATTTAAAATCCCAAAAATCGTTGCCCTGCTTTTTAGTCCCTGTGTCAGGAAAAGGTTGGTGTTAGGGTTGGTCTTTGTGCTTGTAAATTATTTGGTACCAGTGGCGAGGGGGGTGAGTTGTGCAAGCAGCAAAATGTAATAAGAGAGACCTAAATTTAACAAAATGGCTAAAAACGGTGAGGATGTGAAAAGCAGGTGAACACTGAGGGGTGTTGAGTTGCCTGCTGTGGGCTTTACACACTCCCAGAGGCAGAAAGCCTCTCTCTGTCTTGAAGGCTGCAGCCTCAGGTGTTTTGTACAGCACACACTTTAACATAGATGTTTTTCTTCCAGGCAGTGATAACTGCCCACAATATCAGCCAAATTCCCATCAGAGTGAAAATTTGAAGGCACAGACTTCAGTCTAACGCTGCGTTTTACACTAAACCCAACCATCCTTCTGCTGTGAGTTTGAATGTTTCGCTCCAATGTAAAATTCCAACATTTGTGTTCCTCAGTGTGGCCAAAGCCAGCTCTTCGGCTCTGTTGTGCAATGTAATAAATGTTAGGCTGACAAATTCAGCTCCATTGAAATGATTTTTTATAATAGCCTGTGGTGTTGTAAGATGCACTTAACAAATATTTGTTGGCTTAAAGGATGCAACTGAATCACTGTTCTCTGATGGCAAATCCTCACAGTGGAAAACAGCCCTTGCTCGTATTTTCCCAGTTCCCTGTGTGCTGGGACACCAAGGAAACCTCTTGCAAAACAGAGAACTCGGTGTTATGAATCCACAGGTAATAGCCAAGCAACCGTATTTTGGCATCTAAATAAACACAGGGTGTTTAGGAAAAATAAAAAGAATGTGAAGATCCAGCCTTTGCCTCCCGGCAGGAGGAGGACACAGTGCTCGAGTTTGGTTCCTTGGTGTCCCCATGTCCCCAGCCCCCACTCGCTGCTGGGGGCTGAAGGTCTTTGGCAGAGCGATGTAACCCGGAGTGGGAAGGGCAGTCCCAGTGGGAAGGGCAGTCCCGGGAGCCAGGGGCTGCTCCCTGCAAAACCCGGGCAGTCCCAGCCTCCCCCGGCCCGCAGGGTGAGAAAGCCTTTTCCCAGGCCAGCATCAGGCGCTAAATTCTGTGATGGACGAGGCCAGCAAATGGGGATTTAATGACTCCTGACATTCCTCCTGGATGCACAAACAGCCTTTTGAAGGACATTAACACCGGGTTCCTCTGAGCAACCTGGCTGTCCCTTCAAGGAACCTCTGTAACCGGATGAGTGGCTCAGGGACACCACAGACAGTCCTTCAAGCTGCAAAAAAGGTGATTAACCTTGGAACAGAAATCATTTCAGTGGAAAACTGGACAGGTTTCAGTCGTCCCTTACAGGAAGGCCTGGCTGCTCATTTGTCATCAGATTTTCCTCAGCAGTCTTACCCCAAAACTTAATTTCCTCTTTCTCTACTTTTCAGTGGTAATGCAGGAAAAATAATTTGAAGTCTTCTCTTTTCTTTTTGCAGCAGAATTGTGCACATGGATACAAGACATTAATGACTGAATAGTTGAGCAGCTTTGTGGTTTTGGGATTCTCTAGGTAAGTTTAAGGAAAACATGGAGAAGGCACTCAGTGCCTCTGTTCACTGAGGCCCCAAGCTTAACCTGGCCCCCTCCACCTGTGAGTGCTGTTCGAGGCTCTAAGATTAGTTAGTTAATGCACGGTTAATTGGCAAGGGATTTACATATCAATCCATCCACTTCATAGGGGCTGTGGCTATGAAAACCTTTTCCAGCCCACAGCTCACGTTATGAACATGGACAACTGTGTGTAAAAATAAAAAGAAAATAAACCTCTGCATCTAAAAGTAGGGAAATCGAGATTTCAGATGATTTTGTGGTGCTGGCAAACCAGGGAGAGCTGCTGGCCCTTTCTCTCACCCAGCAGGAACTGCAGGAATCAGTGAGTGCCCGGGAGAGACCTTGGCACTGTGGCTGGGCATTGCAGCGCGGGATCCTCACGTCTCTCATATTTTTCTCTGTGCCTTATTGTTTTTATTGCCTTTAGGTATTTTCAGCTGTAAAGACCTAATGGATAAGTAGCTCATAAATTATTATGTATCACTCTGAGAAGGCAAGAAAGAAAATGAGACTCTTTACTTGGGCTTAATTTTAAACTCTAGGAATTTTAGATGCAGATAAACACATTTATTTATAGCAGTTCTTTAGAAGCGACAGAGCCAACATAACATTCAAGACGTGTCAGATTTAACAGCAAATTTTGGAAGAACCCCTGGCTTTTTGTGAGCTTTGGGTCGTGTCTTGGGTAATGTTTTCTGGGTGTGCTCTACTGCAGTCCTTCAGCTGCTGTGGTTGACATTCCATACCTTCATCCATAAAAATCCCCGACTGGTTTGGGTGGGAGGGACCTTTAGGCTCCTCTCGTTCCAACCCTCTGCCATGGGCAGGGACATCTTCCAGTGGCTAAGATCTGTTGGTTTGCTGGTTTACAAGGAGGACTCAGATGTGGTGTGGATCATTTATTTTCCCGTGCTGACAGTATGATGGGAGGTTTATCTCAGCCCCTTTTTTTTAACAGGAGCGAAAATTCCTGCTGCTATTTCCTAAACTTTTTCACTCTTCTCTCCCATCTTTATTTCCCCTGCTTCGGGTCATGTGAGGGTCCTGAGGGTCACACATCCCACCACAGAGTGGCCTCTGGCACTTTTTGCCTTTCGTAAGCAGCAAGGGGAAATCTCAGATTAAACATTCTCTGTGTCAGAATTCCATAGTGAGGGGACTCACACGGAGGCAGGGATGGGGGAAGAGCACTGGCACAGGTTCCCCTGAGAGGCTGTGGCTGCCCCTGGATCTCTGGCAGTGTCCAAGGCCAGGCTGGATGGGGCTTGGAGCACCCTGGGATAGTGGAAGTTGTCCCTGCCGATGACAGGGGTGGAATGGGATGAGCTTTAGGATCCCTTCCAACCCAAACCAGTCTGGGATTCCATGAAGAGCAGGAGGAATGGACACCAACCAAGAAAAGAGAAGAAATTTCAGCATCTCTTCCCCACAGTGCCATGGACATCCCTAGCAGCCTGACATCCATCAAAATGCCACTGGAAGTCATCCAGCCTTTTACCGTAGCCTCTGGCTGGCAGCACTTCCAAGCTCCCCGACCCTTCAGCCAAACAGGAGCGCTAATGAGCCATCAGGTTTTTCCCAGGCGTGCACAGCATTGTTTTAAGTCTCCAGCCCTGAACTAAACAAACTTTTCGTTCCTTCTCAGGTAATAGTTACGTGCACAAATGAGGCTGGATTATTTCACAGGTTGGTTTGTAGTCGTTACCGGCTTTATTTTGTCTTCCTGACAACGAATCACGGAATCCTGAGGCTGGAAGACATTCAAATATTGTATCAAAGTGTGGCTCAGATCCATCGGGATTCTGATTAGGGACAGTTGTGCAGGATCTGTATTTTTATCCAGTGCAACCTCTCTCCATTTGGTGGCTAAATTTGTTTTGGAATTCAGCAAATAACTCCACAATGAGAGTTGGTTTGGAATTCAAGGAACTTTTCAGAATTGTGTAAAAACGACGAGAAATAACTCCAAAAGTCATGAATTTGTAATGGTGAGAAATGTTAACAACTAACTTAACACTTCCTTGGTTTAGAATTAATACAGGTTATTTTTCTTCGATGTAAGAAGAAAAAAAAGATTCTTAAGAGTGTTTTGTTGCTGCTCTGGAATGGGCATGAATGTAAATTTTCAATGACATCTCCTTCCAGCGCTAAGCCAACACTGGTTAGTGGCACTGCAGAAATGGGGTGGTTTCAGTGGGCACAAAATCTGTGGAGTGGCCCAGAAGTCCAACATTTTTTCCCTGTTTCCCCCTTGAAAGTTCAGTTAGACCCTGTGTTTGCAGCAATCCTCCTGTTTTGCTCCCTGTCCCCTAAACAAAATGTTTGCTTGTAGGTCTGTCCAGGTGACCCTCCCAAAATGTTCAGCTGTCCCCTGTATGTTGTCCCTAAATCAGAATAATTATTAGGCAGATCCAGTAACTCAGGGAGGGAAAGATGTCATTCCTGGCACTGTGCAGACTTTTTGTTCTAGTGGGTGAAGAGTTTAAATTCAAATGTCATTTTTTTGGGGAGTACTTTGAAGAGACTCATTTATCTGTTGCTCTGCTTGGCACTGACAAGAAATGGTGTAAATAAACACAGAGCACGCACTGGGCTGGGTAAGAGGTTCATTTTCCATAAAAATCTGATGGAGGAGACAGAGAGTGCTCTTCTGCAGGGACTTTTGCTACGGATTAAAACGTGGAGGACACAAAAGGCAGCAGCATTTCCCACTGATTGCCTGCAGATCAAGCAAGTGGCAAAGGCAGCTGGAAGGTGACTTCAGACATCAGTCAAGTGAAAGTGTGCTGGAAGGAATGGGGAAGGTAATGGGCTTTTGGTGTATGAATATATGCATGAAAGACTCCCTTGTTCAGTGGAATAATTCAGCCACATTGTGAAGCTTCCCGGGGAGGATAAGGACATTCTCTGTTTGCAGGGCTGCCGGGGGAATCAGCCCCTTGCTGGCAGAGTGTGCCCCTGCTGCTGCCACCGGCGCAGGGAAGGGGCCCGTGGTGCTTTGGAGGCTGCTGCCATCCTGCTGCTCCCTGGAGAGCAATCCAGGGGAGAAAAGATGGAGAATGTGTGGCAAAGCCTGAGCCAGGGATGGAAACAAGGCCTGGGCTTTGTGGGAATTCCGTGTGAGGGAAAGGCCGGGCGGGATCCAGTGCTCTGCTGCCCTGCTGCTGTGCCATGGAAGTGGTTCCATTCAAACACCTGCAGCACTGCTCATGGGACCAGGGCTTGGAGCAGGGGGATCCAGCCTGCAGTGTGGCACCTCCAGGGCTCTTCTTCTCCCTTCAAGAGGCAGAAGAGGCTCCACTGGGTTCAGTGCAGAACAGAACCTCGGAGTTTTCTCAAAAGCACCTTAAAATATTGGTAGTGCCCTCCACAGTTGGGTTTTTTTTGGGATTTTTTGCGGCGAGATCTGTGAGGAATCATGGAATCCCCAGATTGCTTTGGATCGGAAGGGACCTCAAAGCCCATCTCATTCCATCCCCCTGCTGTGGGAAGGGACACCTTCCACTGGACCAGGTTGCTCAGGGTACAAATCCAGACAAACACCTTTTACTGAAGTGGTTAGAAGACTGCTTAACTTCAGCTTCTTTCCCTTGAGAAGACCATGGCGTGGGTTTACAGGATGTTTTCCTTGCTGCCAATTGTTATGTCCTTCACTAGTGTTCAGAAAGGATTTAATACATCAGCCACAGAAAACAGCCCATAAGTTATAGCTCTCAGTCAGTGACTGGGTACTCTGAAGTACTGGCTTATCTGTTTCTCAAAATATAAATATTTTCCTTTTTTTTTTGTAAAAAAATCTACTTTTTAAATGCTTATAATGTCTTGCCTCAGTGAAATCTCTTTGCAGTGAATTTAAATGACAAACTTTAACCAGATTTTCCCCCCTTCTCTTTTTTCTCTTTCAATGTGTTGCTGATCATCAGCTTGTGTTTGTAACATGAAAGATCAAGACATGATAGGCTTGTACTTTGAGATTTTTTCCCAATTAGATTAATTTCTAGAGTAAAAGGTTTGTTTTTCTTAATTCAGTAGTTTGTGCTGAAAACGTGGATATTGAGTATTCACTTCTCACTTTAAACCCAAGAAATCCTTTCAGCTTAAGGAAACTGGAAAACACAAGAGGGATTTTTACTATGGAATTTTGCAATTTACTCTGTTAAGTGTTCCTGGAAAGGGTGTATAAAACTGAAGCTGGCGCCAGGAGAAGGAGTCAAGGGTCTGTCTTGAATAAATTGATAGCAGAGATGTGGGGAAAGAACAAATTGCTGATTTGGTGTGTGCACACCTGCAGCAGCCTGAGCTTGGTGCTTGGAGCAAAAGAGTCTGGAAAGCTGGAAATCGAGGCTGGCAAGGGCTGATCCTCGTTTTGTACAGTTTCTGTTTCTGTCCTGGTGTGTGTTTTCCACTTGCCCTCCTCACCCTGATGCTGGCAGCACCGTGCTGGGCACTGCCCCAGCACAAACCAGTCCCACAGGCAGCATCTCCTGGTCCCTGTGCCCCATCCCAGCACAAACCAGTCCCACGGGCAGCATCTCCTGGTCCCTGTGCCCCATCCCAGCACAAACCAGTCCCACGGGCAGCATCTCCTGGTCCCTGTGCCCCATCCCAGCACAAACCAGTCCCACGGGCAGCATCTCCTGGTCCCTGTGCCCCATCCCAGCACAAACCAGTCCCACGGGCAGCATCTCCTCTTCCCTGTGCCCCATCCCAGCACAAACCAGTCCCACGGGCAGCATCTCCTGGGTTCTGGGCGCCACCTCTTGGTGCTGGGAGGGCTCCTCCGTTTGGGGCTGAGGGATGGGGCTGTGCCCCGGTTGCTGCTCTTCAGTGAGGAAAGCCGTGAATGTGAGGGGCAGCAGCTCCTCTGAAACGTCCCTAAAGCAGCAGCTGGGAGTTCAGTAACACCACCCAAGGAAATGAGAAATATCTGCATCTCTGAAACCAGTTCCAAACCTGCCCTTGTGAACCACGCCGTTGTGAGCTGGAACGGATTTAAATGTTTTGGGTCAGATCGGGTTTATCTGCTTGGGGTTTTTTTGCTGTTTTACTTTTTATTATTTTTGTGGGGGTTTTTAATCCCCACGAGTAGCCCATGCCAGCTCTTCCAGAGAAACCCACTATATCCCATAGAGAGACAGTGGTGTGATGCGGGAACACCACAGGATGGGGGTCAGCACCCTGTTCATTAACTCACACAAGCACAGGTGCAGTTCTCTGCTGCCTTTTCATTCATCCGGGCTATCGCACAACTGATTAATTTCCAATAACTGATTAAGACAATGCATTTGGATCCTTTGTCGTTCCCGGGAAGGCAGATTTCCGAGGATGTGCCTGCTGGGGGGGGTTATGGGGGTGGTCTGCCAGCCCCTGGGGCATGTGGGGAGCAGCCCGAGCAGATGGGGATGGCTTTCCCTCGGGATCTCGCCTGAACATTTGGAAGAGAACTCATTCCCGACTTCCTTCTTGTCGAGTGCTCGAACGGCTCCCGCGGAGCGTGACCCGAGGAACTGCAAATGAAGCAGTGGGATGGGAGGGTGAGGATTTTAGCTGAAAATGAGCCCTCCTGCCCTGTGCCTGCGGCATCTGAGCATCCCAGATGTGTCTGAGCGCTCCCACCTCCTGTCCCTCTGAGCCTTCCCATCAGAGCGCTTCCCCTTCCCCTGCTCGCAGCCTTGATGGACTTCACTAATTACGGCACCTGTGCCTCCGGGCCCCTTCGCACCTTTAAAGGGCGGGGATCGCAGCCCCCTTAGAGGTGCTAAGGAGATAAATATTCACCTTGCAGCCTGCCCGGAGCCCTGAAGAGGAGCAGGAGCGGAAGGAGTTAAGTGCTGCTGCTTTTTCCAACGGGGATTTGTGCCACGACGCCCTCGGATGACTTAGGGTCGCAAGTTTTATGCTGCCACCCAAGATTAACTGATTTTACCGTTCAAGGGGGATAAAATGATAAAACTAAAAAGCAGTCGGTAAATTCCAGCAACAAGGGGTGCCAACCTCTGCCTTTTTGCAATGGATGAGGCCCGGACATTTTTATGTTCCTCTTTATTTGCAGTTTGACTCTACCTGGGGAAGCCGACATTAATTGCCAGGAGGTGGAGAGGGAACAGTGCAACAACGCGGATCCGTGGGATGGCTTGGAAAAGCACAAGGATATTCCTTCATTTTAGTCCATCTTAAACAGGTATTAAGGAATCGTTAACAAGAAGCAATAAAAACTTTTAAAGGAATGGAGGAAGGTCCACAAGCATTTAAAGAGTAGGCTGGAAAATGCAGGTGGTGAAGGCAAAGCAAAAAGTAACGGGATTAAGCTGCAGTGGTGAAAATCTGGTGTAAATGTTCCTCCCCTGATATAAGGAAGAAGTTTTTGAGGGTGGTGAGGCCCTAGCACAGGTTGCTCAGAGAAGCTTGCTTTTTGTAGCTTTTTTCCCCCTTTCAGAAGACATTTAGCAGAACTCTGCTCAGTTCCACCTGGAGTCAGAGTGATCATTAGGAAGGAAAGGAATTGGACATGGGTACAACTCTGAGTGGTCAATCAATCGTTCGCTCTCATTACAGCTTGGATTAACTAGGACAGCCACCCCAGCAGGGCAGGAGCAAAACACTGGAGATCAAAGTGCCGGGGTTTATTTTCTTTCTTTTTTTTTTTTTTAATGAAAGTGTGATGATCTATGTCCTCCCCATTTCCTCCCCAGCCAAACACAGCATTTCAACTCAATGCTCTTACAGGTCCTTTCCAACCTTAATGATTTTATGATTACAAGTGCATAATGATGACTATCAGCTCTATAGAATTTTCTTTTACTATTTTCTGCTGTCCCCAGCCATAATTCAAGGGCCCAGCTTTGTTCCATGAAACTGAAATTGTTGTGAGTGGGTTATGCCTGGAGTTGAATACTGAGGTGGGAATTGCAGACTCATTTCCAGCACCGGAACAGAGCTCACAGGGATTGTTACTCACCTTGTTTACCCTACAGGCCCCCCTTAGGATGTGTGTCATTGCCCATTTTCCATATGGCATCCCAGGGACTGGTGTTCTCCTTGGCTGGCTGGTCCAGGCAAAGCTGGGAGGCTCGGGGACATCGATCAGGCCACCCAAGTACTCGTAAGCCTCCTAACACTGCACTGTTTTTCTGAGTATTTGAGTTTATCCTCCTCCAGCTCCTGTGTGCTAAGCAATAAAACTGGAATTATCCCATCGAATCTCCTTGGTTTTTTCTTTGCCTAGAGTATGGCCAGGTTCTCCTGTGTGTCTGGAGAAAAAGGCAAGGGAAAGAAAAGAAAAACAGGGAGAAACTGAGTTTGCTAAAAATAAAAGAAGTGGTTCCTATTTTCTTTCCTGTTGGGAAGGAACCTGGAAACAAGCTGGAGTAAAATCTCTAATTATAACAGTTTTATCTGGAGATAAATGAGTGAAAAACATTTCATTTGAAATAGAAATTTCAGGTCAATTTGACAAATACAGGATTTGGAAGTGTCCAACAAGTGTCCAAGGCCAGGCTGGACGGGGTTTGGAGCAACCTGGGCTAGTGGAAGGTGTCCCTGCCTGTGGCAGGGGGTGGCACTGGATGGGCTTTAAGGTCCTTTCCAGCCCCCAAACCACTCTGGGATTCTGTGGGATGTCTGCCGAGCAAATGGGAGTCAAGGCGCAGACTGAGGAAATTATTTTGGTGATGTGGGATTTTGGAAGCGTGGGTGAATGTGGCTGACTAGAGACTGAAATCTTCTTCCACTTATTTATTCCTGTGAGGGGTCAGGAAATCTGCTTTGATCCGACCTTGCAAAGCTGGGCTTTGAAGGGAGTACCCCAAGAGGTCAATAAGTGTTTGTATGTCCAAAACGCTCTGAAAACGCAATGAATTCCCCTTTGTGATCTCACCCTCAGCTTTGACCCCGGGTCATTGTTTAATACAAACAGTAAATGAGAGAAAATGGGTTAGAGTTGAAAGAGACTAAACAGTCCGAGTGAGCGGTAAAGGACAGACTGAATCAGTCTTAAGAAATCCGCCTTTTATGGGTAATGTCGGCTCTTAACACCTTGTTCATGATGACCTTTTGGTTTCTTTGAGGGGAGGGAGCCAGGGAGATGGAGGTGGGAACGATGCTGATGTGTCGCTTCGGGGTCCAGCAAGCCTTCCCTGAGCACTGGGACGGAGAGGCTGTGGGATAAACCCTCCTTGCACATTTATGGTGCTGAACTGGTCTTGTAGCAGAAGAGAATTTAGCCTTTCCTCGCGATCATATCCGTCTCTAAAGGTAGAGGAGTAAAATGTGGCACTGCTGTCCCTCAGGGCTGCAAGCATTTCAGCTGGAGAGCCCTGGAAGCGAAGTCGGACGGCCCTGAAATGAAGTGCTGCGCGATTTTGCTTTCGAGGCCGTATTATCCCGGTCTGCACGAACTACCCGAGGTGATGATGGAAAGCTTTCCCGCTCTCCCAGGGGGTGGGGTGGTGGAGGAGCTCCGTAGGAATAGATTTACTTGCAATCTGCTTGCTTAGCACACTGCAGCATGAGATTTATATTTTTCCGTGGGAGCCAGCAGCATGTGCAGCCTCTTCCCTTTCTCTCCGGGTAGTCTTAAACCCCCGTGCTGTTATTAACCCCTTTTTTGGGGTCCCCAGGAGTTCCCCAGGCCCACCACGTTTGCACATCACATCCAGGGGGGAGAGCTCCCTGTCCCACAGTGGTTGCTATTTCTGAATGCCACTTCCAGCTCATTCCCTGCAGTAAAATTTTAGTGGGAAACGTAATGAGTTTTCCTTTTTTACCTCTGGATTTTTTTTTTTTAAAGCAATCACTTATTCACGGCTACACTAATGTATTTTCAGGGATGGCAGGAGGAGAGTAGAGGAAAGGGAAAGGCATCCAGGGTGTTTTGAGCTGGTGGGAAAACCAGACCGTGGCAGTTTGACCTCTCCAAAAATTAGAAACTGCCAAGAAGCAACAAATCCCACCATCGATTTGACCCCGGGTAAAATCAGCTCCCAGTTCCTGATGTATTCAAGAGTTAGGATAAGACACCACAGGTAGGATCCAGTTTTCAGAAGCTGCTGGAAGCTGTTCATAATATTAAAACACTTACGGAGGAGATACCAGCCCTCCTGGACTTGATATTCCTTTGTCACAGCTGGAAACTTCGCAGCGGGAGCTGGAGCAAACCCTGAAGTGGGCAATAATAAACATTTGGGAAGAAGAATAGATGAGCCCAAATCTGACAGCCCTGCAGAATTTGCCCCAGAGAGGGTCAGCTGAGTTATTGAGGTTTAGTTCTCTAGCCCTTTAAACAATATTTCAAATAACCATTAATTCCAATTGGGTGGGAGTTTCAGAGGGTGATTGGGGGTGAGGAGGAGGGATTTCTTTTAAAAAACTGAAGGAAAATCAAGAGCTGCTGGTACATTTGTCTTATTTGCACATGAATCCGTGTGAATTACTCTACCTCCTGATCTCTGCTCTGCTGGAGTGGATGACTCAGCGGCACCCTGGAGAAGGGATGTCTGTGGAAAAAACTTGTGCTGATAACTTATTAGCACACAAGAATAGAAGAATATAGCAGAGAGCCCCCAAAATGTTACCACGGGATGCTGCAGAGGGCCTGGGTCTTGTAAACACCTACAGTGAATGGGCACTAATGGTCCTTCAGGGATGGGACAAGGACACTGATAAAGCTGATTTGGGGAACAACGAAGGGATCAGAGAGCAAGAGTCCAGCACACAGTGACTGCCCATAAAAAAGGAAAACTCGATAACGTGTAATTTATGCACTAATGAGGAAAAAGCAAGTAAGCAAACCCTTCAGAAAGTCACAGAGTGGGGAAGAAGAAATTCCATTAACAGCGTTAGAATTCAGGGAAGGGTGGGTCAAGAAGTAGAAAGGGGGAGCTCCCAGAAAAAGGGGGAGATGTGGGAAAGTTCTGCATGTCCAGGCTGTAACCACCCCGCCACTGCAAAAGGGCTGAGACAACCAGATGCTTTGCACCACAAATGTTTGTATCCCTGCAATCGGACGAGTAATAATTCCTGGATTGGTCTGTCGAGGCTTTAATTAGCCTGTCAGTAAATTCTTGGCCCTGCATGTGAATTGTGTTCCTTTGGGTTGGCAGGGAGAAGTCATCTGCCCTCTAAAGTCTGGATGCAACAATAATGTAGGATGGCTAAAATGCCTTTTTGTGCCTTTCCAGAACGAACAGAAGTGGTTCCTTGGGCAGAAGTTGTGGCAACAGCTGCACATTTAGGTGGACTTCCAGTAAAGGAAGAGGTAGAGATTGGTTGAAATCTGCCTGGATTTTTGCTGCCGCTTTTTTTGCAGATGTGGGGTGAAAAGTGAGCTCTGATTTTAGTAAACGCGTAATGAAATAGGAAAGGAGGAGAGAGTGACCTTCCAAATCTTGTGTTGGATGTCTTCTAGCACATGGACATTCAGACAAGGTTGCAAACCCAGCCAAGGCTGTGTGCTTTGAGGCACTAGGAAATTATCCTTCCTGCTCAGAAAAGCATGGGTTGGACTGTACAGCCAAGGTCTTTGGTGAGTTTCACTGAAAATTGATATAAAAGCTACTTCTGAAGGGGGGAAGAAAAGTTTTTTTCAAGAAGATGTCCTAATATCTAGCTCTTGATTTAGTTTCCTGGTTTGGATTGCAGTTTTCAGATGTTTTGTTACAAGAGCTGATGTTTTTGCATCCCTTCTCATCAGAGATGAGGCTTCAGGCGGCTGAGCCAGGTGACCAAACCTCTGCCATTGCTGGCTGTTAACTCCAACAGAAGGGAGAAATAAAATTCACCCTCTAATCACAGAACTCCAGACTGGTTTGGGTTGGGAGGGACCTTAAAGCTCACCTTATTCCACCCCCTGCCCTTGTCCACCTTCCACTGGACTATCTCTTCCTTGCTGCAGCTTGTCATCTTTCCCCACCTGCTGTGGGATTGGTGGGATATTTTGTGTGTGTGTGTGTGTGTGTGTGTTATTAATTTACCTCCTTCGTCGGCAGAAATGCCAAAACATCCCATTTAAATTTGGCAGAGTGGGATTTGCCTGGCGCTGTTTAAGCAGCTCTGAGAACAATGCGGAGGGGGTAAGGGCACACCCTTATTTTCTCCCTTAATCTGTTCCCATTGCTGAGGGCGAGCCATCCCTGCTCTGGAAGTTCTCCCCGCATCCTCTAGATGCTACTCGTGCTCTGCAGGAGCCGGCATTCCTGAGCAAACCTCCGCAGCCGAGCGTGTGGGGCTCCTTCTGTGCCAAACCCAGCACCAGCAACCTCCCCCCCTCCCCTAATTCGCTTTCTCGATTGTTCCTGTCACATCGAGATTTTACAAAATTGTCACTTAAGAGGAGAAAGTGACAATTTCCCTCGAAATCTTCTGCTTGCAGGGACCTCTCTCGCCCTTTTCCTCAGCGCATTAAACGCATCCAGTGCATGGCAACACTTTGGAGAGCAAAACAGCAAAAAGTAAGGCTGCCCATTTTAACTCTTCCCTGAGTCTGAGTTCGGTCCTGCGAGGAATTTCTAATGAGCTTTGCACTCTCTGTTATCAGCACAGGGATTACAGGAATGTGGTGTGAAGTTTGCCATTAATTTTAATTTGGGGTTCTCATGTTTTCATCTGTTGTTGTTTTGTCACATTAGCACTTAGGAAAATGTCTTTTTCAAGAGAATTTGCATGTCTCTGTGTCTCTTCTGTTGTGTTTTTGCCCGACCACCCTCTGGGAAAGAACCTGTTCCTGCTATCCAGCCTAACCCTCCCCTGACACAGCTCCAGCCATTCCCATGCTCAAATTTATCGTAAAACTGAGTTTTATCTCACAGGCATGACTTCTCCTCTTTTTCCTTCCACTTCACTGGGAGACCTTCAGCAAAACATCCTAGTTCAGAAAGTCAGGAGGAGGTTTTCAATCTACTATCACACTGAGGGGTCTGGGAAGGTAAAACCATCCACATATCCTGCTGAATGGCCCCAAAATCGCCTCAAGCTGCCTGCAGGTTCGGCAAGGTGATGTTGCATAGGTTACCCGTAAATCACAAATCAATGGCAAACTCTGGAACCGAAGCATGAGGGAGCAGCAACAGCTTTTGGGGCTGGTCAGGGAATTTACAGAGAGATCCTGGCCTTCACAGGGTTAAGATGTTTAAATCCCGGGTTGCATTCCTGTGCCAGGGCTTTGCTGGGTGGCCTCAGCCTCTCCTTGCCTCTCCAGTCTGACTTTAGCTTCTCTTCCTTGTCTGTGCCTGCAGTGACCAGGGAAGAGGGCTCATGGGCTCAGCTGAGTGTGGCACCAGTGTTAATTAATAACAGACCACTCATGCTGTGGAAGAGCTGCTTGTGTGCAGTTCTGGGTGTTCTTTTCAAAGGTCAGAAAAGACATGAGCACCAAACCCCTCATCCAGCCCCTCAGAGGATGGGGGGGTGTTTCAAAGCTGTTTCAAAGTGACTTTGGACAAAAGCCACAGAATTCTCCCTCAGTAGCCACAACTACATATGTGTGGTGTAAAGCCTCTGGTCACATGTAAATGTTTCCAGAGGAAAAATGCAACTTTTTCGAAGCAAATCCCCGTGGCTTCAGCTCTGAGTTATTCCAGTTACTTCTCAATGAAGCATTTTAAAATGTTTATATACAATCTAGTTAATATGAAGCCCTTCATAAATTTTAACTGTCTGTGGCAACAGCTCAATAAATTGTCTTGACCCAGCCAACTGTGTCTCTTGTAGAAAGTATTTAATGTCTGTAAGGAGCCCCAGGCAGGTGGGATTTGGCAGATTCATGGCTGGCTGTGGACAAGCAGAGGGAGCAGCCTGGGAGTGCTTGTCTTGCCCCAGCCCAGGTTGTGCTGGCTCTGCCTGAGGTTCCTGGGGCTGCCAGAGAAGGGGACACCATGATGATCTGGTGTTGAAATATGGGATCTCTTTCCTAGGAAATTCATCCAGGGCTCATGGACCTCAAGGCTTGGCGCTTCCTGGCCTAGTGGATGGTGTCCCTGCCCATGGTGGAAGTGGAGGGGCTTTAAGGTCCCTTCTAACCCAAACCACTCTGGGGTTCTGTGGTGACCCATATTACAGTTGCTTCTTCTCTCTGAAAGGTTTTAACTCACTCACTGCCCCCAAGAACAGGAGGTTCCCCAGCAGGTTGGTTCTTTCTGGCTGCCTGGGAGCTCAGCTTCCCTTGGGGGTAACCTCAGCAAGGATATTAGCTGACGATCCCCACCCCAGTGGTGTCAAAGGCATTCCATTTCTTAAATTCCTTCCAAAAGCACAGAGGAATTCTCATGCCAAACAGTTCTGCTGGCTCACCAGCCCCAGATAATTAATATTTGCTGAGGTGAGGGAGGTGCTGAGCGTGACCCTACTGCACAGAGCTCTTCCTGCTCCCACCCTGTAGGAGTGTGTTCCAAGACCTTCCCATCCTCTCTCACAACTCAGCAAACCAGGAATGTGGGCAAATTTCTCTTCTCACATGTTGTGTTTGCACATCATTTGGTCGTGTGCCCTGTCCCAGCTTAAAATGTGCAAAGTGTTGAAAACCCTTCATTTTTTGCTCCTTGTAAGTTGCCCATTTCTATTTTTGCTACCTGGCTGAGAATCCAATTCTCTTCCGAATGCTCCCGGGAAAAAAAACTGTGCAAAAGTGCTGGATCCCATCCCATCCCCAGTCATTTACTTCCTTCAGCAGATCATGAAAGAAAGAAAAACAGAGCAGTTCAGAGATAGTTTTTACATCAGAAGCAATTCCCTTTTCTGCTCCGAAGCACTGATTACACCGTGCACGTGGTGCCTGCACACCCTGGGACCAGCACCTGCAGCTGCTGGACTGCCCCAAACACCCCAATCAATCCCAGAGGAATAAAATGAATGATTTTGGAGAATGCCTTGGGGATGCAGGCTGGCAGCCTTTTTCAGATTGTTGTGCTTTTGCTTTTACTGAGGCTTTTCCTGGCTGTGGCTGCTCCCAGTGGTCCCAGAAGGGATTTCACACAGGGTGTAAATACAATCTGACGGGTGAGGACTTTGATAGTTTGGAGGGGTGTGCTTCCGTGTAGGTGTTTTGCAGGTTCAATTTCCATTTGGTTCGGTTTGGTTTGTGTCAGGAACTGGAATTGGATGGGGATTTCACTGCTGCAGATGGTGCCTTGACAGAAATCTTTGGTCTAGTACAAATGGAACAGAAATTTCAAATTATGCCCACAGGCTCAGAAGAAGAGAATCCAGATCAGTAATGCAGCAGGTGTTGGCCATTTGTAATTCCTGCCCCCGCATTTGGGCGATATCAAGCAGCCCTTCAGTCCTGGGACTTGTGCAACTTTGGCTCTGATGTATTGATGTCAGCAATACCTTTTATTTTCCCTGAAACACAATGTCTGTGCATGTGATTTAACCAGGGTTCAAGCTGAGTGCCAGCCAAAGCTTTGTTAACTTTTTTTTTTGCCCATCCTTTGGGAACAGCTCAATTTGCACCTGAAATGAGCATGCTGAGCTCTTCTGGTGCCTCTGCTTAGGATAATCCCAATTTAAAAGCCCTGACTGCAAACTTCAGCAGCCCGGGGCTCTGGTACTTAGAAACATGGAGTATTTTGATGGTCTTGGCCGGCTTGGCGTTTCCTCCTCATGAATTAAAGGGGAAGTTTGAGGATAATGATTTGTCTCGTGTTTTTCTAGTGTTGTACCCTGGTAAAATTTCCAAAGCAAAGGAAACATCAATCTTGGTGCCTTGCTGGAGTTTATTTTAGATGGTGCTGGTTGTACATTTGCAAACATCAGGTTTTAGCTATGCCACATTTTTGGTATGGAAGAATGGAGTTTCTTAAAGCAAGGTTCTTAAACCCCATGGCAGAAAATATTTACTCAGAGTTGACGATAATGGGATAATAATGGAAAGTTTCTGAACCCTGTGTTTTGTTAGAAGTCACTCTATGCCAACAATTCTTCCTAACCTGATGTAAAACATAAAATGTTTCATTTAATAATACAAGGTGTATAAGGAAATATTCTTGCCATTTAGTGTATCTTAAAATTAAAAAAAAAAAAAAGTAGAACATATCTGTTAAAAAAAAAAAAGAGAGAAAAGAGGTTTTTGAAAACCTCTTTTTAGGTATAAAAAATTCTGGGATCATTTGAAAGGGCCAGCACCAAAACTGTTAAAATACCTGGATCTCATCTTCTGCCTTAATTTGTTTGGTGACTGTTTTTGTATCTTGGAACCTTCCTATAGGTTTATTGGCTAAAATTGAATAGTCCAGTGCCACATTCCTCATGTTGGTGCTTCTGATGTGGAACTCCAGGATTCAGGACAAGGTGTGTGTGTGCTTTGGCTTTATGGCCAGGTTTCAGCCTTTTCCCAGAGCTTCACGGGAGGGGGGGTGTTTGTGTGTCACAGTTGTCTGAGGGGTTTCCATCTGCACTGCTTCATTAGCTGAAATTAGTACAATTTAATTGATTTTTGGCTTGTGCTGCCTGGCTGCAGCTCGGAGGTCCTTCCTGGTCAGACCCCAAACGGTGTCTCTTTGAGGGATAATCCTCTAACATTTATATGGAATATGCTCACGAATTCTGGTTCTTCTCTGCCTTGCCAAACCACATGTTCCCCCATTTGTCACCTCTGCATGGATGCAGTCCTGTGAGACACAGAGAATTTCTTCCCACTGCTTCCCAGTCATCACTTGCCACTACAGACAGAATTTTTTCTTTGGACAGTAATTGCGACTTGGAAACTGGGACTTTTTTTGCAGATATCACAGAATCACAGACTGGTTTGGGTTGGAAGGACCTTCAAGATTATCTTGTTCCACCCCTGCCACGGGCAGGGAACCTTCCAGTGTCCTAGGTTGCTCCAAGCCCCATCCAAGCTGGCCTGGAACTGCCCAAACCGCTGTGAAAACCAAATCATGGGGGTGTGGAGAGATGTTTTCTCAGCAGTGGAGCAGCACCCACGTGAGGGCTCAGTGCAAAGCAGGATCAATCACAGGAATGTAAACTTTGAAATAACAGCAGAATGTTGCTTGAGTTCTCACAGGAAAGTGAAACAAAAATGCCCTGAAAGCAGCAAAGGAGAGTGTGGGGTCAACACCAGCTCCATGTTGGTGTAGACAAGAATTCGCTCTGTGAAATCTTACTCAGTGTCTCCTTACTTATTATTCAGAGGAGATTATGCAAATGGCCGCCTCAGCATTTTAACACAGAGCCAGCTGAAGGGCTGGAAAAGAATACACCGAAACCTTTGACGGAAGGGAGGAGTTCTCCTCATCACTCACCCCATCTCGTGGTGTCTGCTCTTTGCAAATTATTTTGCACAGAGGTGGACAGCAGACAGTGTCTGACACTGGAAGCTGGAATAGAGCTCTTTTTCCCAAGCTGTGCTCCCAAAGCTCCTTGTTTACCAGGTGGATACTTACCCTTAAATGCTTTATATACAGTTGAAAGATGGATTGAAAGCCTCAGTGGATTTCTTGGATCCTCTCCTTATTGACATGAAAAAAATCCCGCCAGGGATGACACGGACCTTGTCTGAGAATAACAAACCTGCAGACAAAAATATCCTTCTCTCTGTTGAGGTTTAACTTCTCCTCCCAAGGTGGGGAGGAGGATTGGGAAGAAAGTAGCAGTTTCATAACTGAAACAAAATAAAATACAATAATAATTGTAGTGAAAGGGAGAGAGACAGGGGAAAACAACAGGAAAGATGAGTGATGCCCAATATCTAAGTCTCCCAGCAGTGAGTGTTCCCTCCCAGTCAGCTCCCCCAGTTTATACACTGGGCATGGCATTCCATGGTATGAAATATCCCCCTGGCCACTTGTGGGTCAGCTGTCCCGGCCATGCTCCTGGTTTCTTGTGCACCTCCTCAAGGAAAAACTGCACAGCCTATCCCAGTTTTGGGAAGGAGAGTAAATAATACATCGGCAGATACACAACACAGGTACCTGTATGTAATTTTAATGAGTGTGGAGCTGGAATTCAAGTGCTGTATTTCCATCACACACTGTGAAACAGGTGAGGGATTGTGCAGAGAGTGGGCCACCAAAGGAATGAGTTATGTGATCTTGGTGGTCTTTTCCAACTTCGATGATTCTGAGCTGCTGTCTTGCAAGTCAGGGTGAAGTTGCTTTCTACAGTCTGGAAAAGTTGTTGTGTGAATCCCTAAAGCTGTGTCAATTAACTCAACCCAAAGCATCGAGCTGGCCTTTATTTGCATAACCAGTAAGCATTTTTGTGGGAAGACCAAGACTTTAGAAATGCTACCGTATCACTGTGGCAAGAATTAAAAATGCACTTTTAAAGCACGATGTCTCAGAGGATGAAAGTCATAATTCCTGAGGGGAGGGGTGGGATTGGCAGCACACACAGAGCTGATGCTGTTCAAAGCGGTTGAGCCCTGTCATGGTTTCAGATGTGACTCAAGAAAGGACAGCAGAGCTGACCTACATCCCTTTGAGTTTAAGGATGTTGACGAGGAGTTTAGATAAACGAGGATAATACTCCTTTAATCTGCTGGCAGGTTATTTGATTTTTTGATGTTTTAAGAAGAATTCCTTCTCTCTGCTCTGACTGCTAAAACTAAGTTGCCTGGGAAACACAGAAAACGAAACTGTTCCTTGCATCCCTGGTGCTCACTTGGTGACCCAACAAAAAAATGTGCTCCCAGGAAAAGCAGCCGTTCACTGCATGGTTGGATTTATTTTGCTGGGTGTTAAGGTCTGCAGAGCTGCAAGACAAAAAAAACTTGGAGAAATCAACCTTCAGTCCAGCGTGGTTTTTATCTCACCTTAAGTATGAGGGTCTTAACAGCCCCATTTTCCTTTGTATTACAAGTTCTTTCCTATGGTTAATCTCCTTCCAATTCCTCAGCAGTTGATTAACCTTCCTTTTTTGTTTTATGAGAGAGAGAGAGAGGAAAATCAATATAAAAACTTGATAGCTCAAATTCATTTTTATTTTTGGACAAGCCTTAAAACCCCCAGTAAACAAGGCTATAGGTTGAGGCTGAGCATCAGCCTGTCCTTGCCATGCTTTATTTTTAGGAGCTCCTGTTCTGGGCTTTGCTATTTGTGCCTCAGATCTGATCTAATTGTCAAAGACAAAGAACTGCTCTGGCGGCCTCTCCCAGGGATAATGTCTTATGCTGAGAAAATCTTTAGACTTAATTAAGACAGTTTTATCATTCCTGTGAACTTGCAGAGTGGCACAAAAAGGCGCTATTAATGCTCAGAAAGTCTCTCTATTCTAATCCAGTGATATTAAGCAGAGGTTTATTTCAATGAAGGTAACAACCCTCTCCAAGTGGGACTTGTTTTGCACGGAGCTGTGGATCATTCCTTTATCTCCTCTAGAGATGTAACTTGAAAACTTACTCTACAAATAATTATTTTTGCATCTTGAAAGTGGTGCTAAACTCAAGACCCCGATTGAGCTGTCATTGGGAAAGTATAAATATCCTCCGAGTTTACCTCTTATAAGGCCTTTTTATTTTTATAACTGTTTAACAAGAAATGTAAAGTTATGCATCTGATCAAAGAAAGCCCCCTGATGTTTTATGCAACGTGTCTGCCTTTGACTAGAACAAAAAATAGATCTGAGAGTACTTTAATCTGTTGAAAGCAGAACTGTACTTACAGTAAGCGTCAGATCTCGATTGTTTGAAGTGACTTAGGGTTCTCTCATCTGACTTGACATTGTTTTACTTCATTGTTCGTGTATTTAAGATAAAAGAAAATCATTACTATTTTAAAGTTAACACAAAGAAAGTAGTCATGATCAACAGCAAAGATTCCCAGCTCCTTGTCTGTGGGTTTTGGGGATGCTGTTTGTGAGTGACTCTGTGTATGCTCCTTATGTACAGTTATGTGTTTATGTTGAATTACTAGTGCTCTACATTGTGGTACTAAAGAGCTGGAGGACAGTGCTGTATAAACAACGAAAAGACTCTTTCAGATCTTCACTTTGGTTTGCAAATCTGGGCTTGGATTCTTGCAGAAAGATTACTGCTGTTTTCTGGGGGAGTTTACACA
The DNA here is from genome assembly GCA_014706295.1 of Lycocorax pyrrhopterus obiensis. Lineage (NCBI taxonomy): Eukaryota > Metazoa > Chordata > Aves > Passeriformes > Paradisaeidae > Lycocorax > Lycocorax pyrrhopterus. Next base: position 28,244,285 of record JACSVZ010000013.1, read on the forward strand.
CTGGTTGAATGTGAAGCCTTCAGTAAAAGGGAAAATGTGTGAACTTTAGAAACTTGCTTTTGGCTTGAGACTGCTCATCATTCCTCTCCAGTTATCAGTGGCCATTTTACTGACTCTCAAACAGAGGAATTTGGAGGCTGTGCTTCCACCTGGATACCCAGCAGCTCACTGGCACAGGGTGCCCAGAGAAGCTGTGGCTGCCCCTGGATCCCTGGAAGTGTCCAAGGCCAGGTTGGACGGGGCTTGGAGCACCCTGGGCTAGTGGAAGATGTCCCTGCTCAGGTCAGGGAATGGCACTGGACGGGCTTTGAGGTCCCTTCCAACCCAAACCATGCTGGGATTCAAGTACAGCTCCCATCCTGGACAGTGTCAGGCTTTAGCAGAGGGCTTTGCTGGGAGGGGAGCAGTGGAAATGGCTCGGAGGTGTTGCACTCCTGAGTGTGCCTGAGGCTTGGCTCTGTCCCATTAATGTCCTCCTGCCATGGGCCCTGGGGAATGACTGTGTGCTGCCTGTAAGGCACCTTTGCTGCACCTCCTGCTTTTCAGATTACAGATTTCTTACAGTTTTGGGTCATGGTTGAACCAGATATGCCACTCATAATGCTGGGAAGTTCAGCTCCTGCTTCTTGAGGCTCTCCCCTTCCTGCTCCCTCATTTTCTCCATCAGCCCTTCATTCCAACCCGTCATTTCATCCTGAAGAAAGACTTCTGGACAAATCATTCCTTGAAACTCATCCCTGCTCCAGCGAAAAGTTCTGACCTCAAATGATCAGCAGGGAAGGAAAATGTTCTGCCAAACCCCTCCCCATTTGCTTTGCTCTATGTTTACTCCTTAGTCTGTGTCTTAGGAGCCTTTAAGCACAGACCATAATAGTCTGTGGGGTCTGTGCCTGCCTAATACAGGGACACTGCCCCCGTTCCGTGACAGTGGCTTCCTTTGTGGACAATGACCTGTCCATGTCCAGTCTTTGGGCCATCCCACCCTGGCTGTTGCAGATACCAAAGGGAAAGACCCGGGTAAGGACTTGCCGACCTGCCACAACCAAAATCTGCTGCAGCTTCAGGTATTCCAGTAGTTTTGTTCCGGGGCTTTGCTAAATTACAGGTGTTGGACAGGGAACAGAGAGGTGGGCGGGGGGGTGAAAGGTTCTTCAGCTGCACAATCAGAATAAAACCAGAACAAACGAAGACCAGGAAAGTTTCTGTCCCTGCACCTTGTCCCTGGCTCACCCTGTGGGTTCTGCCATTGCTTTTTTTGATCTGTTTGAGCTGTCGTTACATGGGGCTTTTAACATGGGAATTCTTCCCAATCAGGAAGTCATTATAATCATAGACTGAAATATTTAATGGAACAACAATCACAGTTTTATTTATTTTTTATTGCAGCATATGTTTCTCTCCTGAGTTTTGGAAGATGTTGCTGTTTCCTCTTCAATCACAGAAAGGAATGAGCCATGACATTTCTTTTTAATGAAAATGCTGATCTAGTGTTATCTTTGTAGAGCTAAATGAAAAGTTTCTAAGGCTGACTTGGTTGAATACATTTATGGTTCAGCCTGTGGAGTGCTGATTTAGTGCTGTTGAGAAGTTTGATATCTTTTTTCATGTTGAGGCTGATTTTTAAGAGCCAGGGAGAACTTGGCCTGCTTGGTATCAGGTAGGATGGCTTTATATGGTAAGAAAGTGCCTGGCAGGAGCTGATTTTCTGCTGTTTGCAATAAAATGCTTGAATACACGAGTGCAGCAGCCCTTGCTTGGGGCCCAACATGCAGAGTGCTGTTAAATACAGAATTTTACTTGGCTTAGTGGCTCACAGAGAGTGGGTTTTCAATAAACAAAACATTTCCCATGATAATGGTACAGCACACACACATGTGCCAAAGAACTGTTCCAAATAACGTGTGGTTGGCTTGGGAAAAGTGCCATTTGTAAAGAGAGAACAATACTGCTTTTAATGCAGGTACTCAGAGTCCTTGAGACTGGCTGGGCTCTCTTCAAATAAGTGGTTTCATAGCCCATTATCAAATAATAGCTGGGAAGGTGAAAAACACTGACAGCATGTTTTGTTGGTTGAAATTTCAAAGCTTTCACACTTAAAAAATTTAACAAGGGCGAACTATAGATTTAGAAGCTTTAGAGGTGTTTGAAGAAATGGCCAGTAAATCAATCCAGTGCAACAAGGAGAAAAATCCTTCCCGCAAGTTCAAACCCTTCTTTCCCCCTTATTTCAGCATGTTTCTATTTAGAAACTATTTTTTGATGTGTTTCAAACATTTTCTGAATTGACTGAAACTAATTGCAACAAGTCGGGGTAGTACCTATAAAAGAACACGCAGGTTTTAGTGTCTCTTTGTTTATCCAAAGCATCTCCTTGAACTTAAACTTCCTCATGCAAATAGGTATGAGGTGAGACTTTTAAGCCTTTCAGAATTGAAAGAGAATCTTGTATTTCTAATTTTTCAGTTCAAGCAGTTTTACCTTGCTTCAGGTGATTTCAGTTTTTGCCTCTGCATTGCAAATATAATGATAAAAGTTTTCCTTCCTTTTGGTTCTTTGCCCTTCTCTTTTCCTCTATTAAATTTTGCTGGCCTAGATTTTGTTATTGGTGTGTGTTGTCAGGGCAGCTTTTCCACTGGATGTGGTTGGAAGGAACTGGAATGAGATGGAGCCAGGCTGGGTCCCTCGAGAGTCATTTCCTGAACTCTGTGCTTTCAGTCAATGATGCAAAGTTCTGACACTGGCTCTTCAGATGGGAACAGAACCTCACCAGCTCCTTGAAGATTTTCCCTGCCTGAAAAGATGTGTAGGGTAATCATATAAGCAATGTAGCCCTGGAACATCTTTTCCCCCTCATTTGGTAAATAATGGAAAAAAAAAAAACCCAACCTCCTCCACCTTCCTGAAATTTCAAGTTATGGGTTTTTTCATCCTATAAATCTCCTGGTTGATGTGATTGTTGCCAGCTGGAATGAGTCAAGCTCTTGTACATTTCTGCTTTTCTCCCCATCTTAGCATCGTTTTCTTCAGATATATGTCAACAATCTTTTAAGACATTGTTATCTGCCTCCTGTTTCCAGCTTGTTCCACGTGGCCTTAAAACATTCTGGTTTACACACATGTTCTTTTAGAACCACAGAATAATAAAATCATTAAGGTGGGAGACCTCTCAGATTGTCCAGTCTAAGCAATCTTTCCAGATTTCTCAGTCCTGAGGACTGAAATTACATCAGTAGGGATAAAAGAATATGTTTTGGTGTGGGTATGTGTGTTATGTAGGTACAAATTATATAGATAAATACTATATTACACAGGAGACCTTTGGACTGCGTGGCTTTAGCCATAAGTAATAATTTAGCCAATTACGACCAGTTTTTCTTCTTGCAGCTGAACAAGTCCAAAGGAAGAACGGGAAGAAAGGAGAAGTGCCTTCTGTTTGGACAAGTTTTAGGCAACTTCCTTTTATTTTCTTTCGCTGGCCCTACTCCAGTAGCTGTTGCTGGCAAAGACGTGTTTCTAAATGCCCATATGCAATATATAAATATACATGGCACGTACTTCTCACTGCTTCCCTCTCACGTGAGGTTCTGCTCTGGTATCTGCTGCTCTCATGCAGCAAATTATTTTTCTGCTCTAGATTAACAAAGCTGCAACACTCAGTGCCAGGGGCAAATCCTGATGTGCCTGCACTCCTGGATCAGGGCGGTGATGAATGGTGAGAGCTTTGCAGAGCACAGTGTCCCAATGATCCCATTCCCCAGCTGGAGTATAGGTAATACCACTAAAAATACACAACACTTCATGCTGGTTTGCCCTGGGAGGATGTTTTCTTGCAAGAGAGGTAGAGGGGATTCTGATGGGATTAGTAGGTCTGTGGGTGATGCAAACTCAGCAGAAGGTTGTGCCAAATTCTGTCCTTTCTGTCTGAAATCACCCATCTTTGCAGTTGTTGTGATGCTTTTTCCTGGTCTTAAAATCAAGAGTCAAACACGGTCAGAAGGGAAAAAGGGATTTTACCTTGGTATTTATTTTAAGGATCCTTAGGTGCACCACGTCCAGGTCGAATGCACCTCCATGCACACCGCAACGCACCCCCAAAAGATCTGGTGTATCATTATAGGTGTTACTAATTAGCACATCTATCAAAGATTCCCTAATGAGAGGCTCGAGTGAGTCCCCCTCCCCAAGGAACCTTCCCCTGGATGGTTCTGTCTCAGTTTACAAAATGTGTTCTGGAGAGGACCTTGGGGTCTGGGGCACACTGCTCCCTAACTACGAAGCTTCTAAAATGTTGAGTCTCCTGGCTTAACAAACAAGTCCAAGAATGGAGGCAAAAGCACTAAGAATACAGAAGTTGTAAAAAGGTATAACAGGGGTATAAAAGAAAAGGCAAAAAATCATCATTGCATCATTTGTCCTGCTCTGAAAGGCCCCTTCCTTTGCACTGCCTTGTGTGTGGTGATTTCACGGGATGGAAATCCCCTGAGTGACCTTGAGTTGTGTTTGTTCTCTCCAGGTCAGACTAAGGAGCTGAGGATCCTCACCATCCTTTCCTGGCAGGCCCAGGCAATCCCACAGGTGTTTGGCCAGACTCCAGACAGCTCCGTGGAAGCAGACTGGGACATTCCACTGGGGTGAGGCTGAAACTGGACCGAGAGGGGACCCTCTGTGTCTGTAACAGCGAGACAATTCCAGCTTTTCCAAGGTCTCTTGTGCTCCACAGGTGCTCAGATTTGAAATGTCTATCCAGAATCCCTTCAGATCCAGAAAAGCAAAAAAAAAAAAGAGCTCTTACTTTTCAAGTTCCAGCCATCCTGTTGGTACAATGTCCTGAAGTCCTGAATTTGTCATATTTGCCATATATTCCCTCCATCCTTGCTCTGTTGTGATCCTGTTGAGGCACCATTAGCAGAGGGAGATGTAAGATGGTTTTCCTGATGGGATGTCAGGAAAAAGGGAATACACAAGGGAGAGGAAATTTTTTGCCTAAACAGAAGCTGCATTTTCATCCTACCTTTCAGCTAATTTCAATAAACACATTAAAAAATGTGAGGTAAAATAAAGAGGGAAAAATAATTTTTAAAAACCACCATAGGTCTGAATTTAGAGCCTTTTATGTCAGGTAACATAAAGTTCAAGTGAATGGCAAAGCAGCAGCAAATTCCTAGAGCAGGCCCACATTCCATGTCTTATGAAAAAGATACAATGCTAACAAACACCTGATTAATCGTTAGTGGAGGTGATTTGCATTTGAACAAAAAAATCACCTTTACAGAATTCCAGGAGAAGGAAAATAGCGATAAAAATTCAGTTTTAGGGCTGCAACAACATAAAAGCACCTCAGTGTAGATAAGATAGGGTTGTCTTGGTTGGGTTGTCAGCCACAGCCTGAGCTTCACTTCCCAGGTTGGCTCCTCTTCATGTTCAGAAGACTGGAAATTCCAGAAAAATGCAACAACCCCACTTGTAAGGAAAATATATAAATATAGGTCAGGACCCGGTTTAGCCAAAAGATGGTGCTAATGTATTTATGGAGTTGGTTAGAGCCAGAACGGAGCAGGGAAAACACAAAATTCACCATGCTGTGCTGCATTTTAAATAATGAATGAGCATTTTTATTTACGGTAAGCCATGGTGAATGTAAACAATTTAATTTTTACAGATAACATTCAGCTTCTCTAAATGGATTATTAGATATTAGCAGCTTGGTGGGATACTTCAGAGCTCAAGAGGATAAATGAAAATATACTTGCATGGTAACCTTCAAATTTCACAATTATATTGCAATTCCTGAGACTGGCCTCTCTTCTCATTAAAAAAATAAAAGTGATTGAAACGGCACAGAAAGTACCAGGGGTGTGTGAGTAGGATAGAGACAAACTGCACTTTCTGCCTAACCAGATTTGCATGTTTACCTTGATTAATATTAGTTTAGATTTGACTCACTTCATCCCTGAGATGCAACAGAGGTTTGGAAATCCTGCTAAGCTACACATTTCCAGAAAACAAACTTCCCCCATAATACTGGAGAAGAACACCGTCACGATGTGCTCACTCTGCCACTCCTCCGTGTCCCCTCCCCTGAGCTGTTCCTGTCACACAGCAGGTCCTTCAGGCTCTCACAATGCCTCTCCACGTGCACATCTTGCTTTTTAATTTTACCAGAGCACACTAAATTTTAAGCAAAATATAATTCTGGGGAAATACTACTCCCCTCTCATGCCCTGCACTGAGTTTCCAGATTTTTCTGCCCTGTTCTTGCTGATGATGACCAGGAACTGGTGCAGAGTTTCAGTGCTGATAGGAAAACCAGGGAAACCTTTTGTGGAAAACAATTCCTCCCTATCCTTTTATCCATTTTGGGGGGAATCCTTCCTGCCTGTGTGGGCAGTCCCCAGCAGACCATGTGCCATGCATTGTTGAATTTCACCTTTGATTTTCAAGGTAATGGTTTAAACCATAGGAGGTGACTTCCCAATGTTGTTTTTTTCCCATCACTTTGGCTGCTAAATGGTGTCAGCATCTTCTCAGACATGGTTGCTCTACTTTTTTTATTTGAAAAGGGGAGAAACCAAACAGTTTCAAGATCTCCTGGTGCAGGAGGGATTCCTCTCAGCAGGAATGTAACTCCCAGAGCTGGTCACCAGCTGAACAGAATAAAAAATAAAGAGCCATTTTCCAAAAGTTTGGCAGCATCAGTCTGGTTTTTGCTTGATTATTGCTTCCACTCTAGGTTTTAATTTACAGTGGCATTTTTGACAGGGAATAAGAAAGGGCAGAAAACAGTCTTGAATTGTCTGAGCCTTTAAGGATGAAAAGTGCTCTCACAGACTGAGCTGTTTGTGGAAGTGACTCACAACCTTTTGAGATTTCTGGCCTCAGAGCCGAAGTTCTGTGTATTTAACAAGAGGGCTAATTGCTAAAATTGAGCTAAATTCATATCTGTCTACGTCATACACCTGTATTTTCCTGCAGATCTGTGTTAAGCCAAGCTGACCAGGTTCAGGAGGTGATATTTTTACACCCTGACTTTCACTTTCCCCCTGGAGGTGTGGCCTCAATTGTTATTTCTGTTTTGTTTGCTTTGCAAACCTGTCAGTCTTTAATTGCAACTTCTGGTGATAAATATAACCAAAAATGCTTCTACACCTTCATATTAGTTTGTTTTGTTTTGGTTTTTTTTTTGTCGAATACACAGAAACTGCCTCAGCATCTCTATCCCTGTCAGTGTTATTAATGGAAGGAAGAATTTGTGTGCAACAAACTTTGGCTTTTCCTCATTGTGCCCCAAAGGAATTGTTATCGCAAAAGGGCAACAGAAAAGATATTGAGCATCAGGAAATAAAATGTGAAGGGATATCTCAGGTTTTAAGGCTTGTACATTGCAGAGTCCAAAAATACTCATGAACATATTTTTCCTGACTGCAACGGGTAGAAACTTTTCCATCTGACTTCTCACAGACCAGGTCAAATGTTTATAATAGAAAATGAACATAAATGCTAAAACAGTTTGGAAATTGAAAAGATTGATTTTTCTTTATGTACATCGCAATTTCTTGGGATAAAGAAGCCAAAAACTATAAATATGCACTACTAGAAATTGTTTTCTTGTGATGGCATTTTCAACAACTGCAAAATGAAAGCATAATGATGAATGGAATTTAAATCCAGAGGTGTTATTAGGCTTTTCAAATGAAATAATGGCTGACTAATACTCCTGCAATTCCACCTTAGGACATTCACTCACTTCATTTAAATATTCTTACTTTTGAAAAACATACAATTGTCTGCGTAAGCTGAATTTTTAAATTTTTTTTTTTAAATTCCTGTGGGTGCCTGGCAAGTTTCTGGTTGTTACCTTCAGATTTCTTTCATCAGAAACACAGGAATTTGTCCGAGTTTATGTTGTGTTCTACCTACCAAGTTTCTTTATGATTTCTGAGGGAAGAGTGAATTGGTTTTTCTTTCCCTGTGTGCTGAAGCTCCCCTCGCTGCCTCCTGCTCCTCTGCAGCCTGATTTGGAGCAGAATCATGAGCTGGGCCTGCTTTGCACAAATGAGATGGAATAGCAGGAAATCCAGGTGGGAAATGAGCAAAGTATAGGCACTGAGAGCCATTTGCACAGGCTTATAGGCAGTCCTGAGGTTTAGGTTGTGTTTAAGCTGATTTAGGAAATACAAATGCTGACAGTTTGTGCCCAGAGACTTTTGTTGGTGTTCAGAGGTGACTGTAACTGCAGAGCTGATTGAGGCCCAAAGCTGTGGACACACACAGAGCATTTTTGCATCCTTCATATTTTTATGATCTTTTAAGGTCAGGTGCAATGTGTGCCCTGGGAGAGAAGGGGGTGAAATCGTAACCAAAAGCTGTTAAAATGACATTCTGACACTTTTATTAGACACAAATAGATCAGGGCAGTGATCAAGGCTGCCAGAACTCCAGGAGGGTTTGGACAATGCGCTCAGGGATGCACAGGCTGGGATTGTTGGGGTGTCTGTGCAGGGCCAGGGGCTGGACTGGATGGTTCTGGTGGGTCCAACTCAGGGGATTCTATGATTCAATATCTCCTGAGCATTAACACAATGTATATAACCCCATATTATCCGCAGTTCACTGCTGTTCTGAGCTCTGATGAGTTCTGAGAGGCAATGAGATGCTCTGGGTCCCAGCCACCCCAGACATTTATGGTGTCTTTATAGACAGAACCCCCAGCTTCCAGCTGGATGCAGCTGCACAAGAGCAGCGTTCCCACCTCAGACTGTTTCATGCTGCAGTTAATCCTTAACAGTGAAAGGAGATGCACTTCTCCTGATTTAGTCCAAGGACTAGAGATTAAGGGAGCAGCAAATGTGCAGCAGCTCCCTGAAAAGTCCGTGGATGAACCATGTGTTGAGGTGAGATAGGGGTTTAGGAACAGCGTGGTGAACAGCATGGCTAGCTGCAATCAATTAAGGAAAATAGAAAAATTAACTTGCAGCTTCACCACAGAAAGCGGCCCTGGTTTAATGGAGCTCCAGAGCAGCTATGGAAGCGCTGCTTTTATAGAAAACCATTTCAGATTCAGGGGTTTGTGCTAAGTTTGATGCCAGCAGTGGCTAAAGAGGAGGTGTGAAATAGCACTGCCACCCAGATGAACGTTTCAAATTGCTCTTGCTGCTGGTTGTTTGGCTTCTCTTGCTCTTTTCCTTTTGTGTATCTCCATATTCTGAACTGAACTGTGTGTGGTGATGAGATTTTAAAGGAGTTATTGAAATTTAAATGTTCCTTCTGCTTACCAGGCCGAGAAGGCTTGTCCTCCCCACCCTACTACGAGAGCTCTCTGGAAAGAGGGATGTCCAGAGCTGCCAGAGAGGGTAAAGGCTGCTTCAAGTTATTTGAGGAAGGTTTCTTTCCTTTTCTTGCTCCAGCAGAGTGCCCCTCACTGGTCTCTCTCGTGCCTTTGCCTCACCCCACCGCCACCCCTCCCTTGTCAGAGCTGTGACATCCCAAGTGCTCCCTGCAGTGGGGTCCAGCCTCCCTCCCCGTGGTCCCTGCCTGCTTTCCCGGTGACCTGTGCCCACCCCGCCCTGCAGCCGGGCAGCTCCCTCCCTGTCTCGGGTACCGTGGAGATGCCATAGCTCAGCACAGCGGAGCTGCAGCTCCTCCTGCCCCTTTCCCAGGCTGTGGCCACCTGGGTGTCCCTTTGTCCTGCCCTGAAGTTCCTGCAGTCTCTCCTGCTCCTGCTGCTCTGCCTCCTTTAGTGTGTGAGTGCCAGCGAGAGCTGCAGTGGCCGTGGCAGTGCTGGGAGGGACAGCTGCTTTCTGACAGCACGCAGTTGTTCTATTGAGCCCAGTCAAAACGAAGTGAAACAGTAATTAAGATTCATGAAATAATTGTCTCACAAAAGCCTACTGAAAAGGAGAAGTGATAATAAAAAAGCTGAAAGAAAAAGAATTGCTTGTTGCTGGGACAACTGAAAATGTAGCAGCAGGTAAGGCTATTGCTGATGGGCTGAAAATCTGAAATTTAAATGTTCTCTCTGCTTTCAGCAAGTGCCACGAATGAATTTTTCTGCATGCCTGACCTGCTTTGTAGTCAGCTGGCGTGGGATTGTGACTTGCATGTAGCTTCATTTGCTAATGCAAACCCCAGTGTTGGTAATGCCTGACTGAGTGATGCTTCACTGCCCTTCTCAGGCTCCTGTTGGAGTGAAACACTGACTAAGATGATCTGAGCTCCTCTGTTGCTACCTGAATCCTTGTGCAACTGGGCTACTTTCAATTATAGAATAGTGAAAGCTTTGAATTCCTGCTCCAGACGAGTTATTAACGTCGGCATCACACTGTGATAAAACCACATTTTTAATCTTGCAGTACTTAAGGTACATAAAGCATTGCTGCTGCTTGAGATTTACTGGCTTCCCACTGCTCAGGTTCACTTTGTCAGCAGCAGAGGAAAGTTGGCTTTGAGCTCGCAGGTAAAATGGAAAGAACTGGAAGAAGTTGTTGTTCAAAGGTCTTCTGTGGGCCAGGGGAAATTTATAGAGTTAGTACAGATTGTCTGCTTTGCTTAATTAAAAACAAAACAAAAAGCAAAACAGCCCCTGCCCCTCAAATCTCAAAAACATATGGGAATTACAGAAACATAGGAAATAGTTAAGAAATTATTAAGTCTTATCTCTTCACCAGTTAAGGTTATCTTTGGTTCCTCTGGATGGAATTTAGATCTTAACAGCAAATTCTTTCCTGGGAGATATGGGAGGAGAAGTAGTGCTTAAATCCAAGACTGTTATAGTCTGGGTATTGGAGACCTCAGCAGCCTGGAAAGCTCGAGTTTTGGATTATCCAACTTGTGCTCGAGCTGTTAAAGCTCTTCCTGCTTTTCCCTTTCTCCAAAGGCTTTCTGTCGATGCTTTTGTTTTGCTGCAGAAAGCTTTGGCTGACCCTTTCGGGGGGTTTTGCAGAGCAGAACATGAGCTGGAGCTGCACAGCAGATTAAATCGTGGACTCCTCTGCTGGCAGCGGCTCGAGGCTTTAGGTGCTGGTAAGGGCTCAGGGAATGTGTGAATGCACTGAATTCCCTGCTTCTGCTTCCCACTTGGACACCTGTGGGCACAGAGGTTAATATTCCAATGGATAATTGGGTATTTCAGCACCACCACCTCACTATTTAGTGGTAGCTTTTTATGAAATTATGCAATTTCATCACCTCCACTTTCCTTTTTTTGACAGGCAGTGTTAGAGCCAGACTTTCCTGGTGTAAATAGGCATTAAAACTGCTTTAATTACTCTGCTTTAGCCCAGCGGAGGCTGCTGGGACTTTGGCAGCTTCTTTTCAGGGCAACCTAATTACTTTTACACAGGCAACAATTTTCTCTTCACAAACCACCTGACCTTGCCAAGCAGGTTCGTCTTTGACCACAATCTGCTCCCCAAATTCCCAACTCCTTAAAAAAAGGTGATTATAAGCACAACTTTCTATACAGGACTTAATTTGAGCTTTCCCTGGCTTGCACAGGAAGGATGTTTCCCACCAGGCAATGCAGGGAGAATTGGACACTGGGACATTGCAGACAAAATAAATTCATTCCCAAAGCTGGTAGAATTTCAGAGTTTTGGTGCAAGACATGATGACCTCCAAATATCTCAGCTATTTGCTGTAGGTTTTAAAATTTATATATTGTTTTATGCAAGTTGCCATCCATTTAATGGATGGACTTGTGTGCTCTGAGTGTTTTTAGATCTATTTTGCTGTAGTAAGCTGGTGTCACACTACTACAGATTTTCAGATTATTTTGGCTAAAGCAGACACGTCTGAAAGAAACAGAAGAGCAGGATCTATAGAAAGCACGGAAAAACATCAGAAACCAAAAGACAGAGAGATTTTATGACAACCACAGCATGAGTCCAGCTTTTATCTTTGCAAAAAGATAATATATGCACAATATCCCATTGTCTTTCCTTTGAGGGAGTTTCAAAGATGCCTGAGGAAGGCTCCCACTGTCTGATAACTCTAATTATCAAACTCCATCCAAAAAGATCCTGGGCTGCTATTGCTGTCTGAGGTTTTTCAATATCCAGTTTGGAGAGCACTGTGGGTGCACAGGAGCAGTTTGCTGGGAGATGGGAGAAGGAGCTCGGTGGCTCCATCACATCCCTTGGAAAGATGTCTTCTATCCAGTTCATGTGGGATATCCTGGTTCATTTGCATGTTTTGGGACACAAAGGTTGAGCTGTGCAGCTTGCAAAGGATGGTTTGAATCAAATGGTTGGGGTGTGCAGGAAGAGGGAAAATGGGTCTCCTTCATTCCCTGTGCTGCAGAGGAGGAAGGAGGAAGGGCTGGATGGAGCGAGAGGAAAAACTCTGGAGAGCTCAGCTTCAAAACTGAACTCAAGTTTCCTGAGTATAATATTTTAATCAATAGTTTTGTTGAGTGCCTCCTATGAGCACACATCTGCCTTTAGCCTTTTGGGAGTCACATTCCTTCCACACTTCCCCAGTGCCTGGCTGTGTCATTGTGATGTTCCAGAAATTATGTACTGCCCCACACACAGTTTGGTTTGCTTATTCCTGCATTCCAGGCAAGCTAATATTAATTATAGCTGGGCTCTAGTTAAACACTGAGTGGTAAATTTATAAGTGTCAGAGGCCTCTAAGTTGGCTACAGCTCCCCAGCATTGATTTGGGGAGCACCCTGATAAACATTTTGTCTCACAGAAAGGAAGCAGCTTGTCAGCTATTTGCCTCATATGTGGGACAGGTAATGCTTGCTCTACACACAGGCTGCTGAGTTGAATTTTAATTTACACGCATTAAATTAATATCTGCATGGTTGCAACCACCAGATCAAAATTTTCTTCGAGAATTTAAACTTGGAAGTAAAGTATGCATTGGAGTGGACACGTATCTGTATGTTTGGGCTTTCCAGGTGGAAAATCCTCAGTGGGTGAATCCAGAGCCCCTTGGCAGCCCACTTTTGTAAAAGAGTGCCAGATTTTATCCAGACCTGGGTGGGATTTCATGATTTTTTTATAGCCCCATGTGCATTATTTTGCTGTGGTTACCCCACAAAACCCTGTTACAAATGCATGAACGTGCTTTAAACCTCTGAGTTCCCTCTTATTTCATATTCTATGGAATTTTTCTCTGTTTTGGAAGAGGTTTGTGTTAGGCAAGGCTTCAGGACGTCTTGGTGTACCAGATGAAGATTTGAGTGTTTAGATGTCCACTTTACCCCTTTAATGGATTTTATTCACTCTGTTATTGAGTAGCAGGAGAGAAGGAGCATTTGTGCCCTCGCTGTTTCAATTCACTGGTATGATCGATAAATTATATTCATTGGTATTATTGATAAATTAAGACAGCAAAATACACAGAGATTGGCAGATTTGAGGTTCCAGGTTCATATTCTTCCAGGATTAGAACGAGTTACTGGACTTAAAGTTGCTAAAGGAAAAAGTAATGCCGTAGGACAGACAAGGCACGTGCTCTAAAGCATTTTTGTTGTTCCGATAATATCTTGGACATCAGTGCTCCAGATTCTTTTTTGGCATCTCAGTGTTCCCAGTGGCAGCCAGCCTGGCATCAACCAGCAATCAACACTCGCTGAGGATCTGCTGATGGCTGGAAGGGGTGAATGAAAAGGGATGCTGAGCGGGGTGGGGGTGAGTCTCTCCTGCACAGAGAGAGCAGCTACAGGAAATCAGGCATTTCCCTCCTGTCCCAGGATAAAACCGAAGTGTCTTTAACTGCTGCAATTTCCTTATAGCCTTTGCTTTCTTTTTAGTCCCACAGCGGGGATGGCTGGGTATAGTTTCAATCTGATATTAGGTGGTCTTTAAGAAAATCAGAGTTTCTCGGGAAGTCCCCCTTCTGGCTTTCTTCTGAAATGAGAGCAGCAATGATAATAAACCCCCAAAATTCTATCTCCTTTATGTTTCATTTATTGCTACTTTGTCCAAGCCAACTTTTTTATCAGTGCTCCGGGCAAAAGCAATTATGCCAGTAAATCATGGAACAGCTCCTCTGCTCCAGGGTGTTCCAGGGAGGCTGGAAGCGCTGAGGCTGCCAGTCCTTCAGTGTGCCCTGCACAACATCCCTGCCAGGCTCATCTCCCTGCACCTTCCCTGTGGGAGGGTGGGACCTCTTCTCCAGCCTTATTAGACATGAGTTTAACAAGGAACTGAACTAGGATCCCCTCGCAGGTGACTCGCTCTCCCCCTGCTCTCCCGGCGGGGAGGAGGTTAATGAGCTCCTTCCTGTGCTAAGCACAGGAACACTCTCCAAACCTCCCAAAGCTGTGGCGAAGGGCTGCTCGATGTAGATGCTCTCACAACACCTGAGGGAGGAAGGGTTCGGGTGGGGATGGACACCTTGGCTTTAAAGGCTTGGGCTTTCGTGGCTCCCGTGCTGCTGTTAAATTCCTCCTTTAACCTCTGGCTCCAGACAGGGATTTTGGGGGCTCATTTATCCTTTTTGGTGTTAAATCCTCCTGTCCTGGCGCTGACTCTGGAGCTCCTGACTCGAGTTTTCTTCTCACGTTGCTACTTCAGAGGAAGTGAAAGCGCCTGGAGAGAGTTTTAAACCTGGCTAGCGCAGAATGCCGAGCTCCTCAGTCTCCTTTTTAAAGGCAGCGAAAGCTGCCATTTGTGTTCAAATCAAGAGAGATGTGAATCTCCAGGTTTCAGTAAATTATTCCTGTCACTTGGTCTCTGACTTCTGCGCTTGTGCTTCTCTGAAACTTATTAAACATGTCTGAAAAATAGAAGGGAAAGCAGCACACCGCAGGTCACAGTAAATGATGTTTATGTTTTGTCTACACTAGGAGAGGCAGTAAATTAGTCTGGGCTCCTCACATCAGGGAGACTTAAGATGACATTGAATATCCGAGTGTCTCTCTGCGGGGACACAGTGTGCTGCTGCATTTCCTAACTTTTATCTAATTTTGAATGAAAAGGAATGGAAGTGAGTGATGTCTATCAGCAAATTAGGATATGGATAGACAAATAACCTCGATCTGGAGAAGGAGAGCATGGCCTCGTGTTTGTGATGGGGAAGAAATGGATTTTGTTCTTGTTTGTCATAATTCTCATGGGACCTTTCATGAAACACTAAATGAGCCCACCTTTTGTCTTCCCCTCTTTTATAGCAGCCCTAAACCACTCCATAAATGTGGTTTTTTTGCTGGTTTAGCTTTAGCTGAAGTGTTTGTGGTTTTCCAGAACAGATCAGATTGGGTGGCATTGCCCTTCTTACTGTTCCCACTCACTCAGAAGTCATCCCATCTGTAGGGACAGCACAGGCAGGATCCTGCAAACAGCTGAAAATTTGGGTTTTTTTTTTTTTTTTCTAAACATGGGCCATGGAAACCACACATGGAAAACACACAGAAAGAAGACATAAAAAGTCGGTGACTTGCCCAAAACCAACTGGTACTCTGGAGTCTGCAGGTGTTCCCAGAATCCTTTGTATAATGGAAAACTCTTATTTTTTATATATTATTTTCCTGAAGTAAATTGAGGACTCCTTATGATCTTCCTGCAGTGTGCAGACTGAGCATTCCTTTTGCTAGTTCTCCTCCTGGCTTTGGGAACTGTGCATGACCAACCTGAGCTAGATCTTTTAATCCTCAGTCTGGGATTTTGGGAACTTCCCTGAGAAAATGAATTGTGACACTATTAGTCTCTGTAACTTTTTCTGTTCCTTGGTAGAGAGTCTTAAAATGTATTGTAAGTGAGAAAAAGATGTGCATACACCCTTGTTTTGGAAAGAAGGGAAAGGACTGAGTGCTTCAATCCTTGAAAACTGCTGTATTACAGAGGACAGCTCCTGGTTTACTTTGTGTGTGGATGATATGTGTTTGTAAAGTTTTACTGCCTGGTTCAGGCTCATTAAAGCACCTTTTGCAGGTGTCACTTCTGAGAAGGCAGCAGGAGGGGTGGAGGACAGAATGGCCTCTTGCCTCCAGGCACTCTCTGACTCCAAGTCCCATTACTCATGTTAAATCCTAGCGCTCCAACATTTATCTTGCAAAATGTCCCATATTTTTCTAAAATTATTAGATTGACTAAAGAAATAGAGACCTATTTTATATGATGATACCTTGTGAAATTAAGGTTGACAGGCGATAGACTTCGTCTGGAGAGGCACTTGAGAGAGAAAAGTAATCAATGGAGAAAGTTCGAGGGAAATGTTAGCATAAGAATGAGTGGTTTCAAATAGTCTGCTCATAAATTCCGGCTGGACTTCAGGAGTTTGCTCACAGATAGAGGAAATGAGGTTCTGGAATGACTTTCCAATAGTAATGGGAAAAGCAATCAAGCGAGTTGTGAAGATGAAATAAGTTTTGTGCAGGTAAATGTGCTATAAAATTATCATCTCGTTCATTCCCTGGGAACTTCTTCACAGGCCTGTGTTTCTGTCCTAGTGGAAATTCCCCAGTGGGCAGGACTGGGGCTCTGTTGGCAGAATGGCATCCTCTAAAGACTCTTATTTCTCTGAAATTTCATAAAAACTTCTCCTAAGCTTTCAGGAATCTTGATGGATAAAAAGCAGGTTGGGGTGGCCCTGGCTGGCTGCTCTCTCACATCCCAATCCTCAACACATCCCATTGATCGTGTGCTGGTGGACAAGATGGGAGGTAATTTGTTGATTCTTCTGCCATTGTGCCTCGAAGTGTAGAAAAAATTCCTTTCTTTTTGAGCATTTCTAACTTTCTTCACAGTTGGCATCTCTAAAGGCCTCTGAGAGACGTAAACAGCAACGTTCCCATTTTCCACATGAAAATAAACCTTGCCAGCTTGGCTGGAACTAATTTTCTAATTAATGGCTCCCTGATTTTCTCTTTTCCTTAGAAGCTGTGGTATTCCTGTGGATAACAGCACTTTTGTTGTTGTTAGGCTCGTTTGGGTTATTTTTCCCTAGTGAGTGTCTCTTTTGATTTAACTGTAGACACTTAGGGAGAACAATATGGAGGAGATAAACGAAAGTGCACAGAAAATATTCATTAAAAATACAGGTCCTTGTCTCACTGGCCACAGAAGAGCAAAATATAAGATTGCTTTTCTTTAGATCCTTTCCTCACAGCCTATTAACAACCCCTTATCTTTTTTTTCTTTTTAAACTTTGTATTTCTTTCCCAAAAGTCAGCAATGTGTTTAACGAGTGAAAACATTCTCCTTTAAAGGTCACCCCACTCTCAGATTGACTTGACTGTTGATTGCACTTGAGCTCATAGCTTTCATTCACATTAACCCCATTTGTTTTTAATTAAGCAGTGTCTTTTGAGCAAAGACAGTCCATCACTGCTGTCAAAAGGTAAATTTTGCTCTTTAATACTGAGCTTTATATTGTAGTTTAACAGAGATGAAGCTTTGAGGGCAATTTACTCAGACTATGGATTTTTAAGCAGGAATGCAAATTGTCTCACAATTTGCCATGGTCCAATTTAATCTAATAGCTTTGAAAGTGAATTCTAATAGAAACAACTCACTCAGCCACCGACCCAGCTGCATATTTTCATGTATTTCCTTGGTATCCAGTGTGTACGAGGCAGCATTTCTGTTTATTAACACTGACCCTGTCCAGTAAAGACCCTCTCAGAACTGGTGGGCTCCTCTTTCCTCTCTTCCCATCAGAAAAGTCCTTTGCTAGTGGTATTCACAAAATATGGCTTTGGGGTTGGCTAATCAAACACAAGCTTTGGTATAAGGGTTATAGTGCTTAAAAAATGGAAAACAAATAAACAAAAAAAAAAACCCCAAAGACCCACAGATTTTTGGGGTAAGCCCTGGGTTTGTGTTTTTCATCAGCTTACTTAATTTTTCCTGTTTTCTGAAGTGCATCAAAGAAGAGAACGTGGAGAAGGTTGTCTGGGATCAATTAGCAGCAGCTCTCTGAATTAGCAGCATAGCAAATTTGGAGTATCCTGTGCCAGGACCTGTTCATGGTGAAAACATTGCTATCTTTTCCATTAAAGATGTTAATTTTTCTGGCTGATATGCTTTGGATGATAAGTATCATCGTACTGGAATTGTTTCCTCAGTAGTGGCAGGATTATGGCATTTCTTTCCTATCCTACACTGGTTTGGGTGCCACCAACACCATCCACTGAATCACAGAACCACAGGATGGTTTGGGATGGAAGGGACCTTAAAGCCCATCCAGTCCCACCCCTGCCATGGGCAGGCACACCTTCCACTAGCCCAGGGTGCTCCAAGCCCCGTCCAACCTGGCCTTGGACACTTGCAGGGATCCAGGGGCAGCCACAGCTTCTCTGGGCACCCTGTGCCAGGGCCTCCCCACCCTCACAGGGAGCAGTTCCTTCCCAACATCCCATCTATCCCTGTCCTCTGGCAGTGGGAAGCCATTCCCCTTTGTCCTGTCACTCCAGGCCATTGTAAACTGTTTATTCATATTGTTTGTTTCTTGTCTGTGTTAATCACATAATACTAATTCCTTGCATAGAGCACAATTTCTGAGCAAAGAAACCAACCAAGAAAATGTAATCCTGTCTAAAATTTGCAGTTGAAAGGGTAATAAGGGTCTTGGAGAGTATTAAAACATTTCAGATGATATTTGGCAGCTGAAGGCATACAAAGTCCTAAATCTTTCTGAATTAGTAGTGATTAGTAAATATTATACATGCATTTCTAAGGCTTTTGCTTTTTCTTTCAAACCACTTCTCTGTTCTGACAGCACAAGTGGAAATTGTGGCAGTTGTGACCGGAATGCTGATAACTGAAGCAGGCACTTTTAGGCAGTGGGATTCATTAGCTGGTTTTGCTTGAGCTGTATAATATCATTAGTATTACATGTATACTTACACAATTAATTTGCTTTGCTTTTGACAAGACAGAACACAATTTCTTACATATTTATTTTTTGCTCCTTCGCTTGTTATTTCTTGGCAATGGAGTAAAACTTGCCTGTGGAATAAAGGAATAAACCCTTTCCTTCTAATAGGAGGTTCTGCTCAAAACATCTAGACTTTTGTTATTTTATATATTCCCTCCTCCTCCCCTCCTTGCTGGACTTTTTGATAATAGATTCTTGGTTTTTTCTACTGGTTCTTGGGAAAACTAATGAAAAGAAAGTCAACAATAATAATCAAACTGAATTCTATCAAAGCTCTGGCTTTCAGCTCACAATTGCTACAGAAATTGGGCCCAATTGATTACAAACTATAGGCACATACAAGTGAAATTTCTTTTCCTTTATTTGGCTGGTTACTTGATGTTTTCTTTCTTACAGGTTCTTTTTTTTGCAGGAGAATTTAACAGCCAAGTCCTGTCTGCCTATGTGGGAGACCATTGCCCTTAACTTCGGGAGAAACAGGTAGGAAGTGCTTCCTTCACTTAAAATCTCAGGTATTTTTTATTTTACTTTTTTTTTTCCCCACTTAGCACTCTGCTCCAAAAGATGTGTCTTTTACTGCCTCTCACAGCCACATTTCCAGTGCTGCTGCTGCTCTGTGCCTGCGTTTGTGCTTGTTAAGGAAAAAGTGCTGGAGGCTGCTTCCAACGTTTTTATTGCATCCCTATATTTCTTCTGTGCACATCTCTGCTCCTGGTTCATGGAATCACAGGATTTCCAGAGCAGGAAGGGACCCTCAAGCACCACTGAGTCCAGCTTCTGACTCAGGACACCCAAACAATCCCACCCTGGGCATCCCTGGGAGCGCTGTCCAAACGCTCCTGGAGCTCTGGCAGCCTTGGGGCCGTGCCCATTCCCTGGGGAGCCTGGGCAGTGCCCAGCACCCTCTGGGGGAAGAGCCTTTCCCTTGATCTCCAGCCTGACCCTCCCTGGCCGAGCTCCAGCCATTCCCTGGGTCCTGTCCCTGGTCACAGCAGAGATGAGCCTGCCCCTCTTCCTGAGGACCTCGGTCACGTGTAGGTTTTGCATTATCACCCCAGCAGGTTTTGTAGCCAGCTACACTTCATTCCTTATGCAGACTGAGTTGAAGCAGACGAGATTTTGGTTTTTGGCTCTGCACAAATGTCACCCCATGAGTAGTGCCTGCCTCTATCAATGGTGTTTGTGGTGTCTGAAAAGGCAGCTCCTGGGTGTGATCACACAAAAGGAGAAGCAATAAAATCACTGCCCAGTCAGGTAGAGTGCGTTACCTGCTTCATGCTGGGCTTCCTCTCAAGACATTTTTGCTCCAGTGAAGCCAGTTGCATTTTGCTGCCTTTCAAATCTGCTTTGTTGGATTTATTTTTTTTTCCTCTGCTCTCTGTTTTCTTTCCTGCTCCTTACCAAAGCCTCTGCTGAGCTCTTAGTGAAGAGCATGGGTTCCTTTGGGCTACACTTCCTGCAGGGAAACCTTTGGCATCCCCACCTTTGGGGCAGCACAGGGACAGCTCTGACCTCTGCTCCCCGTGACAGGGACAAGACCCAGGGAACGGCTGGAGCTCGGCCAGGGCAGGGTCAGGCTGGAGATCAGGGAAAGGTTCTTCCCCCAGAGGGTGCTGGGCACTGCCCAGGCTCCCCAGGGAATGGGCACGGCCCCGAGGCTGCCAGAGCTCCAGGAGCGTTTGGACAGCACTCCCAGGGATGCACAGGGTGGGATTGTTGGGGTGTCTGTGCAGGGCCAGGGGCTGGACTGGATGATCCTTAGGGGACCTTCCCACTCAGGATGTTCTGGGGTTCTGTGATTCTAATCCCAGCAGAGGCTGTTTGCCAACAAACATTCCCTCATTCCCTGCTGGAGTTTCTGCACTCGCTACTCTGTCCCAAGGGCAGTCTCAGAGATGCTCTGCTGACATCCTGGGGGGCACTTAGGGTTAAAATTAAGGTAGATTTGTAGCCACTGTATTGCAAATATGACTTTCCAGAATCACAGAATGCTTTGGGCTGGACACAACCTTAAATATCACTCAGCTCAGAGAAGCTGTGGCTGCCCCTGGATCCCTGGAAGTGTCCAAAGCCAGGATGGACACGGCTTGGAGCAACCTGGGATAGTGGAAGGAGTCCCTGCCCATGGCAGGGTTTGGCACGAGGTGATCTTCAAGGTCCTTTCCAACAGAAACCATTCATGACTTTCTGATTCTGTTATTCTTTCTCACAAGCTGTGTGCCACATTAAAGCAGGGACCTTCCACATCAAAAGTGTTTGAATTAAAAGCTGAGGTGGTGCTGCAGAGCCATCACTAGGACGGGCTGGAAGGACAGGACTGGGATTTGGGGGAAGAAGGCAGTACGGCAAGCCCCACTGCTTCCTTTGAGTTCGGGATTTCACTCTGAATTCCAAAATATTTCACCCTGCAGTCCATTGTGCCTGTCTGTGGAAGGAAAAGATGAAACTGGGAGCCTTGCAGATCGCTGAGAATGGTAATAAGCCAAATTTGTGTTTTGGAGAGGAAAAGGAGGCTCCTGCTGATAAGAAAGGCTCTGTTTGATTCTAATCTCTTTCACCTGTTGAACAATTATTGATGACTTTCATTACGGTGCTTTGTTGCCGGTGCTCATGAAAGGAGAATAATCAGTGCTGCATTAAGGTACATGTAAAAAGCCTGTCTCTATTTGCATGGTAATGAAGTGCTACCTAAGGTGTTAGGAGGAGAATCAATAGGCTAATGAGATTTTATGCAAACAATCTCAAGTAACAACCTGGGCTCACCCTTAGATAAAAGGATTTGTTTGATATAGGAAAATACTTACAAAGTGAGTTTTCTTAAAAAAAAGGAAAAAAAAGTATTTTTATATCAGTGCAAATTGAAACATGAAAAAAAGATCTGGTTTTTTAAGTATTACAGAAAATAATTCCAATCTACCTGGATGCTGTAGAAATAATGGCCTAATCAGGCTCATCCTTCTAAGTCTTGTGTATCAGTTTCATTCTTTTTGTTGGTGCTGATATTTAGCCTTTAAGATGAAGGGTGTAGAAGTCCACAGCTGAAGGCAAACCATCCTGTCTGGAATAAAAAAATCAAATACTAAAAATTATTGCCTCCAGCTCCTCAGGTAACACCCACTGACTTTGCCCTGGGGAGTAGACGACTTTTTGAGTGAAGTACTGACCATTTGGGGACAGTGCTTAGATTGAGGTAAACACACCTCAGTATTCTGGAAAAATGAGTGGATCTGCTCTTTTAGCTTTGTATCGGTGCCTTTCTTTATTCTATTTTAATTACAATTGGTTCTTGGTGTGGTTTAAACACAACAGTGTTGCAGGAAGCGCATTTTTCAGCCGGGCTGTTGGGTTGAAAATTAAGATTTGCTGCAGATTTTGGTAGGAAGAGGGAGATGAACTCTGTGTTTTCTTGGAGAGAGACAGAGAAAGCTGCAGGGAACTGCTGTGCCCAAACTCCCTCTGGGTTAGCCTGGCTATGCCTGGGAAAAACCTGAGAAAAACATGCTTTTTATGATTATAAGGTGCTGTGTAATAAGGTACAGAAATATGGGTTCAGCTGTGTGAGGTCGTGTGAAACCTCACAAAGCGTAGGTTTATCCACCACACACAAAAAATACATTGCAAACTCTGCTGGTTTATTAGAAAGACATGGGAAAAGCAGAGGCACCACCAGGAACCCCAGGCAAAAACAAAAGAAAATTTAGTAAAGATAGAACTAAATTATTCTCTTTCTCTATTTTCCCAGGTAGCTCAAGCATGAGAGAGAAAAACACGTTTTTATCCAGAAATCTGCCTTCCCACCAAAAATCCTCATTCTCTTTGTGCAAGAAATAAGAGTTTTCTGTATTTTCTCCAGTGCTCCTGACTGGGTTTATTTCCCTCCATCAGCACTATGAGTACAGGAGGTGTCTGTCCCCAGCCAGAGACAAACCCTGATGGACTGTCATGAAAACGACATGGAGGAGAGGAATTCTTCCTTCATGCTTAAGGATGCATTTTTCCTGTCAGATTCTCCTCCTGCTCTGTTCCTAATGGCATCAGGAATGTCCAGCTCTGAGATGGCAAAGGTGTTGTCCAGCCTGTGCTGCGGCAGTCTAAGTGAAGTCCTTGCTCTCCCCAAGAGTTGGGGTTTTTTTTTCGTTTCCATGAGTGCTCAAAGTTGGGTGGAGGGAAAGAGCCAAGTAATCTTCAGAATCCCAAAATGGTTTGGGATGGAAGGGACTGTAAATCTCTTGTTCCACCCCCCTGCCATGGGCAGGGACACCTTCCACTAGCCCAGGTGGCCCCAAGTCCCATCCAGCCTGGCCTTGGACACTTCCAGGGATCCAGGGGCAGCCACAGCTTCTCTGGGCACCCTGTGCCAGGGCCTCCCCACCCTCCCAGGGAACAATTCCTTCCCGATATCCGATCCAACCCTGCCCTCTGTCGGTGGGAAGCCATTCCCCTTCGTCCTGTCACTCCAGCCCCTGTCCCAAGTCCCTCCCCAGCTCTTCAGGAACTGAAAGTTCTCACAAGGTCTTATCAGACCCTTCTCTTCTCCAGGCTGAACAATCCCAGTTGTCTCAGCCTTTCCTCACAGGAGAGGTGTTCCATCCCTCTGATCATCTTTTGCTAAAGAACAGACAAATGGAATGGATTTCCACTAAAATAAAATTCTTTCTTGCTAAAAATGCCAAGGAATCTGGTTCCTTTTAAGAATAAAATAGAAATGCGTTCTTTCTCAGTTATCACTTCCTTATTACTTTTTCATTTTTTACTTTTGCTTTCTGAGGACACCAAGCTCCCCAAGATGTGGGCAAAGCAGCGTTTCATGGCAGAGCACTTGTGGAAATGCCCCACAGCAAGATGTGCCTATTTTGAATTTCCTTGGGATACTGCCAAGACGCTCTTCGAGAGGCAACAAGAGCAGGAGTGTTCCTTGAGGTGAGTGGTGCTTCGTTCCACTGGGAAACTGCAGGCTGTTTTTGGGAAAGGGGTTTGAACAACCCTAACAGCTTCTGGGTAATACTTCTGGGGTTTTTTGCTGTGAGGAAGAGAATGACAAAGCTGAGGCTTTCTGATACAGGACTTCCAAGCTGTTGTCTCACTCTGGGTGTTATCTTACCGATTTCACTCCCTTCCCTTCTTCCACATCTGTGGATTGCAGAGCAAGTGAGACCTGTGCAGTGTGAGCACAGAAATGCTGCCCTAACAGGAGGGGACTCGTTCCAAGAGCTTCCCAACACTAAATCCCACACTTTTGGAAACAAAAGGCAGAGTAACAGCTTTGGTGCTGTGGCTGCTGGGCATTGGCAGGGACACGTTCCCACGTCCCTGTTATCTGGAGGCAGGGAGCCAGACTTCCCTGACTCTCCAGGATAATGGTGCGGTGGCGATGCTTTTTATTTGGGCCTTTTAGCTCAAATCTGAGTAAAACTGGAGAGAAAACAGATGAGAGGGAAGAAGAGATTTGGTTGGCGTGTTGTTTTTCCATCAGCTCTCTCCACAGTTTTGTTTACTGAAAACAATATAAGTTTTCTATTATGTATTTATTGGATTTTTAATTGAAAGGATCATTATTAAAAACCTCTGACAAGCTAAATTAGACTCTCTGCTTTGGTTTTAACCGGTCTGATGAGAACTTGCAATATAATCTATAACTATTTATGAGTCAATTTTTTCTCTCATATAAATCCCTTTTTAATTCTTCTGTGAGGTCCTTCAGTTTCTCCTACTGTGGAGCCCAAGGGAACCAGAAAATTAAAATCTAAGGTGGCAATTACAGTGAATTATAATTTTACTGTTCCCCATATGAAGAATTAGTTTCTCCCATTTCTTGTTCTTGTTACAACCTTTGTCAAGAGCATAAATTATCAAAATTCTTCATTGTTTAATATTCCATGTAAATTCCAGGGGAAGTGAGACGGTGTGTCCTTTGTGCTGCACTGCTTCCTGGGCTGGATTTCTTTTTAAAAAAAAGAATAATTAAAAGTCGAATTCTTGCTGTTTTATACAGCAGAGCCATCAAGACATTAATTTCTTTTGTGGTCATTAGGTGTGGAAATACCCCAAGTGGAAAGGCGGTGGCAAAGGGGGAACCTGCATGGGATGATCATGACTTGATATGATCCCTTATACAGCCTCCAAAATTAAACTGAACTCATTCTGCAGGGGATGGGGACAGATTAGATATCCTTGGCACTTGGGGAATTGGCATCATGGTGAACGTGGGGGTGGTTCTGGAATAAAGATTTGGATTTAGTGATCTTAAAGGTCTTTTCCCACCTTAATGATTCCATGATTCCAGTGAACACCCAAATAACTACCAAATAACAACCTACTCCCAACTGTTTTATCATCAGTTGGGTAAAGAAGATAAAATGGTTCTTGGGGTTCCTGAACAAGGAATTTTGGTAGCTCAGTAAGGCTTTCTGCAGGTGTAGGAAATCTGAACTGAGCTTTTAGATGACCACAAAATTTCATCAGGAACTGTAGTGACAGGACGAGGAGCAATGGGTTCAAATTGAAAGAGGGGAAATTTTGGTTGGATACTGGGAAGGAATTGTTCCCTGTGAGGGTGGGGAGGGCCTGGCACAGGGTGCCCAGAGAAGCTGTGGCTGCCCCTGGATCCCTGGAAGTGTCCAAGGCCAGGCTGGACAGGGCTTGGAGTAACCTGGGCTAGTGGAAGGTGTGTCTGCCCATGGCAGGGGTTGGCACTGGATGGGCTTTAAGGTCCAGCCTAAACCATGCTGTCATTCTACGATTTCCCATCTTAAGCCATCCACCTGTTTTGTTCTGGGCTTTGAAATAGTTCTCTATGGAAAGCTGGAATGAGAAACAAATTTTTGTACTTTTTAAATCAATAAAGGCTGGTTTGGGATTTTTTTGGTGGGGAGGGTGTTTGGTCCCCTCAGAATTTTCAGTACTGTTTCACAGTCATTAAGAGGATCAACCAAGGCCCCACAATCACCCCAATGCTCAGCTGTGTTTGATATCTTGTATTTCATTGCTCCAAGTACAAGCAGAATGTTGTTAACTTCAGAAATACAGACTCACAGAGAACCGTTTCTCACACTTATTTTTAGCACTGGCACTATTTCCCCACATACATTACATTGCCCTTTCCTGGCTGCTGTTTATTCCTTCCTCAGTGCTGTGTTTCACGTCCCTCCTGGAGAAGCAGTGGAAAACCTGCTGCACTCGGAGCCAGCTCGCCCACATCAATGCTGGGAGCAAAAACTCTCCTCACTTAATTCTTGTGCTGTATTTGCCATTAAGATGATGATGTGAGGAGCTGAAGGGGAGAACAACCTTCTCAAGCTCTTCTGCAGTGACTCCAGATCACTTATGGGAGACGTTTCACAGAGTCTCGAGTGCTGTTTCCAGGGCACTTCTCATAGCGTGGGCATACAGTCGGTTTTATGGGAAGCACAATACAGCTGGAGTTGAGGGATAATGAAGAACAATTGTGGAGTGAGGGAACCAGCTCATAAAGCACCATAAATGCTCTAACTTCTAAGGCACTGGTGCTAATATGATCCATTTACTGAAAATAATCCATTTCAGACAGGGAGGGCAAAAATCTTGAAGAATATAAGAATTCCTCTGGGGTTTCAAGATGTGTGAGCACAGAGTAAGTACCTATACATTTTTTCCAGTCTGGGCAACATGGGCTGGACAATTTTTCACTGAACTGGGTACGCTTACAGCAGTGCCGTAGCTGATTTTTTGTGTGCTTTGCTCTGTGTGGATGCTTAAGAGTTTCCATTAAGAGCCTTGTTTTCTATAATCCCAGTGACCAAATTTTACTTGTAAAGTGATCAACATTTAATCCAAAGTGGTTTTATGTACACATGAAATTCCCACAAAACCAAATTCTTTCCACTTTGTAGAAAAGACAGTTACTGGTATCACCTTATTATTCTGCTTGAGAACTTTGATAATAACATTTGTGTCTCTAATTCCAGGGATTTAATTTTGGAGTAGTATTGAAAGGAAAACCAATGTGCAAGTTATGCTGTAGCTCAGGAACAACCAGTATTTTAAATTCTTATTAATGATATACAGTTGAAAAATGTTATTTCATGAAAGCATTTAACATAAGAGTTAAAAATAAATAAAAGAGTGTATAAGGGGAGGTGTTTCAAAAAGTAAAAGAGAGAAAAATTGCTTCCAAGGAGGTACAGAGCAGGGGATTTCATTGCAAAAATGGAGAGTTCCAAACAAGTGCAGAAACTGGGATCTGCAGAAACACTTTCTCAAGTGAAAACAGAAACATAACATAATTTATTTTACCTTTGTTTTAGATAAATTATCCTGTTTGGGCAAGAACATATGCTAAAGAGTTTTCCTTTTCTTTGCCTAATTGTGTTGTTTGTTTGTAGGTTTTTTTATCCTGTGGGCCTGAGAGTTGAGAATGAGAATAATAAGGGAAAAAATAAAGGAAAAAAAATCCTAAAAATTAAACTCTGTGTAACAACAACAACAACAATCCTCTGCAAATTGCACCGGCATAGACACAAATCAAACCAGAGATTTTCTTCTGAGGACATGCTGCTAAAGAATAAACCTGAATTATTGAACCACAACCAACCACCCCAGGAGCAGAATAATTTTCACATACAGTACATAGGTGTGTCAGGCATATTCACTGTTCTTTATTTCCTTTGATTTCATTTCACAGAGAAATCTTAAACAGAACTCTATAGATCTCTCTCTCAGTTGTCTCTGTAGAGATCTCACCTCTGAGCCTCACCAAATTTTGATCAAAGGCCATGGTATAATGTGGTTTTCACACAGCTCGTTATGACCCATGGGGGTTTTTTTGCACCTTCCCTTTAACATTGTAATGGGTGAAACTCAACCTCAGTTTGGGACCTGCCTTGAATCTGGAGTTTGGAATTGGATCCAAGTGAAAATCTACAGCTTGACCAGGCTCAACTGCTTCAGATGGGCTTACCTAGACTGGAATTAAAAATAAACAAAAATTTAAAAGTATTTACTGTTTATTGCAGCCACAAATCCCAGAGTTATTTCAAAGCAAAAACCTCGTGGTTTTTTTTCCTTTCTTTCAGCTGCTGTCTCATATCCAATTCCAGCATATTACAGAACATTTCCTAAGGAATTCAGTCTTCTCAGCCTGCCCTGCTGCCATATCTCCAGGTACGTTTCTGCAGCTTGGTCCTGAGGTAATATTAGGATTAGTTCCTTTTTCCAACCAGATTTGTTTCCTGTGAAATTTATCTCCAAAGCTCTTGGTTTTTACATTAAAGCTATGCATAGATTGCTGTTTCCCTCCTCAAGTGAGACTTCTTTTCATCCATCAAAACAAATGTGGCACCCACTGTAATTCCTTCAAAACTCCATCCTGTTCTGCTTGGTAATGATTGCTTTCAGTTTCCATAAAGGCAGAGAAGAAGTCCAGGTCCCAGGGAAGCTGATGGGAGATCTGTAATCCAGTGGAAGCAAGATTGGTGAGTTTTCTGACAAAAGGAAGAGAGAACTCTCATTGTCAGTAAATGAAGTCCCCTAACAGCAGCTTTAATAGATATGGCTCAGCTGGGAAAATAATGTAAAGGGCAATAACATTTTCTGACTGTTTTTCATCTTCAGGAAGCACTTGCCCACAGTGTGTGAACAGGACAGAAAGGTACCATTGTGCTCCAGGTGAGGATGGGAAGGGGTAGAACTACTGGAGGATGCCTCACCCCAGACTCACAGCTGTGAAAAATAAAACATTTCCATTTTGAAGGCTTGAAGATGTATCAAAAATGAAGCTGGAAGGCTGGTTTTCTTGCCTAGGGAGGAATACTTGCCATACTCTAATTCCTCCCTGCAATAGATGTTTATTAAATTAAAGTTAAGCAGTGGCAGCAGTACCTTCCTTGGATACAAAAACATCTGAAACTGTGGCAAAGTGCTCATGTTTTTAGAAGAGTCAGAGTTCAGACCTGGGCAGAATAAGACATTCAGACTACATTTTCCTCTCCAGGGAACAGATAAAATTTTGGTATGTTCTCTTCCTTCCACTTCAGGTCTGG
Source organism: Lycocorax pyrrhopterus obiensis (assembly GCA_014706295.1). NCBI lineage: Eukaryota > Metazoa > Chordata > Aves > Passeriformes > Paradisaeidae > Lycocorax > Lycocorax pyrrhopterus. The sequence goes on from JACSVZ010000013.1 coordinate 28,273,132, forward strand.
AAAACTGCCCCCAACTCTCCATTTCCTTTTTCTTTCCCTTACAAGACACCCAAAAGGTTGTGTGAAGGGATTGCTTAACGGGATTATTTTAGTTGTCATTTTATGCCCTTTGGGTACTTCATTCGGAGGAGAAGAAGAGAGTAGGGTTAGATGGGCTATTGATAAGGAACTGTTCCCTGTGAGGGTGGCGAAGCCCTGGCACAGGGTGCTCAGAGAAGCTGTAGCTGCCCCTGGATCCCTGGCAGTGTCCAAGGCCATGGTTGGAAAGGGCTTGGAGCCACCTGGGCTAGTGGAAGGTGTCCCTGTCCATGGCAGGGGGTGGAACTGGATGGGCTTTTAAGGTCCTTTCCAACCCAAACCAGTCTGGGATTCTGGGATTCTGTGACTCAGCTCCTTAGCACCGGATTGGTGCCAGTGGTGCTCAGCAGCCACCTCAGTGGGCTGCAGGTCCCCTTTGCCTGAGCTCAGGAGGATTTTCCCTTTTCCTTTGGCACACCCTGGCAAACACGGAGCCTTTCAGCCCACACCATTCCCCCTCTGGCCGAGCACCAAGACATTCACAGCCTCGCAAGGCTGCGTTGCCACCCCGTGTGCTGCAGCCCCTGCCAGGCCTGCTCAGGGAGCCCAGGCAGCTCTGCACACATCTCCTGGCAATTGCTCATCTGGGAGCAAGCAGGAGCCGGAGACTGCACAGACAAACCAAGCATCTGCTTTGCTCTGAACCCCAAGGACAGGCAGTGTCCAGCGTGGCACACTGTGGCATCCTGGAGGTTTCAGCTGCAGAATGGCTGTTGCCAGGCACGTGTCCTCCCAGGCTCGTTGTCTCAGGACATTTTCACTGAGGCAGCAAGAGCTGCATTGGCAAATGCATTTTAGTGCTGCAGCACCTCTGGGGGCACCTGACACAGCGACTGGGATCCAATGTCCTGGCAGCAAAATCCCTGTGTGCCTCACAAGGAGTTCCACAAAACAGCCTGGGAGCTGCTCCCCTGCAGAACAGGGACTTGTGCAAAATCTCCTTGCCATGGCTGAGAGCACTCCTTCCTGCAGAGATCCTACAGAACCATCTCTGCACCAGGGCAGCTCTCAACCAGGAGAACTGCACCCAAAAAAGGGGCTTTTGCATCAAACAACTGCCCTGTGCCACAAGTCACAAGGACTTGGTGTCCCCGCAGCCCTCCCGGCCCAGGCAGCGCCTTTCTCCTCTGCCCCACACAGCACACACTGCAACACCCCAGAACCAAAAGGCTTTGGGCTTCAGGATTTCCCCCCCAAATCAACGACTACAGTGCAATGAAAACAACAAGCACTTCTGATTTATCACTTCAATCCTTTTATTTAATCATTTTATTGCAACAAAAGCATCTTGTCTCAATCTAATGCATTCTAACTGAGCAACAGCTACAGCTCCACTGCCTAAGGAACGTATTCCAGAGGAACATATTCCAGGCCAAGTGCTGAATAAGATTATCTATCAGAAACAAAGAGCTTCCTACCCCTTCTCTTCACAAACTAATGTCTAGTTTAAACCTTCAGAACATTTCACCTTAAACCCTGGCTTTCTTATGTCACTGCCTATGCTGAGCCCCATTTTTAATTTATTGATTAAACAGGAATGGAAGGCATGAGATGGCCTTTATCCTCTTATCTTAAGTACTAGCAGGGAGCTCTATTGACACCTGCCCCTACTTTCAACTATACAACTTAACTCTATTAATTCTCCTAATTTTATTCCTTAAATTCTTGAGGCACCTGCTATTATAACACTTTAATATCCCGTTATTTTAAATTCTAGCAGAGAACATTTCTAACATCTACCACTACTAGCACCTACAAAATTTTACTCTAGCAAAATCTCCTAGTTTTGCTCCTCCAATTCTTGAGGCACAGCTACGATGGCACCTCAGTCAGGAGCCTCCTGGCCCTCCAGCAGATCAACACTGCCACTGAGCTCGGTGTTGTCTGCAGAATGACTGAGGGTGCCCTCGATCGTCTTGTCCAGGTCACTGTAGGAGATGTCGATGCCATAGTCAGGGTTACTGTGACCAGAACCCTGACTTGCTTTGGGTCTTGCTTTGCCTCCGTGGGTGTTGTTCCATCGGCAGCGTGGAGCCATGGTGGGATGGCCTCTATGGCTGGAGCACTGGAATGAGGCGTCTGAGGCTCTGGAATGCCCTGCGCAGGGCCCTGAGCACCCTCCTGAAGGGGGACGGCCGCTGCACGGGGACAGCTGCAGCTTCCTCCGGCTGATCCAGACCATCCTCTGTGGGTGGGCAGGATCGAGAGTCCCGGCTCTCTGCCCGTGACTCGCATGGCAGGGACCCCGAGGCACTCTCTTCCTCGCTACTCCAGCTCACGTCTTCTGCCCAGGCCTCGTACGGGAGGGGCACTAAGCCGCTCTCTTCCCCAGCCATCCCGCTGAGCTCTGTGCTCTCTGGCCACGAGTCGGATGACAGGGACCCTGAGGTGCTCTCCTTCTCAGTGCTGCACCTCAGCTCTGTGTCCTCAGCCCACTCTGTGGACAGGCTTGACCCACTGCAGGCAGAGCTGAGCTCCTCGGAGCGGGACCCCTCCTCGCCCTGTACCTCTGCTGACCCTGCCCGAGATCTTCCCGCTGCCTGGCCAATGGGCTGGGGGGGCAGCAGGGGCTGTGCGGGGCCGCTGCCCGGCTCCCTGCTGCTGCTGCCTGCGCACCAGAGGCAGCAGAAGCTGCTGTCTTTGCCGCCTCTTGTGCCTGGCCAGTGGGACACACATGGTGCTCCTGGTCCTCTGGAGCTCTGGCCAGGGCAGCAGCTGCTGGCTGGGTGTCCGTGGGAGCCGCCAGGGCAGGAGATGTGCTGGGCAGGTCAGCGTCTGCCTCTCCTGCCAGCAGCGAGCTGGGCTCCACCAAGAGCGCCGGGTAGAGAGGGTTGACCCAGAGGGTGTGGATGGTGATGTAGTTCCTTTTCTCCTCACTCCCGAGCTCTTTGTGGAGTGCCATCGCTGCTGGCCCTTCCTGCAGCCCCAGCTCTTCCAGCTGGCAGAGCGAGGGGCTGGGAATGCGACAGAGCTCTAATGGGAACGGGCCTGCGGTCTTTGGCCTCTTGTGACGGGTCCTGCGGGGTTTAGCTGGGCCCTGCTTGGTGCACGGGTGAAGGTTCCCGTGCTCTGCCCATGCCAGGCATGGCCTCACAGGGGGCCTCTCTTCTCCAAGTCTCCTACCCACTGCCCAGTCTTCCTCTCTTCAATCTCTGGCTCTGGCAGGACAGCCCCCACCGCCGTCTCTGCCCCCTGCCCACCGACAGCTTCCAGCTGGCCGGGCCAGGGGCTGGGGGCGCAGCAGGGGCTGTGCGGGGCAGCTGCCCGGCTCTGTGCCCCTGCTGCGGGGGCTGCTGCTGCCGTCCCTGAGCCCATGCCCTGATCCAGGTGCCGCTGTGTCCCCGGCTGCTGGCCGCGTGTCATATACAAACTGAACAAGTTGGCTTTTTGCATGACTGAGAGCTAAAGAAGGGCCCATCGGATGACTGGAACAAGTTGTTAATTAGAAGTTACCAGTTAATAGAGTTATGTTAATTGTTTAAACAGTTCTGTAAAGGTTTTAAAGTTCAAAGTTACTGTTGTTGTTTTAAAACATGCTTTTTTACTACTGTTAAGATCCCCTATAAAGCAACTATCAAAGGTTCCCTAAAAGCCCTTTTTAAGTAAAATGCACCCTTGGCACCAGGTTCCAACGGACAGTTTCTAAATTTAGCCACCCCTGTCACTGAGCTCCATGGCAACATGGAATACTAATGAGGCTCCTTCCCGCCTTTTGGACAGGCATTACATCAGCCTGTCATCCACCCCTGGACACACGAGCCCATTGGCGGGGAGGAATTACCTCACTCCACAGCCACACCAATCGCTGTGGGCCATGGAGGAGGGACGGGGGCGGTCCAGGGAGGAGCCAGTACCTTATTTAAGGGCGTGCACATGTTCCCAGCAAGCAGGTTTTTCTCGGGACGACCAGCGTCCAGAGAGCCCGGTGCCAAGGCACGGCCTCCTTTACCTTTTCCAACCTCGGATCCCTCTCACCAAGGATCCACTTGGCACTGCAGACTCCTGCCACAGGGCAGCCTTGTGGCTGCTCAGGTGCCTGATCCCTGCACTCGGGATTTCTTTTTCTCGGTTTTTATTTTTCGTTCGGTATCTCGGACCACTCTTGCTGGCACTCAATAAAACACCTTTAAAACACAGCAAGAGTGAGAATTGTCTGTTTTTATGACACCGCGTCGCCGGATCACAGCTGCCACCCTGCTCAGGATGGCCCGGGAGCCGCGCCGCAGCGAGTGCAGCAGAGCCTGCCCGCAGCCCCTGGGGCTGTGCGGGGCCGCTGCCCGGCTCTCTGCTGCTGCCGCCTGCGCGCCAGAGGCAGCACAGGAGTCACGGTGCTCCTCAGCTTCCTGCGGGGCTGCCCGTGACTCGCAGCTGTGCCCCTGCACGGAGGAGGCCGAGGCTGAGCACCAGGCGGCCGCGTGGCACCCAAAGGGCTGCCCTGGCACAGCAGCTCCAGCAAGCCCGGCCTCGGCCCCGAGGCAGCTGCGTGCTGCCCCATCCCTCACCTTCTGCCGCCGCAGGCAGCGCAGCCACCTCTTCTTTGGTTGGACGTCGGTGCTCTTCTCCATGTCCGTGGACATCTCTGAGTCGCTCCGACGCTGTGCTATCCCGAGAGATGCTCTCTCCTGCCGGAGCTGCTCTCCTGGCAGTGGGCACCCCCGGCCTCTTTGCCCCCTTTTACACCCGCCTGCTCAGGGCGCGGCCCCAGGCGTCACAATGGGCTCTGGGCACACGCAGCCCCACGGCACAAAGGACCCCGGAACGCTGCTGGCCCACGGCACAAAGGACCCCGGAACGCTGCTGTCCCCACGGGCCGCTCCCCAGCACCCCTCGCACAGCGGGGGAGGGGGGCTCAGAACCAGCTGGAACCGGCTGGAACCGGCTGGAACCGGCTGGGACAGGAGTGTGTAAAGAGTGCGGTGACAGAGCTGTCCCACAGCTCCTCGCTGGGACAAATCCGTGACTGCAAATGGAAGCCGTGGATGTGCCACAGCTTTAGAAAAGTGTGTTTTCACATCATGCACAGCTCTAGAGACGTAGAAGGCATGGCTGCAGGCTGAAATTTATTTAGAAGTAATTAGAAATGATGAAGAATTGTGGAAAGTTTTCAAAAAACTCCCAAGAGCATCATTTTGTTGGAGTCTATGAAGTGTGATAATTGCACACTCAGCTGAGAATTCCCTTCTAAAATCAGGACGAAGGGCCCACTGAAAAATGCAGAGGCTTTTGCACATGGAACATGTGCAACACCAAGTTTAGGACCAAGACCTGGGATATGAAAATACTGGGCTCATTGGGAAAAAGGGTTTCCTTCCGCCATAGTTAAGAATTCCATCATTTGCCCCTTTATAATGCAGAGTAAATCACAGGAGAACTCAGACGGTTCAGGAGGCAAAGGAAAAAACTCCAGAGATGAGCTGTTGGAATAGAATTTCAAGAATGCCTGAAATGTTGACATAGCTGCAATTTCAACCTGGGAAATTACAAGAGGAAATAATGGTGAACATTTGAGTGAAGGAGGGTAGGTTTAGATGGATATTGGGAAGGAGTTTTCCCTGTGAGGGTGGGGAGGCCCTGGCACACCGTTCCCAGAGAAGCTGTGGCTGCCCCTGGATCCCTGGCAGTGTCCAAGGCCAGGTTGGACGGGGCTTGGAGCACCCTGGGATAGTGGAAGGTGTCCCTGCCTGTGGGAGTCGGTGGTACTGGATGGGCTTTGTGGTCCCCTCTAAAACAAACCATTCTGGGATTCTGTTATTCTCTGAAACTTCACTTAGTTTTTGAGCAGGTTTTTATTGATGTGAATGAACACAGACCCAGCTCCAAGTTTAAAACATTTTTCTAAATCTGCCAGGATAGCTGTGGCAAGTGTGGTGCATATCCCAGCGTGGAAGTTGAGGAAATTCAGGGCTTAATCTAGACCTTATTCAAGTCCCATGTGCAGTAACACAGGAGAACAGTTACATGCATGGAGCAGCAGCATCCAGAAAATTTTTGAGGCTAGTAGATGCTCTGAAAGTAGCTTAGTGTGTCCTTGGGCTAACCCAGATGGGTCCCGGAGCCTTTTTACTGGAGACAGGAGCCCTGACGTTTCCAGACTGGACAAACCACTTTTTCTCTGCCTATTTGGGCTGAGAAAAGAAGCAGGAAGGTATTTTAGAGAGGTTTGTGGAGATAAGGAGGGCAGCTTGAGCTGACCCTGTGTAGGGAGGCTCAGAGTTTCCTCCTGGCAGCCGACATTTCCTCTGCTCCTGGCAAAGAGCCCTTCCCTGCAGTGCCCTAATTGGCCGTGCTGCCCAAAGCCCTTCCAGCTCTCAGGGGAGGAGCAGAGAGTAAAATGATTTCTCAGGCTTGGTAGAAGTTTTCACCCTGGGACACTGATGTATTGAAGCATCAGAAAGGGTAAAAAATTTTGTTTAGGCTTTCAGTAAGAGAGCTTTTCTAAGGGGAGGAAAAATGAAAGGAGAACAAATAGGAGCCCTTCCCCTCTGCCCGGAAAATGGCCTTGTTTCCTGCTCCCAGGAGACTGAAAATGATGATTAATAATTGACAAACCTGCTGTCTCTTCAATAGGTTGTGGGTTTATGCAGCAGTGCTGGATTTTATAATGGCTTTAATCCCAAATTAATTTGCAGCCTTCTGACAGTGGAATGCGGCAGAGGGAAGAGCGATTCAGGGTAGATTATGGCCAAAAGTGAATGGAAATCCTGTGTTCAGCTACAGCTGCAGGGATGTGGGGAGGAAGAATAAGGATATCGGAGATAAAATTTCCACCAGGGTACTGGAGCTAATACCATGAAACCTTATTAGGGGTTTAAAATCCAGATGGTATTCCAGAGGCTTAGAGCTCATATCCCAACAATACAGACTTGGAAAGCATTCAGGCCTACATGAGGGGAAACACTGAATTTGTGTGCCCTGAGGTTTGCACATTGTTTCCCTACGGTGGATCTAGAGGAGACACTTCCCTGATGGTTCCTTACAGGTTGGAACCTGGAATAGCTGGTGTCCCTGAAGTGGCCTGAGCCCCCGTCCCTGGGATGTCTGTGGAACCCCAGGATGTGCTTACACCTCTAGAAACACAAAAATGTTTATTTTGATGCCAAGAGCCTTAACTGAAGTTAAAGCATCCTCAGCTGAGAAGCCAGAGGGATAATTTCTGAGGATTCTTCATTTAGCTTTGAGTCATGGGCCCATGCAAAGACTGAAATACAGCAGGAATCGTGGCTGTTCCAAAGCCACGCACGGAGGGAAGAGCTGGCAGGACCAGGACAGTGAAGGCTGTGGTGCAGCACAGCTTTGAATGTGCATGAGACGTTTCCATAGGCAGTGGGTCGGATCCTTTCCTTTCCTTTGAGACTATGTCTTTGATTTATCCTGATGGAAAGAGAATAGCCCCTTCCAAATCCATTGACTTTTACATCAGCCATAATTTGAGATTGCCTCTCTGGGGATCACTTACCTTGGGGAGCAGGGAATTTCAGAAAGAGACAGCTTAATGTGCAGTGGGATTGCCACAGCTGCACTCTTTCTGTTGCAAGAGGGATTTTAGAGCTGATTTCCATGTAGAGTGAATATAAAGCTTTTCAGTGTTGGTTAACCTTTTTTTTAGGGGGGGAGGGTAATTCTGTTAATAAGTTGTTTTGGCTTGCATCATTTCACACCGTGGTATTTTTGTTTTGCTTGCTCGTCCTCTCTGCTGTTTGTCCTTGATTTTGGTTTACATCAATTTCAGTTATAATTATTAGATATGTGGTTTAGACAAAGAGAAAACTGTGGCAGCTCATTTAGAAAGATGGAATTATTAATAAACCTAAGGGTAAGTTTGTCTGAACTGAAGTTCCTCTGCACTGAGCCTGCTCCTGTTGATTTAAATTGCCTTTCAGGGAAATCCATGGCTAATCAGCTTAGAGCCCATACATTTGGCATTTATATACCTACCCCTGGTATTAAGCTCTATTTCTAGGTACCTGTAGATTATTTGTAATTATTTTATAATTACAGCCCTGGATGCAGACATGGAGCCTCCTTGCCTCTGTTAACAGTGGAAGGAGAGCTCTCCCTTGCAGTCACTTGCACATGCAGAGCCATTCTGAGTCAATAGGTTTTATTATTACTGTGCTCTTCACACTCATATGCCTCAAATTGGACTGCAGCCATTAGAATTTATCTGCTGTATCGAGGCAATCAAATGACAAGGAGTGGTAGTCATTGAGGATGGATTACTTTGGATCTCAGTATCACTATTTGCCTTTAGAAATATGGGGAGACATTCAAGCCAAGGTGGGATACTTCAGATTTTAATTAATAGTTCCAGAATGCTGTTATTAACTTTTCTTTGAACTTCTCTCATTAACTAAAGATTACAGCTATAGGTCGAACACATAAAGGGAAAGATGCAAACGGGGTATGATGAAGTCTGTCAAAGAAAAGGAAAAATGCAGAGCTCTTGATCAGATTTCTGGATTTTAATGCTGGGACTCTGACATGATCCAAAGCAGGTAATTTCTTGCAATCAGTAAAGCATTATCACTTAGATGGTAAAAAACAGCAAAGTTGTTAAATGACAGTAAGACAGTAGACCATATAAATTGATTTTTACTTGTGAGTGTGTAATTTTAATCAAGTAATTAGTTTGGACTCTGTATTTTTGAATGTGTGAAAGTTTTCTTGTGTGACTATTAGAAATGTACCCTTCAGAGAGGGAATGGATTTTAAAAAGTGAATATTTGATCTTACAGGATACTTGGCTTGACTGTACAAATGGGATTCAGAACCTTCTCTCCATGTAGTCATAAAGTTGGATTATGGCAGAACGTGCTTTCCTGACAGGCTGCTTCCTGATTCAGAGGAGTGGTTCCTGAGATCCTGACAGAGGAACCAACAGGTGACAGTGCTGACAGCTGATCTAACCCAGCCTGGGGACATCTGGCATCAGTCACTTTATGCCATAAAAGCCCAGCCCCACTTTTTAATGGGAGGATCTTCTAACACCCCCCTTCTGGGAGTGTGTGGAGATTCCTCCCTGGAGTGGGGACATCCTCAAGGTCACTCCTTGAGGCTGAGGAAAGAGATTTGGTCACTAGGTTGGGTGAGTGACATCAATCTCTACCTAATAACTGTTTTCCTTGCTTTAATATCATTGCTCCAATAAATAGTGCACCATATTAGTTATAGCTGCCTGTACTGTGTAAATAATTCTGATTCAGATCTCTTAGTCTAATCATTATCATCACTATTTTAAATAAATCATTTATGTAATTGATATAAATATATTTGGGGTCCCATCCTTAATACTGCAGGGCAAAGTTGTATAAAGCCTCGATGTAGGCTGTAGGATGTAGGCTCTTTTAGACAAGTGTGGGACCAGGACTGGATCCAGCTGTTCCCAAAGTGTTCTCTGAGAAGGAGTTTAGGGAGCTGGGGGGGTTCCTTCTGCACCTCGTGATGGGAGGGTCTCCCTGAAAAACCTTGTCTGAAGTTCCCATCCTATTGTAGTACTAAGAGAGTAGTAGTAGTAACACTACTCTCAGCCAACAGCATTGTGCAGATTAATTTGTGTTCTTACTACAGGATTGTTCTGTAACCCAAGCTGGCAACCTTGCTTCCAGCTGGCAAGTCTGGATATGAATGATCCTGCACTCTCCTCTTTTGGGATGGAGTTCCCAGCCCTGGGCTCAGCTCTCCAGGAGGTACCTGAGTGGGAAGGGGGATGCTGAGTTGCGAATGTCCTCAGGCCGTTGCACTGCTCTCGGTTCCCTGCATGTGCAAAGGCAATGAGCTGGGTATGGCACCCTTGGCTGCATGCCTGGCTCCTGAAAAATCACTCAGGGACACACCACGAGCCTTTGCTGCTGGAAAAAATTCCATTGGCTTCATAGGGATGGGCTCTCTTTTCAGGCCTTTACTGCCTCTGTGGCAGCTGTACCTTCTGTGCACGATTGGCTTCCTGGCCATACAGGCTCCTCCACATTGCTCTGCTCTGATTTGCTCCATTTCATTTTTATTTTATCCTGTTACTTTCTTCTGATTCAAGTTGAGAGTTCAACTGATAACCAATTTTTCTGTAGTGCTGGTTATATTATGTCAGTAAGTGGGAACAGCACAGCCTCTCTGCTTTCACTCAATGGGAAGTGACATCCTGCTGATTAAAATTTATTGCTAATATGTTTTGATGAATGTTTCAGAGTCTGTTATTGGTTTAGTTTTTTCATTGCTGGATGCTTTCTATTTCTGTTTTATCAATTCTATTTCCTCCAATTGTTTTAGACATAATGTATGATGCTAATAACATGTCAGCTTCAAAAATCAGGAGCATAAAATGATATTTCTGCTGAAAAGTGCAGTGAGAGAGGAGAGTGATTTATAATGTTCTTTAAAATTTGCAATTACAATTGTTGATTGAGATGCCAGTCACATGCATAAAAGTAGGGGAAGATGTTCGAATTTCCTGTTTCAAATTGTTTAATATGAAGTCATAATTTATAGATGGAAAGCGGGTTTATTATGTAAGAAAGCCACCTGTGATCAGAAGGACTGTTCACTTCCCAGCACCTCTTCAATCCTCCTTTAAGCTTCCAGCACTCCTTGAGAAGACTTTCATGGAAGTTTTATGGCTGTTCAGTCCATTAATCTCTGCTCATTTTTTTCTCTTTATCCAATAATGCCACGGTCCAGTTCCCCATGTGGAATCACTCATTTTCCTTGCAGAGATCTGGGTCATGTATTTCACATGATCACTTCAAGTCCATTTTTGTGATAACATTTTGTGATGGGACCCACCTTGTGTTGGAATGAAGGACTCAGGGAAGTTCAGCTGTTGGCTGAGGTAAAAAAAAAAAAAAAAAAAAAAAGTAGGGTGGTGTAAACTAATTCTTAGCTGTTTTCACCCTCGTTGCAAACATTTGGGTCCTTGAGGCCCCTTTTAGCAAGGCACTTTAGTGTATGATTACCTTTACCCACCACATTTCACCTCATCCGTCTTCCATGTGCTCCCATTTTCTCCCCATTAACTGCAGTTCCTCCAAACTGCTCCTGGAAGCTGACTCCAGAAGGCTTCTCGGGGAAAAGAATTCCTGCTGGAGCAATTCCTCTGCTGAGCAGGAGAGTGGTCGCTCTGTGGATGTGCTATTCCATACATATTTATGCTCAGCCGTGTTTTTCCAGCTCCATCACTGCCAGCTGATTTCTTCTTCCCTATTTTCTCCTTTATTCAAAGGATAAATGCTTTGGATCATTTGTCACCATGTCTATTCTTTAAGAAGTTCCCCCAACCTCAGATGTGTCTAAGTTAGGCTTTTTTTTTTGGTTCCTTCTCCCCATATTCCTGCTTTGCTTGCCTCTCTACTGTCAACTGTCTCCCAATATAGATTAATTTGCCAGTTATTTTAATATGATTATTTATCAGTCTTCCAGGTCCTTTAGGAAAATATTAAAGAATAGGAATGAAAACCACAATTCCCTTGTTTCTGCAGAAGATGCCAACTTGGCATGCTCCTCCTCCACCTCCTCCTTCTCTTTTGTTTACATTCAATTAGTCAGATTTTGGATCTGTCCAATCCAATTTGAATTAACATTTCAATTACTCTTTCATGGAAGAAGAAAGCAAATGCTTCATTAAATTACATTCTTTATTAAAACAGTCATTGACATCTGTAAAGAAACTTTCCAACATGATGTTTTACAACAGAAGTGAGTTTGCACAAAATAGCAAAAACATTCTCGAAATATCTTTTTGATTAGCTTGCAATTTAAATTGTCAGATTTTTAATGTTTTCTGTATGAGGGGCTGATAAACTGATCTGAAAAGCAGAAGGTCTCAGGTTTTTTGAGAGAATTTCTGTGGTTTTGTAGGGAAATGGAGCATTTGGGTCACTCTGAAATCACAAAGACTTAATGAAAAGATCATCCCCGTGCCCCAAGATATTGGCACAGGAGTTCCCACTGATGGAGAGGATGGGGCTTCAGGGCAGGAATCTGCCTGGAATTGTTCACAGCCACCTCCAGGGCAGCTCCTGTGGAGTGGATGAAACAGGTGAGTGTTTCTGTCAGCTGCTCACTGAGTAACCCCTTCCTTTGTAACTGTCAGGAATATCCCAGTTCCTGCAGAACGATGGATGGTGTCACTGCAGTTTTGGTGCTTTTGCTGGATCCTTTGACTTGTGGACTCTTCCCTTTCTTGGGAAGCATCTAGTCAGTCACCTAAGCACGTGTCTGATATTGAAGGATGTGTTTAACTCATGTCCATAGTCAAAGAAATTCTTAAAATTCTCTTAACTTTGGGATGAGCTGCCACTGTGGGAAACGGGCTCCAGGGCTACACATCACATCTATGCTTAAGCTTTGTGGTTTAATGTTTCTCAGCCTTCTTGGCTCTGAGTAATCACTCAGAAAACAAAAAAAAATACCAGATTTTCTTTCCATTCTCTCACCAGGTATTTTAGTGGAACTCTACTTTTCCTCCTGGCCCATTTGCCAGGAAAGGACCTGGTAAAGCAATGTCAGCTCTGCTGGAGCAGAGCAATGGCTCTGCTCCTGCAGCTGCAGAATAGACTCCTAATTATGGCATGAAGACATTTTATAACAAAGACATAAAAAATCCCATTTTTATTAGCTGTTCACACGCCTGCTGTAATTAATTCTACACTGGGAAGTTTGCTTTCAGTTCATTTGAACACATCTACTCTTAACCTTGATGACCGAGTAATTTCTTATAAGCTCAGTCATGGATTAATGTTGAAAAGATGTAGGTGACCTTTTTTTATTTCATTTTTTAAAATTTTTTTAAGCCCTGCAGCCACCACCTTGTGAATATATTAACTGGAAAGCCATTTTGTCAGTGCTGCAAGACTTAAGTACTTACAGGTTGATCCCAGCTGTGTAAGATGCTGAGAACTGCTAGGGAAATGCGAAATATTGATTAATAGAATAATATGCTTTATCTTGGATTCAGTCATTGATTTTAATTGTCTAGCAGAGGGGCACAGCTACTTCCCCATGGGCTGCAGGGGAATCTCAGCTCCAGGGCCTGGCCCTGGGGGTCTGCAGGGCTGTGGTCCCCCTCACATATCTTGAAATATAAACAATAATTTCATATTCTTATAATAATTTATATTAGAATTTCGTATTATAAACAATAATTATATATAATCAATATAATATATAATTCCATAATAGATTATATATTATATGTTTGGGTATTTTCACTTGTGCTGCTGAAATACTATTTACAGGCAGGATTAAAAAATCCGACTACAGCTGAAATTCAAGATTTTTATATGAGCTAGACTTCAGTTATTGAATTTGGAGCTCATAGTAAAACTATGTCTTCCCATATTTAAGGCTTCAGAGAGGCAAATCCAAGCTCCAAGTGCCAGTGGAATGCAGCATTCCTAGATGGAGTACATGTTAGAGCCACTTCACGAGCCAGAAATTTGCAGTTCTCCTCCGGCAGTGTGATTTTTTGTCAGTAATTTGGTGTTAGCTTCTTGCATCCTCACTTGTGAAACGCCCTCAGGAATGACAAGTAGTTTTCACTTTCCACTCTTTAAAATCAGGGTGGTAATTCTTCACTCAGGTGTGGATGTGGCCTCATGGAAAGGATAGAGGAGACCACCCTTTGTCCAGTTTGTTTCCTCTGGGTTTGCTCCATCCCATGTCTTCTGACACCGAGGCGCTGATGGGAGAAGAAAGAGGAGCAGAGTCCCCTTCCAGACAGTGCACCTCAAATTTACCCTCCAAGCCTGGTTCGAAACTTCAAGTTTTCATGGTCTGTGTGAGCCTCAGATGGATTTCAGCTTGAGTGAAAGAGTAGGAGCAGCAGCAGCAATGTAGTGGTGCTGCATGGGTTTGTGGGTTTGTTTGTTTGGATTTCTTTAGATAATTTGCTTTTGAACTTTAGTATTTTCCTTTTTAAATGCCTTGCTATTTATTATGCAAGGAGATTGTTGTGTATCGTGGCATGAGCAGGACATTTACAAAATAACAGCTGAATTAAAGTGCTGATTTGGAGACCAGACTGCAATCAGAATTTGATTTTGTGCATGTCACCTTTTTTTTTTTTTAAAAAAAAAAACCACAACAACCCAGACGTGTCTCAACCTTCAGAAATTGTAAGAGCAGCACGGGCTTGGATCAAAACAAAGACTTGAGCTCTGTTCTTAAGTAACAGGCAAGTTCAGCCCTTGTTTACATGCATGAGACTTTTACTGACAATGATGAGCTTCAGAGCTTTGGGTGCTACTGGCACAGAATACATAATGAGCAGTGGAAAATAACTCAGAGGCACCAGCTTTTAAAAACACAGGCTTGAGATTCGTGCTGGGATTAAGGAGGGGATTTAAAAACTCCCTTGGAAAAGGGCTCTGAAGGGGTGAATTGCTCAGGTGTCTGCTTGGGATCCAGCAACCTGGCAGAAAGCTGTTGTCTCATGTCACATGTGAGACATCTGTTTGATATCATTTATCACATGAGACCTGCATATTCTCCTGGAGCATCTCAGGGACACACTTTGTGAATGCCAGCCATGCTGGGATTAAGCAGGAGGAGCTCTTGAGACCTGTCCAGATCCAAGGATCCATCAGGACTGTGCATCCTCTCTTCCTCCTTGTAACCCGTGAAATTTCAAAGCAAAAGCAACAGTAGAGAACAGAAAAGCTTATTTGTACAAAACAGCAGTTTTAAAGCTTTCCTTGTAGCCCTAAATGTGCTTTCTTCTCATTTCCAGGAACGGATTGAGGCCAACTTACTAAAGTCTCAGTGGACCAGAATTGTTGGTTAACCTGGTAAATAGTTTCCAGTAATGCAGAGTTGTTAGGGAACGGGGTGTTTAGGTCAGCAAATCTCTGAAATTTGCATTTTTTTTCAAAGGAGCAACATCCTGCACATTTCATTCTTATTAACTTTTTATTCTAGAAGCTTCACATAAAACTCTTTGCCATTAACTGTCCTTTTAAGGGAGCAGTGAGTGTTAAAAACAACGACCTAGAGATAATCTGTTGGAAAACAGGGAATGTCTTTATATCCAGGCAGATGTTCTGAGGTCCTTCTGTGTCACCTGCACTGCAGTTGAGGTGTCCTCTGTATTCCACAGAACACTATTAAAAACCACCAAGCAATTAATCATAGCAAACAAGATTTAATATGCATGGTGGCATTAGGAGTTGGAATAATGCTAACAACCTCTGAGAACTCCCCTGAGTTTGAGTACTTTTCCTCTGGGAACGGTGTTTCCTTTCTACCTGTAACCTGGGACATTGCAGCCCTAAATTCCTGAGGCAAATACATTTTGCATACACATTTCTCAACCATGTTCCTGTCTTTGTTCACTAAAAGTACATAAATTTAATGGTGATTCATCCTGAATTTCTTTTCTCTACAAAGAGAAATTCCTTTCCTAATTGTAACTCTTTGCTGACTGATTCAAATAGTTTCTTATCTATTCTTGTACTCCTGGATTAGATTTCAGCTTTACCCTCCATCAGTGTAGGCCCTCACAATATCATTTTATATTTTGACGTTTTCAAGGTATTAGAGAAGATATGGAATACATTCAAATTAATTCCATCTAATTGCTTTCTGATATGTGCTGGGATATTCATCTTATTCATTCTTAAGGTGTCTGCGAAGGATATTTGAACTGGGTTATCACTTGTGAATTACTGGAGTTGGGAAGATTTTTTTTCATGGCAGATGATGGATATTGAAGAGGGGAAAAGTTTCCCAGCACTATAGTTAAACAGAATCCCAGAAAGGTTTGGAGTGGGAAGGACCTCAAAGCCCATCCAGTGCCACCCCCTGCCATGGGCAGGGACACCTTCCACTAGCCCAGGCTGCTCCAAGCCCCATCCAGCCTGGCCTTGGACACTGCCAGGGATCCAGGGGCAGCCACAGCTTCTCTGGGCACCCTGTGCCAGGGCCTCCCCACCCTCACAGAATTCCTTCCCAGTGTCTAATTAAAACATCTCCTATTTTTAGCCTAAAACTTTTGCCTCTTGTCCTATCACTATCTGCCCAAGTCAAAAGTCACTTTCTCTCTTTTTACATAAGCTTCCCTGAGGTACCGGAAGGCCACAATGATCTCTCCCTGGAGTTTTATCTTCTCCCAGCTGAACATCCCCAATTCCATTAAGAATCCTTTATTCCAGAAGAAAATAAGCCAAATGTCTCTGAGTTCTGCACTGGAAAGGGTTTCTTGATCCTAGATGCTTTGTTGAAGAAATTAAATTGCCTTTTAAGAAGAACTAAAAAATAAATACAATCCACTTCCCACTAGTGCAATGGAAGCCCTTTACTACCTGGAATTTTAGGCAGCTGAGCTCACTGTCTTGTAGAAATCACAGGAATAAAACCTGTGAAAAATGTATTTCCACACTTGTATGTGAATTTTAGGATAAATATAGGACAGAAGGTAATGTTACCAGTCATAGCATTAACATAAACTAAGGAGAAAGAAACCCCTTTCCCATTTGTGCCTTCAGATAGCCCAGACCTGTGTCCTCCTTTATCCCACCGCCCAAATAAAGATGCCATCAGTCCTGAGCTATGCCTGCGAATCTATTTTAGGGACAAAACTTTATCAGCACTTTTTGGGTGCAAGTGGGAAAGTTGACCTGAGGGTTTTATAAAGGCTAGACCCAAGCAAGCTCAATGCCAATCAGAATACATTAAAAAATTCCAGATTATACAGTAGGTAAACTGAAATTAAAATCTGAAAATGCAAATCATATTGCTACTTGTAATCTGAAGATAACTATCTTCTAACAAATCACATTTCACATGTTTTAACCTTAATGGTTCAAATTCAAAATTGGTGCAAGCTCTCTTCACCTTCTACTATCTTTGCAGCCAGGTAAGTAAATGACCTCTGAATCTGTCCCACAGAAGTTTGCAAATGGGCATTTTAACAGGTAAACTGATTTTAACCTTGAGTTTGTAGAGAAAAAGGCAGTTCCCTTTATCAGCAAAAGGATAGAGCCATCCATCACCTCTGGTTTTTAATAAATTTGTACCTGAGCAGGTGGTGACGTGTTCAAGACTTTGTGCTGTAAATTGCCCACCCTGGGGGTGAGCTGCAAGTATCTGTGATGATTTTAGCTGGGACATTAAGCTCATTAGCTCCTACAGCAGCTATGGGCTGACATCCTCTCTGTGGATGTCACTCTGTGGAGTTAGCAAGCAGTTAGGAAAGAGGATTTTTATAATCTTTTGATTCTCCTCCCCCCATTTCCCTCCTTATAAGGAGATTCTGCTTTCAAAAGGTTGATTTGAGAGCTTTTTAGTCCCAAAATTTGATGAGATGAATTATGGAGTAACTTTATCCTCTCTCAGTCCTGGTCCACTCTGGTTTACAGAACCTTTCTCCTGCCTGTTTTAACCCCACAGAATTATGCCTTCCGTTTCTAGATCTGGAAATAACTCCAGGCAGTGTAAAATTCCCCCTGGTCCTGGCTGTTTCTCCAGAGATGGATTGGATGCTTGGGAGCCCATCACCACTATAAAACATGATAAATCCACATCCCCATGGACTGGTACTAACCAGGGCAGAAGTGAGAGTTCAGTGAAAGGCAGCACGTTGATCCACCCTCGTTGGACTTACACCTCCGAGGAAGAGAATATTTTGGGAGCTTTGGGCACTGCTGCACAGAGATTTTGGATCACTCCCTTCCTCCACCACAGTTCACTCCTTGCAAGCTCCAGACCTTCATCCTTAATGTCCTGACTGACAGGGGTTATAGCACAATGCTGGAGAGGTTTCCAAATCCTCTGCTGGCAAGAAATTTTGTTTGTTTGCTTGTCTTTAATTAATATTTAATTGGGTGTGCAGACAAGGGGCTGTATCATCAATTGTGGTGAACTGGCTTAGCTCTGTCAAAGCTAATGGTGCTGTATTGATTTATGCAGCATAAGAGGCTGGCTTGGAGGTAAAGGAAAGGGCAGAAACTTTCTTCCTGGGAAGGAAATTAGAAAAGAAGGAGTCACACTGTGATCTGTTGTATGGTAATCACGATGTGCTGCCTGCAAGGGAAAGGTGACTCCTGCAAAAAAGACTGGGAGCTTTTTTCCTTTCTTTTCTCCTTTTTTTTTTTTTTATTCTTAATAATCTTACTATCATCGTGGAAAGTTTATTGCCAATTAACTTTATGGGAAGGGATGATAGCAGAGGTAAGCAATTAAAGAATACAGTCTGTATTTATGCAGAGGTGAGCAGAAGTAATAGAACTTAACTTGCTTTTTAAGCTGGGCCATAGCCTTGTCCCTGGATATAAGACTGAGATAAACTGCTGGGATAACTGCATTTTGTTAAAAATCAGAACATATTTTCTTTTATTTATTAGTGTTAGTCATAAAACTCCTATTGGAAATAGCACACAAATGAGTTCCTTACCCATAAAATCATTGAAACATAACATTACATTTACTACCTGTGGTACATAATTAGGCTCCCATTCACTTGTATAACCTTTTCTTCCAGCCACTGGTGATTTTGAGACCAGCTGGCTTTCTATTAAAAAGTGAAAGTTTAAAATCTGTCTCTTTCTCTCTGTGCCCCACTCCTCAGAAGGTGTTATTTCAGACAAAGTAGGCAAATCTGCAAAAACAACCCCTAATTCTGTTTATGAACTGCATCACAATTATTGAACTTCTCCTCAGTTATTTTCTCTTTGCATGGTGAAATTATTTATGTAGTCTTTCACTATTGCTCCCTAATAGTGATTTTAATTATAAATAAAATAATTACTCCATTAACCCATCTGCAATTAATGTACAACATTAAAGATGATCAAGATTAGGCACACAAAAGTTATTCTTCACCACTTCCATTTGCAAAATGAAGTCCAGTTTCAAAGTGAGGTTGCAGACTTGCCTTCAAGTTCAGTTATTGACTACAAATCTTAATAATTTATTTAAATCCAATATTTAAATTTTTTTTATTACAAAGTTTGAATTTCTCTAAGATTAGCTTGGTGTTGGGATCTAATCATTCTCCAAGACCTGATGCATTATCCTATGATTTGTTTTCTTTCTCAAATGATTGCTGCCATCACCTTAAATCCCACTGAGCTCGATGAGGGTACCACATGAAGATGTCCTGAAGCAGGCTGGGGAAAAACTGATCATTGCACCAATCCAATGAATTTTTTCCTCTGAATAAAGTGGCCAAGCAGTTCTTTCCTAGTGCAACTTCAATTTCAGAAGCCTGGAGACTGGAGGAGAATCTGGATGCAGCTCCTCCTCAGAAGGAAGAAGGTGGAATTCTTCACTGGCTTTTAATAGAAGAAAGAGAATTGAGGTTGGATGTCTTCAAGGTGGGTGAATTCATTGCATGAGTAAAATTTTAGCCAATAATGGAGCCATATGAAGGTGCTTTTAGCATTTATTAACCTGCAAAATGTCAAAAAGAGACAATTCTCCCTCGTGAGGTGTAAAAATATTTTATTAGAAACACGAGGGTAAAATCCGGAAAATCCTCAGGGAAAGGAAAAAGAAATAAAAAAATAAAACCCCGGGCGCAGGGATTGAAACACCCTGAGCAGCCACGAGGCTGCTCGAGGCTGGAACCTTTACGGCGCCAAGCCGGACCTTGGGTGGTTAAAGGTCCAAGATAGTCTTCGTGAAAAAGCAATAAAGGAAAAGAGGCCATGCCTTGGCACCAGGCTCCTTGGTCACTGGTTGGCCAAGAAAAAAGCAGCGAGCTCTGAATGGGTTTGGCCTTAAATAACCCCGTGGCCACTCCCTGGACCGCCCCTGTCCCTCCTCCATGGCCCACGGTGATTGGAAGACCCGTGGGATGAGGTAGCTCCTTCCCACCAATAGGCTCGTGTCACTAGGGTTAGGGGGACAGGCTGATGTAATGCCTGTCCCAAGGCGGGAAGGAGCCTCATTAAAATTCCATGTTGCCATGGAGCCCAGTGACAGGGGAGGCTATTTTTAAAAAAAACCGTTGGAGCCTGGTGCTAAGGGTGCCTTTAACTTAAAAGGATTTTTAAGGGACATACAGAAGAGGGTATTAAACAATGCTTAGACAAGTATTAACAAACACCAACATTACAGTTACAAACTCCTAATTAACTTGCATAACTCCTTTTAACTGGAACAACTTAATTAAACTGATTATCTCCTTTAATTTGAACAGGTTAACAGTTTGTTCCTGGTCATGGTCGATGGGCTGTGCTTAATGTCTAGGAAATGCAAAAAGCCATTTTGTTAAGTCATTTATGACAAAAAGCAGCTCTAAAGACACTTTTAGGAGCATGAGAGACAAGCTACTGGAGGCTCAAGGCACAAGTCTGGTGAGGAGCAGCTGAGGGATCTGGGAAAGGGGCTCAGCCTGGAGAAAAGGAGGCTCAGGGGGGACCTTGTGGCTCTGCACAACTCCCTGACAGGAGGGGGCAGCCGGGGGGGGGGGTCGGGCTCTGCTCACAGGGAACAGGGACAGGAGGAGAAGGAACAGCCTCAGGCTGGGCCAGGGGAGGTTCAGGTTGGATATTGGGGAACATTTCTTCATGGAAGGAGCTGTCCGTGCCTGGCACAGCTGCCCAGGGCAGTGATGGAATTCCCATCCAGGGATTTAAAAAACATGTGGATGTGGCACCTGAGGACATGGGTTAGTGGTGGCCTTGGCAGTGCTGGTTGGACTCAATGTTCTTAGAGGTCTTTTCCAATCTAAACAATTCTATGAAAATTAAAATAATAAACCCAAACTAAGGTGCCCTTCAATTTATCCACCATGTCTCTTTCTCCTTGTTGATAATGAAGAATTTGGTCGGCTCTAAGTCATGCTGAAACTTTGTTACCTTCTGTGGTAGAAGGATCAAACTCTGCCCTAATTCAGAAAAAAATATGTTTTTAGTCTTTCGGTTTCATCTGGGTTATGCACATCTTAATAAAAGTGTGCCTAGGATGAATTTTGGTGCTCCTGTACCAAAATTCAGGGATTTAACGCCCTGCACACAACTCCCTTCTTGCACCTTTTCTGCCACTTGTTTTAGAAAACCATTTGACTTTGGAGTGGATCCGGTCATTGGTGAATTATTCCTGTGCTCTTTCAGGTTTGAGAATTTCAGGTGGAGAGAAGGGAAGGTTGTAGGCTGAAACAATTATACCACAATTGTTAATTGGGCCAAATTAATCACTGTGCTCGACACAACGAGCAGGGACTCTCACTTGCTGTAGTGGTGAATAGGAAAATCTTAATAATCACTGTCCCTCTTACACCTGCAGGAATTTGAGGGTATTTGTAAAATTTTCATGCCAAAAGGGATTTCAGATTAAATAACAATCCCGGTGTACTTGTTATATCATTTATGCATTTTATTCTCTGTAAATACCTTTTAAACTGCTTATTGAGCCTTCCTCACAGCAGGTGCCTGGTTCAGAAAGCCTGAGCAAATGAGGACTTGGAATTACATTTCCAAACATGACGGAGGAGAATATTCCACAAGTGCTTCCATGAATAACGATGCAAATTTAGAAAATCTTAACTGGTTCCTGCCCTCACATCTCTCCATATCTTTACTTGGGTAAATGCCACTAAAAATGTGGCCTTTAGCTTTTTGTCTTCTGAAGTGACTCTTCTCTGCAAACGAAATTTATTTTTAGAGGGTCTTCCTGGACTCAAAACTACTGAATAATTTGAAATATTGTATCTGAGCTGTATATTCCAAACTGTGTATTTGTATCTGTCATTAACTGTGAAGGGCAGCTCTTTAATGTAATCAAGAATAAATTACAACCTTAAATAGGAAATTAAAGTTAATTTTCCACACAGCAGAAATGCAGAGGAGACTGTCTGAGTAGGCTGTAACTAACATGCAAACATTCAATATATTGCTGACCTGCAAAAGGACTTTTATTTTCAAGTTTCCCCTGAATCTTCCATTCATATTTCCAATTCTTTCTTTTTTTTGAGTCTATTTTTTTGAGGGTTTTTTTAGGTTTCTTTTTTTTTTTTTTGAGTTTATTTGAAAGGATTGTGGTCCCTGTTGATATTGCTGGATCATATGCATATGCTTAACATGGATTTTCTCCATGCTTGGAGCCAGACAAGCATATACTGCTCACCATCCCCTACACTGTCCATCACCACATCCATCTGAGCCCTTGTGGGAAAGGCTACTTAGAAATAACCCAAATCTGCAATTTTCAGATCCTTTTTTTGGTTATGCGGCAAAGCTTGAGCTGGCCTTCCAACTTCCCTCACTATAAAATCGTGAAGAAAACAGTTCAGGAGATTTTAGTAACAATTAACTTGAGTTTATAGTCAGAACATTTCAATCCAAGCGTTGCAGAAACCTCTTAAATGCTTCACTTGTGATATTGAACTGCTCTGTGTCTTGTAGGTAAATAATTCAATATTCACAGGGATGCAGGAGACCTGAGAACTGCTCACATGACTCTAAAACTCACTGAAGACTTCAGCAAGCTTGCTAATGCTCCCTTAATTACTGCAGCTGGAAATATTTTGGAGCAAACCCATTCTGTGTGATTTATGGTCTCAATTTTGTGGGTTTGCTGCTCTTTGCCTTTCAGCGGGGTGGGCTCTGTTCAGTGGAATCACTGGAGGTCTGGATGAGGTGCTTCATTCAGACTAAATATGAACCATGTTTCATATGAACCATGAGAGATTTGTGGGGAACTTTTGATTACAGTAAATGGACCAGATCTTTTGGTGCTACCAGGTAATATGGGAAAGGCAATAAAGGATGGACACAGACAAAATATAAAGGTAATCACTGGTGGTGCCACGGTATTTTAATTCCCAGTGTGAGATCTGTGTGGAGTCCTTAGGAACTGCAAGGCTTTTCCAATGCACCAATCCTCTCTAAAATGAAAAAAAAAAAATAAAATCCAGTTTGAATGGGCTGCGATTTTTACAGGTTTGTTTTAGGTGGCAAAACAGGAATGTCCCTGAATTGTGTGGTACTTTGTGTCTGCGCTGCAGCAGAGTTTTTCACTGACTGCTGCCTTGTTTACAGCTCCTTCCTGTAGTAAATCTCCCCTATTGTTTTGTCTTTACTGGCTGTGCCAGAAGGCTACGGAGCTAAAGAACATCACAGCTCTCCTCCAATACTTATGAACCCTTTCCCATTGCTCATCCATCATTGTAACTGGCAGTTATCTTGATGTAAAATATCTGGAAGGCTCCAATCACCTAGAATGCTCAGGATCTGGAAACGGTATGGATTTTGGAAGCAACTGTTCATTTAATAGAAATGATATAAAATTAACATGGGAAAAAGGAAAAAAAGATGAACTGTCTTGCTTAATTTATTTCAGAAAACTTTTCCAGCCCAAAATCAAGTCAGATCTCCAAATTCTTAACTCTGGCTGCCTGATTTTATGAAGCCTGCATCCTTTCTGCCAGTCATTTGTAACAGGGAGAGATCTTGAAAGGACACATATTTAAACATCCCTTGTTTTCAGGTTATGTCCCAATGAGGTGGTTCTATAGGGCTGTAGGTTTCTCCCTTTGTCTGTCTGTTTATTTAGGGCATAAACCGCATTTCCAAGCACGGTGCTCACAGGGTAAGGCACAGGTTGACCTTTCCCTCTGAGTTAACAGCTGGTTTCATCCAGGACATCTATGCCATGGTTGGACTTAGATGATGTTTGAGGTCCCTTCAAACCCAGACTGTTCTGGGATTCTGTGAGAAATGGTTTTCTTCTGGGTGAAGAGGAACAGGACAGTCCTGGATGTGTCCATTTAAGTGTCCACATCACCCAGCAGGCTGTGGTAGGAGACTGGTTTGGAAAAGTAGAACAAGCACTGCCCAAGTTCAGCAGCCAAGCCAAGGACTTGGAAAAGTGTTTTATCCTCAGAAGATTCAGCTGTTGCACAGGATTCAGAACAAGTGAAGGGCCAGGGAAGGTGTCCCTGCCCATGGCAGGGGGGCAGAATGAGATGGTTTTTAAGGTACTTTCCAACCCAGACCATTCTGTGATTCTATGCTTGCACACCCTAAGCTTCCAGAAAAGAAACTGAATTCCTCATTGAGCACTCACTGGGAACTCTGCACTGAGGGATTATCAAAAACCCCAAGTGATTTGTCTGTCTTGGTGTGCTTGGGCCCAGCTGGATGCCCAGTGCCTCGCCAAAGCCCTTCCATCAGCCCCTTCTTCAGCTGGACAGGGGGAAGAAAATGTAATTGAAGGCTCGTGGGTTGGGATAAGGACAGGGGGAGATCACTCAGCAATTCCTGTCATGGGCAAGACAGACCTGACTTGGTGAAATTATTATCAAATCTGAGTAGGTATAATTATAACACCCCTTCCTCCCACCCTCCTTCCTCCCTGGGCTCAGCTTCACTCCTGAATTCTTTCCCTTGTTCTCCCACAATGGCGTTTGTTTTTCCAAGTGTCCCTGTATTCTTACAGGAATTCTTTACTATTTTTGTGGCCAGACTGTGCTATCTGTCAATACTGTTTGAAGGATTGGCTGATTGTTCCTAATTAACAAGCTCTGTTCCATTTGGGAACTCGTTGATGATGCCTTTGGTTGTCTTTAGTTATTCCCAGTAGAGAGGAGTCATGGAAGTCAAATATCCCAGAGTATTGTCCCTCATTAATGGAGTAGGATGGAAAATGGGAACCCCAAGTTTACCACTGCTTTCTACTTCTCAAGCTTTAGATAATGGACTGAGGCAATTTATTTGATTTTAATGACACAGAGGAGGAAACATCATTTTTCAGTCATTTCACACATGCCATTAGCAACATAATTTGAAAAGATAATGATTTACAAACCACCTGCTGTCTGGCAGATGCTTAAATATTGGCACGTGCTTGGAATGTGGTACGGAAGATATCGGAGGGGTTTAATTGCCCACTAATGCAATAGCTTCTGTTCTGTGCAGGTTAATGAGGGAGAGTTGCTTTGCTTTTGAAGTACATCTGCCAGGGATCCTGTTTATTAGACAACCAGCAAGGATGATCTTCACAGCTTTAGTCACTTCTTTGCAACCGTTTTTATATTAGTTGCTTTCAAATGGCAAGAAATGGGGAAGAACATCAGGTTTGTAATAAAATGAGACCTTCAGAAAGCATTTTGAGAAGGAAGCTCATGTTGTGATCTAGTATGTCAAAACCAGTGATTGATATGTTATGTAAAGTGTACTGAGGATGTCTGATCTTCTCAAGAGTCAGTAGAGAAAGTCATGTCCCTTAGGAGCCACTTTTTATGGAAGGCCCGTGGCATCCCAAATCCGATGCTAATCTCAAGGTTCCTCCTGGGTGACACTTCCAGCAGCTCAGGCTCAAATCTTGCAGTGACTGTTGCTTATTTATGGGTGCACGCATTCCTTTAGTGCACTTAACAGCAAGGAGCTAAAGCAAATTGGCACCATTTTCCACCAAAATTCAAATCTTGATCAAAAGAAGATGCCTGGCTGGGAAAGAAAGCCTTTCATGTGAGTACCCCCAGGGAAATTTGTATCCTGGTCCAAATTCAGTCCTGAAACTGCATTTGCTTACTCCTATTCCCTTTCAGTGAAAAGTAAGAAAATCTTACCCCCAAACCCAGAAAATCTCACACATCAGTAAGACAAAAATCGCGGTCACTGTGACAGCGTTGGAATTGCTCAGGGGTTCTTGAATAAGCTCCTGATGCAGAAGCAGCACCCAAACTATTAATTCCACATGTGGACCCACGTCAGGTGGAGATTGGGAACGCATAAGGTCAGTTTTTTATGGATATTAGTGATGACTGTAAAATGTTGTAACGCTCTTGCAGACAACAGAGTTACAAAGTCACCGCCAATGTATCTGTGAGGTTTGAGCTGGAAACATCAGACAGTGGGAATTTGCTTTAGCCACTCCATGGGATGTGATCTCAGGTGCTAATCTGAGCAGGTGGAAAAAGCTGGATGCTAGTTAAATGAGAAAATTATAACCTGCTAGGCCATAGCCTGTATGGTCAGAGAGGAGGAAGGAGCAGAGCTGGCATTTAACACCTGGGGGATCTTTGCATGGACAAATCCGACCAGGCTAGAGATGCCCAAGCTGACTGGAGTCACAGCTTTGGCACAGAATTATCTTTTCCTGTCTCTCAATGCCCTGTACCAGATGAATCAGATAACTTTTTTTTTTTATTCCAAATTTTTATTCCAACTTGCAGTGATAAACTGAAAGGAATGACCACCTCTTGAGGTTTTTCAAGGCCACTGAAAAAGTAGCATCATTTGAAAAACTGGATTTTAGACATTCTTGTATTTATCCAGCTTACATAAGAATTAGAAACCTTGCTAAATCCATCTAGGTATAAATTTCAAACAATGTCTTGGAGAAGCAGCTATAAAAATGGAAGCACTAACAGTCCCCAAATGTTCCCCTTGATGCATGAGTGTTTTACTGAATTGTGGAGCTGCTTCAGCTACAGCCTGATTCCTTCTCCTGTGACTCTCAACTCTCTTAGCCATAATTTTGAGTGATTAATGATTGAAATGTTATTTAAATCACTGAGCATTCCTCTGTCAGAATTCAAAACGAACTTGCTAATGGAGGGAAAACTGAAAAATCTGTTCATTGTTTTTTTTCTTTGTCTTTTGAAAAGTGCTAAAATCTTTGATATTTCTGTTCTCTGCTACAAGGGCAACATAAAGGGATGTCTCAGAAGGAGTGATAATGTAAACATTTGCCCCTGACAGATAAAGCAGTGTGGAATAAACTGGCTTTGTCAGCATTAACAAATTTACAGTGCTGGGTTTGAAGGCACTAGCTGTGGAAAGGTTTGATAATGTTGTGGCTTTCAAATGATGGTCTCAGCAAAGTGCTTAACAGATTTGTCTGCTGTTTCCCATCTGTAAATGACTACATAATTTACACTTTTAATGGGTGTTAGATTACCTGTCTGCCATTAGACTCTCAGGCTGCAGTGAATGAAAAACAGAAAACACCACTTTCCCAGGACATAAATGATTAGTTACCATCACTGGCACCCATGCATCAACCTCTGTGTCACAGCACTGTGGCTTTGGAAAATCTGGATAAAACGGATGGTTATACCTAGCCATTCATTATATTTAAGAATTTCTGTCTATTACCCACAGAAAGATGGCTGGGGAAAGGTTGTTTTATAGTCGTGGCAGGTTAGAATGATGTTTAATCAAAACAGTGATGTTGAACATTGATAACCTGGGAAGATAATCTCTGCCATAATAAAGGTGACCTTTAAAATAAGGTTTCTTCACTGAGGCCTCTTTATTTTTCCCTCTTGTCTGGCAATAAAGGAAATAACAGAAAATTGTGGAGCATTTATTACACCATTAGTAGCATTTAAAATCCTAAAATAAATATTGGAGTAGGTTGAGCACATCCAGATAATACATTTGAAAATATTTCATGGTTTTGTAGACAGGTAGGAGTAGACAGGACTTTGTGACCTAACTTGTTATTATCTTTTTCATAAGATCTCTTGAAAAAAAATCCTAAAAAATGAATGGCTGCACAGTTAATAATCTTTGTGAAAGGTAAGCTATAACCTTTGAATACGTGTCCGTGTCTAAAAGAGTATGATAGAGTTTGGATAGAGAATTTTTTCATATAGTTTCAAAGCAACGTGGAAATGAAAAGGAACGTCATTCCTAGTATGCAAATTTATTAGCAGGCTTTCTTTCCTTATTGGCATGCAATGAGGACTCCTCCATCTGTGTGTCACACTGATCAATCCTCTAAATTATGTGCATTGATGCATTTCTGGTACATCTTCACTCAGACCCAGACATTCAAGGCACTTGGGGAAATTGAATCCAGCCTTGCTCTAAGCTGCTCCTAAACCTTTCCACTTTGTGTGCTAAAACTTGCCAGACTTCCTCTCTCAGTCTGGCCAGTTTCTGTGCCTTTAAACCCCCCCCAGTTCTCTATTTCAGTCTCAGATTTGGGTGCTTTGGCTCTCCCTGGGGACACGTGGTCAGTGGGGTGGCCTTGGGCCACCAGCACCGGGAGAGAGGGGTGAGCTGTTTTAAAGGAGAGTTCTGGTAGCTACAACTTGGTCTTGGTTTTTGATGGAAAATATTTGCTTTTGTACTGATGGCGCCAGTATTTCTTTCACAGAATTTGCTGGTTCACTTGCTTAAACAAGGCTGATAAAGATGGGATCTTTCCTTAAGTACACCCTGCCAGCTGAAGTTTTTTGTCTTTTGTCCATTTTGCCAACACAGAATATGATAATTTCCCTCATTCCAAGCCATTGCCCGAGCCTCTGTTATCTAAAGACTTTTTAACACAAATGAGATTTTCAGTTTCTAATCTAATTTTGAATGATGATTTAGCCCCACATCAAACAGGCTTGTAGTTTGTGTCTAATTTACACCAGTATTTGAGGGTCTGATATAGTGCTTATTGCATCTATTGCCAGTGTAATATGAACAGACCTTGGTGTAAATGAGAATTAAACCCTGTAACTCAGCCCACTAAAATAATCTTGTTTAATGATGTTTCATTTCTGTCAGGCATCCTATTTTCCATTGTGTATAATTAAACTCAAAAATAACTGCCCAGCAACTAAAATGTGTAAGAACAAAGACAAGCTGCAGTCTTGAATTTATTAAAAATCCACTATTTATTTGCAATAGCAATCTGCTATTTGTATGTGAACAATAAAATTAAATTTAATTGTGCATCAAAATATATTTTGTTATAGTGACTCCAGCTATAGCTTTTAGGACATTATGACATAAATCCAAATATTTCTAAGTCATTACATCCAATATATGATCTGTAAAATTAGTAAGAATGTGGAAAAATAATTAATATTAAGAAATTGATTAGCAGTCTCAGTGAAAGCATCATCTTGTTTTCATTACAAGGTTTGCTATACATTGCTAGTACTCCATTTTTTCCCCTTAAATTACATTTTTCTGTAATAATTCTAGATAATCTTTCAATCCAAGTTTTTATGGGTGTCATTATTTCACAGAGGGAGGAAAGAAATACAACAGGGTTGTGAAAATTTACTGCTGCATAAAAGTGCCTGTCTGCCACACTGCAAACCAGGAGGGATGGACACCCAAACTTCCTTTTATTCCCTTAGAGCCATCTCAAGGCTGGGAGAGGCCCCAACTCCTCCCAAAGAGCACAGGAGAGCCTGTTTAGAGCTGAAGTCCACACTTGTAGGCTGTGAACCAAAACATCCTTAACTTAGGGCAGAGCCTGTGCTTGGCATTGGAGAGAGGGGCTCGTTTCAGGCTACGCCGCTGGTATGAATTCCAGAATTTCCAGATGAATCAGAGACATTTCACCTTGATTTGTAGTCTTTTTGTAAACTTTTTTCTTTGAAACAAGTACTAGGCTTTAGCCAGTGTAACTCAGTTTTCCTGTTAGTCTCTCACTCCTTCTCAGCCACTTTAAGGATCACGTAGCTGACACGGTCAGTAATTATTTATCCAGCTTTACCTCGAAGCGAGTGAAGCCTGGTGCACAAGGACTGATACCCATCTCCTTCAGGGTATTTATTGATCTAACTGGAGCAAACTTTTGAGCATCGCTGGCTTTGCTCTCTGGTTTGCCAAAGAAGCAGCAGCCCCTAAGTGCTGAGCTGCATTAACTCTCAGAAATTACATTGCTCAGGGAAAATAAATCCTCCCTTTTCTGCTGTTATAGACTATTGTTCTGAAAAACAGGTCAGGTTGCTGCTTTTTCACATAAATTTCTGTCTAAAAAGTGAACCAGTCCTGCTCCAGTCATTGCACAGATATCTGCTCTGGTGCCTCTTTGTTGCTGTTACCCTCTCACTCCTCCTCCGGCTTGCTCGAGGTACATATGTCAAGTTTGACAGAGTCACATCTCTGTGAAATTTTGTGATATGACCAATTGATTTAGTTTGTTAAAATAATTCCTCATGTAAACATTTCTTCCTTGCTGTCCCTTATTCCTCCTCCTGTATTGACTATTAACACAGTGTTAAAATCGATTGTGGATGCTCAGGTCTGTGGATCTTGCCAGTCTGTGCTCTGCTGCACACACAGAGCTGGTGACAAGAATTGATGATTCTTTACAAGTCTCTTGATGAAACACAGGGAAAATGTAGGCAATTGCTGAGTTTCAAGAGCTGTAGGCTGCCAGAAAGGAGATCTCACCAGACAGAGCTGCTCTTTGGCCAAATAATGGTGCATTTTGCTCTCAGCAGCTCCCTGTAATTGTGTGTGTGCTTGTCATTCCCACTCTCCAGCTTCTGTCGCTTACAAAATTGTTTCACTTTCCACACCAGTGTGTGGATTACTCACCTTCCCTACTACTGGTGTTCCCTACTGGTGCTGCTCAGCCCTGCCAGTCCCTCTGCTGCCAGGGCTCCTCCTCCTTCCTGCAGTACTGCCATTCCTCACGATTCCCTCAGCCTGACAAAGCTAGCAACCATTCCTGGGCGTGCCCCAGTTGGGGATAACTTGCCATGGAAATGAAATTTCTACAGCACTTTTACTGAGGTACCAACTCTCCCTACACCAGGTGCTGGCAAAGCATCCCTGAACATCTGGCTCCCTTTGAAATCCAACAGCTGCTTTTCCTTTAAACCTCACACTTATCCTTACTCAGGCAGAAAAAGCAAACTCCAAAATAACCTGTATTTTGGGTTGTTTGTGATGCATTTTCTTGAGGTTATGAGTGAATTCAAAAATCTATTGAACCAAGGCCAAAATAACCGAGCTTGACTGAAGGAAAAAGGCCAGCAGAACGTTTCAGGGACATTTAAAAGCTTTGATACATCAAGCTCCTTTCCAAATGTTCTTAGACACCTTGTTCTTTCCATGCAGGGCTGGAGAGCAGGCTCACTGCCTGCTGGAATGCTGTGGAGACTGGGGGAAGAGTGACCTGTCCTGATGCCAGGCAGAGCAGATGGCCCTCGCTGGAGGCCCAGGGAACATGGATTTGAACTGCCTGGGAAGGAAACATAAAGGTGAATTGTCTGGGCTCAGAGTACTCAGGGTATTGTGCCACGTCTGAGCATTCCAGGAGTGCAGGAAGCAGCTAAGGCAGCATCAAATGCTCCAGGGATCCTGTCCCAAACATCAAGGTGAAAGTGCTGCACATCCCTGAATAAGCACCTGTACAAATAAGGGTAAAAATCCCGAGCAGAAAGCAGCACCAACCTCCTGGACCTTGCCTGGCCCAAATGCCACTGTACGGATGGCTCTGCTCTCCTGGGAGTGCAGCTGGGAGGCTGTACTAGTTTGAAAGCAAACCACTGAGAGATTCGAAATCAGAACTACAATTTCATAGGAAAATTAAAAATAAATGCAGTAGTACAAAAACACTGACAGAGTCAGGATACAACCTGACACCCTGTCGGTCAGGGTGGCGGTACCAGTCCGATTAAATGGTGGCTGCTGTCCTCCTGAAGTGATGGATGTGGTTCTGTGATCCTGTAGAAGGGTCTGGTCTTCCTCTGAAGGTCCAGTGGTGGTTATGTAGCTCTTGTCCTCTGGGAATCCAGTAGGTCAGGGCTGCCTGTGGTGTTCCAAACCTCAGATTATATCCGGCTAGGAATGCTTGGTTCCTCCCCCTGGGCGGAGCATCTCACAATGGGATGATGTAATTTCATGAGCCAGGCAGTGAGACTTGATGGCCCATTAGCAGAAGGTATCTCCCTTGGAGGGAGTTATCAGGGATGTGTCACAAAAGAGACAAAGAACACTGCCCCACCTGATTTTAACAGATGGTGAGAGAATACACACGTTTGGTTACATCTCACATTGTAACCTAAGACAGAGGCTTTCACTGTTTGGTAAATCCCGTGGGAATGCCAGTGCTGTCCATGGGGCCGGAGTGATACAGGGCGCTTGGAATTTTAAGAATTAACTATTGATCACGGTATTGCTAGTGTTCCTGAATTTTGTGGCTGCTTGCTAAACAATACATATTGCTTGCTTAACATTTATTGCGCTTGCCAAGCAAAAGGGAGGATGTAGGACCACGGACAAGGGGTAGAAACCGTGACCAAAGATCCTGCTTGGACCCTGAAACCAGCCTGAACCAGCTCTGAAGTTTGCACTTGGGCCAGGAACACAAGGAGTCTGTGCAAGAAGGCGAGGTAAAAAGTCCAGCCCGAGGAAGACTACTTACTTTATCTGAGGAAGACCTTTACTTCATCCCAGAGACCCCGGCCCGCGACCACCGGGCGGCACTGATATGTTAACGACTTTAGAGCTAATTATAATACAAAGTGGGGATAGGCAATGAATATGTATAGGTGTATTTTGTAATCTGACGCATATGTAGCTTGTAACTGGACAAATATTAAGCCGAGTGCCGCTAAAGGCGCTCATGTCTTTAGAAAAAAGATCCCCCGTGCGCCTCAGCTGATTAAAACATACCTACTTTGCAACTTTCGAGTTGTGGAGTCTTTTCCGCGTATCAGGAGTGAGGGAAGTGATTTGGATGAGGAATGGAGTAGGGCAACCTCTGGAGAAGATCCTGCGTGAGGCACTGAAGCTGTGCCTCCAACCCTTTACAATACCAGTAGTGCAGAAACCCAAATAGCACCAAGAAACTGTGACGATTATTTCTGGGAAGGAATTGTTCCCTGTGAGGGTGGGGAGGCCCTGGCACAGGGTGCCCAGAGAAGCTGTGGCTGCCCCTGGATCCCTGGAAGTGTCCAAGGCCAGGCTGGATGGAGCTTGGAGCAGCCTGGGCTAGTGGAAGGTGTCCCTGGCAGGGGGTGGAATGGGATGAGTTTCAAGGTCCCTTCCACCCAAACAACTCTGTGTTCTGTGATTGCTTAAAAATGTGAGAGTTGGTACCTGAAAGTGGAAGGGTGGTTTTTATTAAATGTTCATTGTAACCCCCTTGTCTGCAAAAATCAGATATTTGGTATGCACTTACCAGCTCCAAAGTGCTGATGAAACTTCTATGTGATTTAAAAAGAAATAAGAATGTAATTTTGCATTCTGAATTGTGCTGCTGGTGACAGCAGTCAAATGACAGCCTTTCAAGGGCAGGAGCAGGGATAATCATCTTGGTCAAATTACAGTTTTAATTTAAGAAAAACTTCTTTCCTTACTGAGAATATTATCATGCATATTTTCATTTTATTAGTTTATGTACACAACTACTAAGTTATTTGCGTGTTATAGGATTTTATTTTGTACTTAGCAAATGAATGACATCCACGCAATTCTAGATTTAATTTGATCAATATTTAATGAATTATAATTATCATTACAACTCAGAGTTTTGCACTGCTGTATATTGGTGCATAATGTTTAATCAAGGGGAGAGAGAAACTAAAATATAACTGGAAAACAGCTATCAACTTTATGTTTAAGAAATGTAGTGGGATTATTAACTAAATTACAGCGGTCTAATTTAATAATTTTCCTAGTTACAGCTTTAAGATTGAATTTCAAGAGCATTTTGCTAATTTATATTTTTAAATGCCTGCAATATGTATTTAAAAAAATACATACACAAAGAGCAAAATTACTATGTGGCATCAGAGTTTAAAATCTCTGCATGACTAGAAAAAATTCCCAGGTGCTCTATATAGGAAAATGGGAATAACAGATAAAAAGGATATCAGCCTATATGGAGAGAACACTCAATAAACTTGGTGTGTACGTTAGTAAGAGCCAGGTATGTAAATACTGCAAGAATCAGCAAAACCATTTAAAGGTAATGTATCTGAAAACAGTGAAATAGGTCAGGAAAATCCATGAAAAAAATCTAAGTTTAACATTAAATCTCTTTTTCCACAAGTTAAAGATTTCTTTTCCTCAGAAATGCAGGTCATTGTTTGAATTTAGTAATATCAACAGGATTTCTCAGTTTTGGGGATTTAAGTAAAGCTTGTGGACTGTGAAGCATCTTCTCTGATACTGCCAGATAGAAACACATGTGTGGACAAAACACATTTAGAAGCCTGAAAAAAGTCTAAAAATGTGTGTTTTATGGAATCATAGAATCACAGAATGGTGTGGGGTGGAAGGGACCTAAAAGCCCATCCAGTGCCACCCCCTGCCATGGGCAGGGACACCTTCCACTAGCCCAGGGTGCTCCAAGCCCCATCCAACCTGGCTTTGGACAATTCCAGGGATCCAGGGGCAGCCACAGCTTCTCTGGGCACCCTGTGCCAGGGCCTCCCCACCCTCACAGGGAACAATTCCTTCCCTTTAGCCCATCCAACCCCTCCTAAATTGAAGTATTCACCATTACCTCCTCTTGTAATTTCCCAGGTTAAATTGGAGCTATGTCAACATTTCAGCCATTCTTGAAATTCTATTCCAACAGCTCATCTCTGGAGTTTTTTCCTCTGCCTCCTGAAGCATCTGAGTTCTCCTGTGATTTACTCTGCATTATAAAGGGGCAAATGATGGAATTCTTAACTATGGTGGAAGGAAACCCTTTTCCCCAATGAGCGCAGCATTTTCACATCACAAGTCTTGATCCTAAACTTGGTGTTGCACATGTTCCATGTGCAAAAGCCTCTGCATTTTTCAGTGGGCCCTCTGTCCTGAATTTAGAAGGGAATTCTCAGCTGAGTGTGCAATTATCACACTTCATAGACACAAAATAAATGCTGTTCTTAGACTTTTTTGAAAACTTTCCACAGTTCTTTATCATTTCTAATTACTTCTAAATAAATTTCAGCCTGCAGCAATGCCTTCTACATCTCTAGAGCTGTGCATGATGTGAAAACACACTTTTCTAAAGCTGTGGCACATCCACGGCTTCCATTTGCAGTCACGGATTTGTCCCAGCGAGGAGCTGTGGGACAGCTCTGTCACCGCACTCTTTACACACTCCTGTCCCAGCCGGTTCCAGCCGGTTCCAGCCGGTTTGCAGCTGGTTCTGAGCCCCCCTACCCCGCTGTCCGAGGGGTGCTGGGGAGCGGCCCGTGGGGACAGCAGCGTTCCAGGGTCCTTTGTGCGTGGGACAGCAGCGTTCCAGGGTCCTTTGTGCCGTGGGGCTGCGTGTGCCCAGAGCCCATTGTGACGCCTGGGGCCGCGCCCTGAGCAGGCGGGTGTAAAAGGGGGCAAAGAGGCCGGGGGTGCCCACTGCCAGGAGAGCAGCTCCGGCAGGAGAGAGCATCTCTCGGGATAGCACAGCGTCACTGCGTGACAGCGATGTCTTCAACTGCGAAGAAAACCACGGGCGTCCAGCCCAAGCAGATGTGGCTGCGCTGCCTGCGGCGGCAGAAAGTGAGGGATGGGGCAGCACGCAGCTGCCTCGGGACCGGAGCCGGGCTTGCGGGCACGGAGGGAGCTGCTGTGCCAGGGCAGCCCTTTGGGTGCCACGCGGCCGCCTGGTGCTCAGCCTCGGCCTCCTCCGTGCAGGGGCACAGCTGCGAGTCACGGGCAGCCCCGCAGGAAGCTGAGGAGCACCGTGACTCCTGTGCTGCCTCTGGCGCGCAGGCGGCAGCAGCAGAGAGCCGGGCAGCGGCCCCGCACAGCCCCAGGGGCTGCGGGCAGGCTCTGCTGCACTCGCTGCGGCGCGGCTCCCGGGCCATCCTGAGCAGGGTGGCGGCTGTGATCCGGCGACGCGGCCAGCAGCCGGGGACACAGCGGCACCTGGATCAGGGCACGGGCTCAGGGACGGCAGCAGCAGCCCCCGCAGCAGGGGCACAGAGCCGGGCAGCTGCCCCGCACAGCCCCTGCTGCGCCCCCAGCCCCTGGCCCGGCCAGCTGGAAGCTGTCGGTGGGCAGGGGGCAGAGACGGCGGTGGGGGCTGTCCTGCCAGAGCCAGAGATTGAAGAGAGGAAGACTGGGCAGTGGGTAGGAGACTTGGAGAAGAGAGGCCCCCTGTGAGGCCATGCCTGGCATGGGCAGAGCACGGGAACCTTCACCCGTGCACCAAGCAGGGCCCAGCTAAACCCCGCAGGACCCGTCACAAGAGGCCAAAGACCACAGGCCCGTTCCCATTAGAGCTCTGCCGCATTCCCAGCCCCTCGCTCTGCCAGCTGGAAGAGCTGGGGCTGCAGGAAGGGCCAGCAGCGATGGCACTCCACAAAGAGCTCGGGAGTGAGGAGAAAAGGAACTACATCACCATCCACACCCTCTGGGTCAACCCTCTCTACCCGGCGCTCTTGGTGGAGCCCAGCTCGCTGCTGGCAGGAGAGGCAGACGCTGACCTGCCCAGCACATCTCCTGCCCTGGCGGCTCCCACGGACACCCAGCCAGCAGCTGCTGCCCTGGCCAGAGCTCCAGAGGACCAGGAGCACCATGTGTGTCCCACTGGCCAGGCACAAGAGGCGGCAAAGACAGCAGCTTCTGCTGCCTCTGGTGCGCAGGCAGCAGCAGCAGGGAGCCGGGCAGCTGCCCCGCATAGCCCCTGCTGCCCCCCCAGCCCATTGGCCAGGCAGCGGGAAGATCTCGGGCAGGGTCAGCAGAGGTACAGGGCGAGGAGGGGTCCCGCTCCAAGGAGCTCAGCTCTGCCTGCAGTGGGTCAAGCCTGTCCACAGAGTGGGCTGAGGACACAGAGCTGAGGTGCAGCACTGAGAAGGAGAGCACCTCAGGGTCCCTGTCATCCGACTCGTGGCCAGAGAGCACAGAGCTCAGCGGGATGGCTGGGGAAGAGAGCGGCTTAGTGCCCCTCCCGTACGAGGCCTGGGCAGAAGACGTGAGCTGCAGTAGCGAGGAAGAGAGTGCCTCGGGGTCCCTGCCATGCGAGTCACGGGCAGAGAGCCGGGAGTCTCGATCCTGCCCACCCACAGAGGATGGTCTGGATCAGCCGGAGGAAGCTGCAGCTGTCCCCGTGCAGCGGCCGTCCCCCTTCAGGAGGGCACTCAGGGCCCTGTGCCGGGCATTCCAGAGCCTCAGACGCCTCATTCCAGTGCTCCAGCCATAGAGGCCATCCCACCATGGCTCCACGCTGCCGATGGAACGGCACCCACGGAGGCAAAGCAAGACCCAAAGCAAGTCAGGGTTCTGGTCACAGTAACCCTGACTAAGGCATCGACATCTCCTACAGTGACCTGGACAAGATGATCGAGGGCACCCTCAGTCATTCTGCAGACAACACGGAGCTCAGTGGCAGTGTCGATCTGCTGGAGGGCCAGGAGGCTCCTGACTGAGGTGCCATCGTAGCTGTGCCTCAAGAATTGGAGGAGCAAAACTAGGAGATTTTGCTAGAGTAAAATTTTGTAGGTGCTAGTAGTGGTAGATGTTAGAAATGTTCTCTGTTAGAATTTAAAATAACGGGATATTAAAGTGTTATAATAGCAGGTGCCTCAAGAATTTAAGGAATAAAATTAGGAGAATTAATAGAGTTAAGTTGTATAGTTGAAAGTAGGGGCAGGTGTCAAGAGACCTCCCTGCTAGTACTTAAGATAAGAGGATAAAGGCCATCTCATGCCTTCCATTCCTGTTTAATCAATAAATTAAAAACGGGGCTCAGCATAGGCAGTGACATAAGAAAGCCAGGGTTTAAGGTGAAATGTTCTGAAGGTTTAAACTAGACATTAGTTTGTGAAGAGAAGGGGTAGGAAGCTCTTTGTTTCTGATAGATAATCTTATTCAGCACTTGGCCTGGAATATGTTCCTCTGGAATACGTTCCTTAGGCAGTGGAGCTGTAGCTGTTGCTCAGTTAGAATGCATTAGATTTAGACAAGATGCTTTTGTTGCAATAAAATGATTGAATAAAAGGATTGAAGTGATAAATCAGAAGTGCTTGTTGTTTTCATTGCGCTGTAGTCGTTGATCTGGGGGGGAAATCCTGAAGCCCGAAGCCTTTTGGTTCTGGGGTGTTGCAGCGTGTGCTGTGTGGGGCAGAGGAGAAAGGCGCTGCCTGGGCCGGGAGGGGTGCGGGGACACCAAGTCCTTGTGACTTGTGGCTCAGGGCGGTTGTTTGATGCAAAAGCCCCTTTTTTGGGTGCAGTTCTCCTGGTCGAGAGCTGCCCTGGTGCAGAGATGGTTCTGTAGGATCTCTGCAGGAAGGAGTGCTCTCAGCCATGGCAAGGAGATTTTGCACAAGTCCCTGTTCTGCAGGGAGCAGCCCCCAGGCCGTTTTGTGGAACTCCTTGTGAGGCACACAGGGATTTTGCTGCCAGGACATTGGATCCCACTCGCTGTGTCAGGTGCCCCCAGAGGTGCTGCAGCACTAAAATGCATTTGCCAATGCAGCTCTTGCTGCCTCAGTGAAAATGTCCTGAGACAACGAGCCTGGGAGGACACGTGCTTGGCAACAGCCATTCTGCAGCTGAAACCTCCAGGATGCCACAGTGTGCCACGCTGGACACTGCCTGTCCTTGGGGTTCGAGCAAAGCAGATGCTTGGTTTGTCTGTGCAGTCTCCGGCTCCTGCTTGCTCCCAGATGAGCAATTGCCAGGAGATGTGTGCAGAGCTGCCTGGGCTCCCTGAGCAGGCCTGGCAGGGGCTGCAGCACACGGGGTGGCAACGCAGCCTTGCGAGGCTGTGAATGTCTTGGTGCTCGGCCAGAGGGGGAATGGTGTGGGCTGAAAGGCTCCGTGTTTGCCAGGGTGTGCCAAAGGAACAGGGAAAATCCTCCTGAGCTCAGGCAAAGGGGACCTGCAGCCCACTGAGGTGGCTGCTGAGCACCACTGGCACCAATCCGGTGCTAAGGAGCTGAGTCACAGAATCCCAGAATCCCAGACTGGTTTGGGTTGGAAGGGATCTAAAAACTCATCCAGTGCCACCCCTGCCGTGGGCAGGGACACCTTCCACTAGCCCAGGTGGCTCCAAGCCCTTTCCAACCATGGCCTTGGACACTGCCAGGGATGAGGGGCAGCCACAGCTTCTCTGGGCACCCTGTGCCAGGGCCTCCCTGCCCTCACAGGGAACAATTCCTTCCCAATAAACCATCTAACCCTGTCATCCTTCAGCTTCCTGTAGCTTTCTGCTATAAAACAAGACTTTTAAAATATACGGGTATGGCTTTTGGAAATTGAGTTTATTCTGTAATAAAAAAGCAATAACCTTTTTGTTTCCAGATATTTCTGAAGAAGATAACTCCAGACTCTTCTCCTTTGACTCAATATCTGAAGCCCTGAGTTAGTTACAAGTGGGTTGGTGCAACAAACGTGTGGCTCTACAGTGTGCTGCCCCTTCAGAGTTGTTTGTGTTTGCCCTTCCTGGGCTACTGCACTGACCTGAAATAGAGACAGAGATGATCTTCGCTCACACGCTTGTGCCTCTCTTTTTATCTGTCAGGGACTGGTAACTTTTTTTACATACAGAAGTTCCGTTTATTATCTGTCTTTAAACTACTGCTTTTTTACTTCAAGTGTAAAGCCAGGTGATTTCAGGCTAAATGTAAGTTCCAAGATTTTACCCATGAGGGCAGTTTACCTTGGGAGCAACTTGTCCTGGGATGTGGTGAAGCTTGTGCGACATCGTTAGACCAGAACTGAATGTGTGACTCATCTATCAACACCTGTGTGAGCTGAAGGAGGGGTTGTGGTTGCAGGGAAGAAATTGCTGAATGAAATTCTGTGGTCTCCGGGGCATGTGAAGCCCCATTTGGGTTGTAAAAATGAGTCCACTCGGGCCTTAAAGCCACAATTCCGCCACCAACAGAGACATGAACTCAACAACATTGTCTAGTGGTGGTGCTGGCTTGATGATTGGACATGATGATTTTAAAGGTCTTCTCCAACCTTATTGACTCTGTGATTCCGTGATCAATTCCTGCTTTAATTCTTGTGTATTAGGTAGAACAAGAGAGTGAGGTGGGGGAATTTGTGCTGGAGAAGCCATGGAGAGGAAAGCTGTGTCCATGAATTGTTCTTACTTTTTTTCTGAGTTTTTTAAAGAAAAATTTCTTGTGTTTTATGTCTAATTAGAAAATTGTTTGTGGCCTGGAAGTGAATGTGTTGTGGTAAAATATCTGTGTTCAACACTGTCAGTTACAGCCAAATGAAAATGAAAGAATTTTGGGCTTAATAATAATTTTCCTTGTTTGAAGATATTTGTTGAGGTAGCAATTTGGGATGCAGTCTGTGGTTCTGGCCACATGTGATGATTTACCACGTTGCAGCAGCCAATTTGGGTTGGAGTCGTGACTGGAGTTATATTCTAGCCTTTTAAAAGTATTTTGCTAACAAGAAACGAAGAGTATGATAATTTAAAAGCAAAAGACAAATAACACCCAAGCCTAAAATGTTTATCTGTGTAAAGGTTTTACTGCAGAGGAATTGTACAGCCCAGCCTCATTGAGCAATTTCAGGACTGGACTCCTAATTTGTTTATTTTTGTCATAAATCATGTTGTTAAATAATGCACTTGTGTTCTTCTTAGTTTCTAGATATAATAACATTTTTTTGAAATGGATAAAAATGCTTAAATTCAAATGTCATTAATGTATGTAAAGCACAACTTCTGCATCTGACGCTATTCATCACACCCCAAATTAATCATCAGGGACAGAACCCAATAGCTCATTTCAAGCAAAGGCCAATAGCTCTTGGGGAAATTAAATCATCTTTCAGAAATATTTCATTCTGAAAAGCTAATAATTCAATGGAAATGGATTTTTAGAAGAAAACCTGAGTGTGTTACATAATCTTTCTGTAGGGTTCTCCATCTCATACATTAACATTTCATGTCACATTTTAAAGCAGAATTTGTTGAAAAATAGTTTACACTGTTGTGATGAGCATCACAGTCCTTTCATATGTCTGAAGTGATAATAATATCATTAGGGAACTCAAGGGAACATCACTTAAATCTGATTGAAACCGAGACAAACACAAAGCAAGCGACAGATACAGAGCAGGAAATTCTCATTTTTGCAATGACACTTTTATCTCATCTCTTCCCTCCCCCGTTCTACTGGAAAAGGGGGTGTCCAACCACTTCTACAAAATACTGTGCAGTCTGCTGTTCTCTGCCCCTCCCCTCCTGGTGTGACAACTTAATGGAGAATGAAAAAGGCATTAAAAGCCCGTTTATTTTTAACTTTGATCCTCTGGGTAGTAGATAGCTCATGGCTATGGAGAGAAGGAGGAAAGGAAGGACCTGCACCCTGTCCTGATGGGAACAGAGGAGGTCATGTCCTTGGAAGGGGGAAGGCTGGTTTGGGAATTTTTTTATTCCAATAAGTGTTTAACATTCTTGCCCCTTGACATGTATATTGGCCACTTTAAAATAAACCTATAAGAGATTTGTATTAATATTGTTATTTAATTATAATATTGTATTACATTAATTATAATACTGTATTATTATTATTTAATTATAAAACAGGTTCAGGTTTGCACTCTGAAAGGAACAGACTCTGTTCCCCCTCCATGTGTTGGATGTTCTGGTTTCTGGTTCATGGTACTGATGCCTTTTCCTGGTCTTAAAACCAAGAGTCAAACGCAGTTAGAAGGGAAAAAGGGATTTTACCTCGGTATTTATTTTAAGGATCCTTAGGTGCACCACGTCCAGGTCGAATGCACCTCCATGCACACCGCAATGCACCCCCAAAAGATCTGGTATCACATTATAGGTGTTACTAATTAGCATATCTATCAAAGATTCCCCAATGAGAGGCTGAAGTGAGCCCCCCTCCCCAAGGAACCTTCCCCTGGATGTTTCTATCTCAGTTTACAAAATGTGTTCTGGAGAGGACCTTGGGGTCTGGGGCACACTGATCCCTAACTATGAAACATCTAAAATGTTCAGTCTCCCAGCTTGACAAACAAGTCCAAGAATGTAGGCAAAAAGGACTAAGAATACAGAAGTTGTGAAAAGGTATAAAGGGGTTTAAAAGAAAAGGCAAAAAATCATCATGGCATCAGTACTTTCAGGCTCTGCTGTCAAAAAGTTTGCAGTGAAATCTTCCCAACACTAGGGTGGTTGGAATGTCCTCCAACGACCAAAAGAGGGGTTGTTTTGTAAGTTTTCAGAATGTGTTTTTTTTCTTTACTGGGATTCTCTAAATACTTGGAGGTGCAAGAGGTGTGACCATCAGCAGGGCTTACCCTTTGGGGGTCCTGTGTCCCCATGTCACCCCGTGGGCTGCTCAGCCCATAAAGGAAGGGGAAGCCCGGCTCTGCTCACGCCTGGAGCTCCACCCTGCACCACAAACAGTGGGCCCCATGCTCATGAATCTTTTCGGATCAGTCCCAGCACAGGCATAACTTAATCCGTATGTTTCGTCCAAGTGACATATTAATTATTGATTATGCCTAATGAATATGCTAATGGACAGGATTCCAGAGTTCTTGCTGCCCTGCTGTGCTCTCCAGGCCCTCATCCATTTTTAAGAGGTGTCTGGAGGAGACAGCATCTGGGCCTACGCCAAGGCTCCATAATGAAGGCCACACACAGAGTTCAAGGGCTGGCACTTGTCCTTCAGGGAGAGCAGCAGAAACTCGTTCAGTCTGACAGTTGTTCTTGAGATTTGAAATTAGATTATTCACTCTTTCCCAGTGTAAATGGGGGAAGTTATTAGTGCTTTTCCATTCGGCGGGGGATAAGGTGTGACCTCATTTTCCACTTCAAATGAAGGGAGAAGGGGAGAAAAACAAGTGGAAAGAAGTTCAGCCCAGTGGTGTAGTCGATAATATATTAAAACTGAAGCACTCCTTCTGCCTGCATTTGCAATGAGATTACAGAAGCTGTCAAGCCTCTCTATCTTCTTGCTGGCTTTCATCCTCAGGTGAAATAACAGAAAGGAAACAAAGAGTTCCTCTGGCGAGGCCTTGACTGAGGGTTTTGAATGCAGCCTCAAGCAAAGGCTGGTGCTTAAATTGCTTCACTCTAAAGTGCCCTGGGTGCTCTGGAGTGTCTGTAGGGACCTCAGCGGGTGCTTTCATAAAGCTCTGTGGTTGGAACCGTTTATACGATAGCACGTATTAGAACAGGGACAATTAATGTAATAACAGAGATGGAAACGGGAATAGTTTGGTGCACCAGGCTCGGAAAAAAGTGCTATTGTAATCCTTTACAAACAGGAGACAGAAGTGCATCTTGAGAACATTACCATGAGCACTCGTGAACGGATAAAATATCAACCTTGAAGGTATTAGATTGCAAAGAAAAAAGCCCCTTTTCTGTTTTTTGAACACAATTATTTAACTTCAGCAACTGTTATTTTTCTGTTGTTTTTCAAGTGTTAGCGGGCTCTCTCCAGCACATCAGAAATTAAACGATGCTGCAGCTGCAGGCCAAGGCTCCACAAGAAATCAAATAGTACCTAAAGAGAAGTGCCACTAAAGACTTGACTCCAAAGCACAGTCTGGGTATGAATGAGTGAGTAAAGGAGTGTTAGAAAAAGGCCATGGCTCCGAGTCACTTTCACATTCAGTTTTTTCTTATTTATAATTCTATTTCAAAATTCTTTGAAGAGTTTGGAAGAGTTCTTTGGTGGGGATTAATTCAGTGAAATGTCAAATTCATCTGTGAGGAACTGGGATGGGACCATGACTCAATCATTCATCATGATTTTTAACATGTTTTTATGTACAAGTTTGTTTGTTTTAAGGTTAAATTTTAGTGTAAATCAAAGCACTAACGTTTAGCATAAACTTGAAGAGAGATTTTCCCCCAAAACCTGGAAATGCAGCTGACAACACCTGCTGGAGATCTCCACAGTGTGTAAAAAGGGAAGTTGTGTTACTATAAAAGAATATAAACAT
The DNA here is from genome assembly GCA_014706295.1 of Lycocorax pyrrhopterus obiensis. Classification (NCBI taxonomy): domain Eukaryota; kingdom Metazoa; phylum Chordata; class Aves; order Passeriformes; family Paradisaeidae; genus Lycocorax; species Lycocorax pyrrhopterus. The sequence continues at coordinate 28,316,712 of JACSVZ010000013.1, forward strand.
AATCACAACAAAATCACAATTTTTTTCCTTAGCAGGAGCAGATAAAATTCCTCTTTCAGCCAGGGATAAATAGTTCTTATTGATCCATCAGCTGTGCAACAAGAATGTTGAGATGAAATAGTTTAAACTGCCCTAAGGTTATTCTACTGTTCCCTAAAACAGTAGAATAAATTGTGTAACAGCAGGCTTTCTTCTTCAGAACTAACAAAGAATCTAAATCGTTTCATAGAATCCCAGGATGCAGAACATCCTGTGTCTTCACTGACTGGAGGTACTCTTCTAAAGAGCATGAAGATTTGTTCTTAGGGATTTGTGTTGAAAAAATAGGGATTGTCCTTGTTTCTGGAGCTGGATACCTTAAAAAAAGGCTGTCCTGGAAGGTTGGGGTGAAATGCTGATTGTTTTTCTTTCTGCTAATCACAGAGGCACTGAGTCACTCAACACCAGCTGATGAAGGAGCCTCTCTACCCTCTGGATATTTGCTTTTGTATTTTTTTTTCCTCCCCAGAATTGAAAGTGGGATATAAAAAATGGATTGCCAGAAACTGGTAGCGTGGGCAGAAGTAATACAGAAGGTGCTACAGTGGATGAAGGGAAAGGCTTCTGCCTCAAAGGTAAACAAGAATAAACTCTGTGTTTCTGCGCTTGCCCTTGGGGGTCAAAGCAATAAATACTCTGTTTTCCTTGCTTGAAGTTTATATTTTCTGTATGAATGTGATTTTGCTTTCAAAAAAAGCCTTAATTCTTCTTCCTTGTGAAAACAAATTTCATCACCAACCCATAAATAATCACAGGAAAAAAATAATAGCAGCCTAATTTACATCTAACCTTTCTTTTTAATGATTAATGGATACTATTTATGTAAACTGTTTCTACATTCCAGCGTGAAATGAAATTTAAATTGCAAATTTTACAGTGGTGTATTTTAACTGGTGACCCTTTCCCCAGTCACAAATTAAAAAAACCCAATTACATTTGTAATAAAGATGCTAATGCATTTCTTGTTTTTAGGGCATGTAAAGTTCTTGCTGCTGGCAACTTTCATTCTCCCCGCTGATGAGCCACTAAAAATGTATTTTCCAAAGTGCTCCAAGATGTGTGGATGTGGAGGAATTCTCAGCTCATCCACTCCGTGGCCATGGCCACGTAAACCTGTTGAGGGCTGTGTTGTCCACGATTTCCCCTGGACAAGGGCAGCCCTAGGAAGGAAGGTGGGTTCTCCTCCCCTTTGAGGCACTGAACTTTCACACAAGGGGCCGAAGGGCTCCAGGGATTACTTGGTCCTTGGACACTGCTGTGGAAGGTGCTCCTCTCTTCCTGCTGCGGGTTGGATTGTCCTTCATGCAGGCCTGTGGGAATGGCCAGGAGAGGAGCCTCCAGGTCCCTGGGGTCTGGCTCTGCTCTGTTCTTTGTGTCCCACAGAGCTTTGGATTGAGGATCTCAGAGGCAATTCAGTTCCAGCCTGAAACAGTGTTTTCTTTTCCTTCCAGTTGCACTCAGGACCTCTTCGGGGATTAGAAGGAGAAGGTATTTCGGTACCTTGCTGTCGCTCTGTTAAAACCCCAGGAGGATAGAGGAGTGGAGAGGAAGGAGCTGAGTGTTTTCCTGTGTCCCATCACACCCAGGACTGTGTCAGCCGTGGCTTTCAAAGGGCAGCAGGCTCTGCACCCCTCTCTGGAAGAGGCTGGTGGCTGCTGTGAGCTTCACAGACCCTCTGGGATGCAATTACAGCCCCAAGGCCCCAGCAGTGTGTCACATCCATTTGGGGATCTGGAAGGGAGTGAGGAGGAGCAGGGACTAGCCAAGGGTGTGTGGGGGAAATTGTGCCAGGACTGGGTGCCCTTTGCTGCCTTAGGGCTGCTGGTCTTGTGAAGGGAGCAGGGGCAGAGCTTTCCAGCTGGATGGATTTTCCTCCCCGATGCAGATCCCTAGAGAGAATCACATCGAAACTACCTGAGAAGTCTTTTTTTAAGGCCTTCTGTTTTGGCAGGTAGGGGAACTTTATTCTGTTTTTGTAGCAACGCACCATTGGAAAAGTGCGGGACTAAATATTGTGTTTGTCTGTGCGTCTGTGGGGGCCAGAGGAAAGGTGGTAGGGACTGAAAAATAGAACAGTTTGCAGAAAGGCAGAGTTTGGGGACTGCATCAGGCTGTTCCTAACAGTGCCAGCAGACAGAGCACTGCAGTGCTCATCACTTTTTGCTGGTCTCTGTGTCCAGCAGTACGAAAATACAGTTTTACCCACAGACTGAGCAAACTCATTCTGTGAAACATTAAATGTGGAACCCCTGGGTGTCGTTTGGAGATCTGCTTTGCAGACTAAAAGAGCAGTTTAATAGCAGGTATATAAACCTCCTTAGCAATGCTTTTGAAAGCTGTGACAGAGATGACCCCAAGGAATCTCAGGCTGTAACTTTTGCAGCACTCAGTTGTTCCTGGCTGTGACAGACGCCTTGGGAAGAGGGAGCACCATTGTGTGGTGGGAATTCACATGACTTAGAGCTGTGCTTAGACTGATCAGGACAATAATTTAACAAGGGAAATCACCTCCCTTTAACCTGGATGGGACCAATTTCTGTGTATCACAGGGGCTAGAACTGGATGGGCTTTAAGGTCCCTTCCAACCAAACCATTCTGTGCTTTTATGATTTTATAATGACCGAGCGTGTTGTTTTCCAGAAACCCCCAATGTGACCTTGGGCACACAGGCTCCAAATCCAGCAGAGCACATCAGGATCTGCATATGCAGTTTCTGGAGTCCAAGTTTTCTGGAGTCCAGGTTTCTGGCAGCCCAGTGTTGGTGTTTTTGCTGGATCATTGGCAGTACGTGACACCCACTCACTGCTTGTGGAACTTTGCTTAGCTCTTATCACTGAATTCAGGAGGCCTGAAATCTCAGGGCTCATTGCAATCACTTCTCTCTGTGACATGATATAATTGCTTGCCCTGACTATTTATTAGCACATAATGCTGCCTTTGTGTTGCCACCAGCCTTGAGCTCTGCTGTTGTGTGGTTTTTAGAGTTCCCTGCTATTGTTCTGGTCAGCAAAAGCCCACCTGACCTTGCCTCTTTGCTTAATAACTCCTTGGGAAGACTAATTTAGTCTGATTTCTCTGTGCTCTCAATGCTATCTTATTATTTTCTGATTTAATTTCTAGCTGAAAGTGTTATGTAGTTACAGCTAAGAGGTTGGGCCCCTTCAGTGATTCATTTTTTGTCATTGTACAGTGACCAAAGCACTCAGCTCAAGCGACAGAATTCACACAAAGCCCGATGCTCTGGCTGCCCTTCAGAGGAGGCTTCTGGGTTCAGATCTTTCTTGACAAAGAGGCACCAAATTGATTTAATGGACTGTTATAACCTCAGCCAAGGCTTCAGATTAGTATAAAAACACTTTTTCCACCCTCAGTTACTTCCCCGTGGAGGTTAGTGGCTTTTACTGAACATGAACTTATTTCTGCTGATATTAGAAGTAACAGGGCTGGGTTTGTAAATGAACATGGTTAAATGGAGTCTATAATAGACAAAAATGAAAGTTTGACTGTTTCACCTTTAATGAAGGTATTCAGGCAAGGTATTACTTAAATTGCTTAAGCAGTTCTGGTTATAATACAGCACTGAAGATGCTGAACTTGTTAGCTTGTTGATTGCGTGGTTGTGTCAGGGCTAATCATGACTGACAAATAATTGAAGCAGTCTTTCTAACTCTATTAAAGCATATATTCCAACAACCACAAAATCCTCATCTGAAAGGCAAATCCTGTGTGCTGCAGCCTACTGAGAATCTTTCCAAGCTGGGCACACAACAAAATGTTTGTTGTGCTGCTAGATGTGAATATTGACTTTTAATTTACGCTTTAAAATGAAAATCAGGAGGGGAGAAAACCTCTTCTGAAGGGTTTTAGTCCTTCTTATTTAAGCAATTATCAGAATATGCTCAAGGAAACACGATGCAAGATCCCTCTTCCGTGACTTAAAATTTACCCTGCTGGGGAAGGGAAGGCTTTGGTGGCTGGTTTAGTTTTGCTTTTAAATGAAATTATTAATTTTGTACAATCTCTTCTGTTGTGAGGGCAGAGAATGAAACCGTTGCCTATTTCTACTCCTTCCAAGTAAATGCCTGCAGGGGCACCTTCCACCATCCTAGGCTGCTCCAAGCCCTGGCCTTGGACACTTCCAGGGATTGGCAGCCACAGCTTCTCTGGGCACCCTGTGCCAGGGCCTCAGCACCCTCACAGGGAAGAAGCTCTTGCTAATATCCCATCTAAACCCACTCTCATCAGTTTCAAGCCATTCAATCCTGTGTGAGATCTGTTTCAGACCTGTCAGGTCAGAAGGGTTACCAGAGGGGGGTGTTACCTGGCCCTTGGTGCTTATCTCCTTGGATCCCGACTTTGGGGTGGGTATGGAGGTGTAACTGCAGGTGTTTGGGGCAGATTTCTTCTGTTCAGGATCTATTCAGGGACAGCGTTGTTCCAGGATGTTCCCTTGGGGACAGTCAGAGCACAGATCTGGATCCTGTGGCTGTGGTTTGGGCACCTCTGGCCCTTCTGCCTCTGCTGCTCCCCCGGCAGCCCGAGCCTGTCCCGCTCCCCAGCACTGCTCAGGGTGCTGTAACGCATCCTGCAGAGCATCCTGGATCTGCCACACGGGGATTTCCTACAGAGGGAGAGATTTTCTTGTGCTGTTCTCAGAGTATAGACTTTAAAACCATTTGCAGCCTGCTGCATTGCTTTTGTTTTTCCCTCTCCTTGCAGAGCACTTTTGAAAAAAAACCCCATCTGCCTTCCTTTTATGTTTTCATGGAATCATGGACTATCCTGGGCTGGAAGGGACCTGTTGCTGTTTTCCCCACGGATGAGTAGAGAAACGACACGAAGTCCAGGCTCAGGGATCAATGGAAGAGATTTAATGAATTCTCAGAAGACTTTTATATGTTAGTTCGCAAAGTGTATTAAGTGGCATAAGGTAATTGGTTTTTGCCATCCACCCCCTAAGGGGATTGGTCAAGTTCTAAGACACACAGTTCTGAGTGTTTTTCCAGTTAGAACCATAACAATTCTACCAAAACAATCCGCACCTGCAAGAAGTTTACAAAACAGTAACATTGTTTTGTCTTGCTTGCATGGGAAAGGCAGAACTCTCACAGGGACCCACCAGGATCATGGAGTCCAACCCTTGGCCCTGCACAGACACCCCAACAATCCCAGCCTGTGCTTGGGAGCATTGTCCAAACGCCCCTGGAACTCTGCAATATGTGGAAAAACCTGCATCACACATCCCTCAGAAGTATTAAGCTCAGGAGTCAAATGCATATGATTTATTTTTATTTGTTTTTATGGTTGTATGTTTTTCTGCCAAAAATAAAATGAAGCTCAAGCAGCAGCTTGTCTTGTGGGCATTGTATTTCAAAAATTTCCGAAGTATCTGAAATAAAAAACATTAACATGAAAAACAGTAGAACAGCAATAATACAATACGTGACATTTAAAAAAACAAAAAGAATCACAGCTACCTCATTTTAGGCCTCTGAAGAACACCTGCATCAGTGAAACAAGCTGGACGGGACTGTTTCAAAAGGATAATTTGGAATGTATTTTGGTTCTAATTAAATCATCCCCTTAATAACTCGGAGGAGGGCTGTGGGTTGTTGCAATGCTCGGTGAGTGGCAGAACTCGCTGTTCCCTTGTCATTTCTAGGCTGGTCTCATTTCAGCTCAGCCTGCCTTATCAGCACGTCAGATGGAAATCAGATCTTGCAGAAGCTGTATTATTATTGTTTTGTTTTTCAGCAGCCATAAGACCTGACAGTTTTCTGACATTTTCAGCAATTGAGGGCACAGACATTGTGGATTGCAATGTTTCTCTGCACAAAAGCTTAATAGACTTGACGTGCTTTTCCATCTCGCCTTGTTTAAGAGGGACACGGGAGCCGAAGTGAGATGTTAACTTCCACAAAGAAAATCAGAATCTGCCACTTTCTTTTTTATCTGCTGGATCAGATCCTCAATTTCCATCAGCTGTCTCCAGTTGTGCTGAAATATGATTGAACATTCATCTTGTTCCCTGGCTTCGGCGTACACCATACAGCACAAGTGACTGCAAATTGAGAGCTTAATACTGGTTGTTACTTTTATTTGCTAAAAAGGTACCAGTTTATGCTTTTTTTGTTCATAGTAGCATAAAACTGGAGTTAAGCATTGCTTAGGCCAAACAAAATGAGATCTATTCAGGCTTTGAACAGCCCAGTTTGGCTCTTTTTCTGTCCTTAGTTTTTGTTCCAGTCAAATCCAGCCTGCTGTAATGTCACATCCTCAGCTCATCCTGGGTTAAAAATGATCCAGATGTTCGGGGCATTTTAACTTTACTGATGCTCTCAGACAAGGCTGTGAAAAGGGGAGGGGGCAGTGAGTCACTGACCCTCCTGGGGGACATTCCTGTGCTGCCCTCAGAATTCCACGGTTTCCCCTTTTCCTTCTTTCTGTGCTTTGGTGCATTTTCAGCAGTTTTAGTGAAAAATTTCACAGCGAGGTGGGTGTTGCTTTGTTAAAAGGATTCATGGTAATGAACATCCTGGCAACTACATTTATTTTGGCAGTTTTTAAAGTACAGCACAGCCTTTTCCTACTGACAGGTCTAATCACATAGGACTTTTCCTTTTGCATTTTCCCAGTGTGGATAGATAAATATGCCTATTGTAAATAGATAAATAGTGCAAGGCTGTATGGACATGATTAGGAGGCAGGACTTGGGCTTTAGGAGCCTTCCACAAGTATTTAGTGAGCTGCACAAAGAGCTTTCCAATTAAACTTTTTTTTTTTGTGGGTCAAGTAGTCTTGAGAAACCTTGGCTAGGAGCACTCAGCACCCAGGCAAAATTCAGCTTTGCTGGACCAACAAGAATATCCCTTAGGGATGCTGAGGGATGGGGTAGGAAGGGTCAGAGGGAAACTGAGGCTGGAAAGAAATAGAAAGAAATCAGTGAGTATTCAGATGGGACAAGAAGGATTGCTGGTGATGCCTTGAAGTGGCTGCCTGAAAACAGGGGCTAGACAAGATTAGGAGTATAAAAGCAGGTATTTATTTGAAGGGCCTTCAAATGTGCACCCTGGGCAGTCAAAAGCCTCCGAGGGGCTCCACCCAAGAGGGACACTGGGTCACGGGTTTTTCACACTTTTATGAGTTTGGTCCATTTGCATATCAGGGTTAATTCTCCAATTACAGTTTCAGGTAGTGATGTAATTATCCCAAGTTTGCTTCCCCCATTCAGAGGCTCAGTTTACATATTTTGGGGCCTGGGACAACAAGGTGTCCTCGAGTCCAGGCCCAGAGAGGGTTTGTTACATTTAACCAGAATGGCAGAACAGTAGCTAACAGGTTATGGAGTCTTAGAGTTACACACTAAACCAGTACAGGGTCTGAAAAAATAAAACCTAAATCCTAAGGCATCGTTCGGACTGGAAGGGAGAAGGAAAGATTTGATATCACTGCTTTCTGCCCATGCAGCCTCCCAGTTCTACATCCATTAAGTCCCAGGACTGCAGCCTTGTGCCTCCCTGGATGCTGAGGAGAGATCCAGAAAAGATGATGTTTAAAACCAACAAAAAAAAAAAGGAGGGGAAAAACCTGTGGAGGGAGAGCAAGGAAAACCAGGTGAGTTTGGTGGGAAACTCTGGAGTTTTCCACTCTTGGGAGCTGGTGGGGCAGCACATGGTGGCATCGCCTGGGGAGTTCATCTCGCTGTGGATTTGCTCACTTGTTCTGTTCTTTTCCCAGCAGGAACTGGGATGGATGGATAGCTGTGAGACAGAAAGGCTGAGGCTGCCAGCCCCTTTTTCAGCAGCTAAAGGAGCTGAACTCGTGAGTTGCAAGTTGTGTACTCAAAATAAGGGGGTTGGTCCAAGATGCAAGTTCCTTGCGCACAGTAATTTTACTGACCTCCCCAGGAAGGAATGTAGCCAGGTAGGTTTTAACACACAGAACATCTGTCAACTGTATGTTTGTTTCGTTTTGTTTTTATTGCATTTATATGCTCTTTTAGTACTTCGAAAACTTTTCCTTTTGAAAAGCAGCAAGACTGCATCAAATCCTCTCAGTCTAAGCCTGTGAGGTACTTTACCTGTATGCTGGTTGCTCCTCATACAAAACTGATAAAGAATACTTTTTGGACACTCAAAACATGTACAAATCATCATTTGACTCATCACTGCTATTTTGTTAGTGAATTATGAATCCAGGAGAAAAGTTTTTAGAGCCGGTATCCTGAAAATTCCCATAATGAACTCCCAGGATACAGCAAAGATTGCTGCCAATAATACAAATAAATGTTGTATCAGGCTGTGAATGTGAAATGGAATACAAAATGTAACAACTGAAAGGTTGGGAACGGTTGTTCTTTGGTACCTGGTTTATATTTTATAACTATGGCAACTAAATCAATACTGCGATTCTTTATGCACGGACATTTCCAATCTTGTTATGGGATTCTTATAAAATATTCAGAAAACCAGAGGGAAGACAGTAACTTGAAGGGTTCAGGTTATTTTCTTGGATGTCAGGGGAACATTGCTTGAGAGGATTGAAAAATATCCCAGAGCATTTTTTTCCTGGATGGTGTTTCAGGCAGCTGTGTGCTCAGGGATGGGAATAAACCCGCAGTTTTATGGAATTGTGTTAATCCTGTTGTGAGCAGAGGTTTGTACCCACAATGATCTTTGCTCCTCCTTGAACGAGGCCGTGGGCTGGGGGAGCCACCCCAGCAGGGAGAGGCTGTGGGCTCAGTGGAGCAGACATGATTTGAGCAGGCAGTCGTGTTCCTTGTGTCCCTCAGGGTTTGCACTTGGGATGGCAGCGGAGCTTCGAGGCTCCTGGGGCTGTGTCCACACCACGAGGCATCACCACCCAGCTGGGGCTCACAGAGCTGCCAGGAGGCCTGCACAGTATGCCCTGGGACTGCGCTTTCCCAAACCCCAAACTCTGTCCTTAGACACAGAATCCCAGAATCACTGAGGCTGGAAAAGCCCTCCCAGACCATCGAGTCCAACCCGTGGTTGATCCCCACCTCGTCAACCCAACCAAATCCCCAAGTGCCACGTCCAGTTTTTCCTTGGACGCCTCCAGGAATGGGGACTCCACCACCTCCCTGTTTTTTCCCAATGCTCTTTTTTATCTCATGCATTCTTTCCCATCTTACCCATAAATTGGCTTTAAATATGTGCTTAAACCAAAGCATTTTAAAACGAGCATCTGTGGCTGTAGAGAAGAAGGGAGAGCAAGTTTTCCTGTGAGTGGGAATCTAATTTGTTATCACCTGTCTTAGGTACTTAAGAATATGATTTGTGGCCTACATGAAAAATGGAGTTGTTTCATGTAGTAAAGCTCAATTTTGTACTTCAAAGAGCTCGTAATTTTGTAGCCGCTTCTCAGAATAATAGAATTTCACTTTATTCGATTATTTATGTCTTATATTTGAGCTTCCTCTTTAGTTAGTAAATTAAGTTGTTTTATTTATTATTCTGTTAAACAGAATAATTTTATTATTTCTATTTCTATTAACTCCAATTCTTTAACTCAGGAGGGGTTCCTGGGGTCATCTTCTCCTTCCCTCACTCTCCTTCCCTTCACTAATTTTGAAGTCACTGTAGCTTTCTCCAATTCATTATGCTTTTTATTCTTTATTCCTTGTTTCCAAGGATGGAAACTCCACCACCTCCCTGTAAAAGCATGAGGCACCCATGAAACTCTTGGTCCAATTCTTCTCCTGAAGAGCTCAGCACAGCACTAAGGGGGTCACAGAAACCTCTGCCTTGTACCAAGGAGGGTTAATTTTGATGGACAATGCAGTTCAGGGGAGATAAGGCAGCTAAATATGATTTATATTGCAAAATTAATCAGTTTATCAACGAATTGAGTGACCTGTCACATGGAAACTACTTGGGTTTTTTTGGAGAGTCTATAAAGGACTTCATGGAGGAATTTATTAAATCCTGCATTCCTGAAGAATATGCCAAATCTTTCCCCGCTTTTTCCAGGCAGAAATACTTCTTTAGGAAATGATTCATTATTCCTTAATGCTTTCTAAAAAAAAACCATCGACATTTTCATCCAGAGGGAGTCTCTTATTTTGCCTTTTGGGTGAAAGCACTTAGCCATGTGCACATGAAGCTTTAAAAGCTACGAGCCAGGCCCGCCCCACATGTCTGCAACAGCTGTGATTTTATTCCTTTCGTTTTCAAGGCTCCATCTCTTTGTCTTCTCTGTGGCAGCCTGGTCACTGTTTTCATATCTTTCATATCAAGTCAGTGTTATAAATTCAGCTGTTCCATCTGGAACTGTTTCTCTCTAAGGAAAGCAGAGAGTCTGACAAACTCTCACGGACTCCAAGGATGCAGGAGTTATGGAATCCTTATATATGCAAAATATAGGCAACAAAATTTTAAAACTGGGACTGTAACTCTTTGTTTACAATTAGGACAGATTCCAGTGCAAGGAAAAATCCTGGACTTTAGGATAGACTCTTTTTCTTTGATATTTGAATAACTATTATTTGCCCTTTCTTCTCCTTGCCTTTATAGTTTCAGGAAAATCATGTAGAAAGGTAAGATGGGTAAAGAGGCTGGTGGTGTTTTCAGCTAAAGACCAGCGTCCACAAAGGGGTTTCAGATGTGTTTTGTGGATAAAATAAAATAAAATAAAATAAAAATTTACGAAACATGTTTAGGCTTGATCTAAATGAGGTTTTGGGTAGTCAGGTGAACTGTGGATTTTCTGATCTCCATCCAACCCCTCTTGTCTTTGGTGTGTTTCATAAAGAATATGTTTTGCTTTATCAGACCTCTAGATTTGATCAATTTGTGCTGGTATTGATGCAGAAATGAAGCCACTGCCCTACAACAGGTGTTGCAATAAAATACCTGTGGCCAGTTCTCTCTGCACTGACTTTCCCTTCATCTGAAGGGCTGCTGTTTTTATATTCCGTGTTTTTCACAGGATTAGCTCTGGTTGCTGGAGTGGTTTCAGCTCGCTGCAGCTCTGGCAATTGCAGTCCTTGGAATTAAATTACAGAATTTTCTGCTGTGAAAGACACAAAGGCTATGCACTGCTTTGTTTTTGAGCAAAATATAAATAACACTGTGCTAAGCACAGGTTTGTTCCGCTGCAGACGTGAAGGTCCCAGAAAAATCAAACCACCCAAACTCCTCCACGCATCCCATATCAGGATTTCATTCTAGGACAACTTCTTTCTGTAACTTCTGCTTTTGGGAAGCAGGAGGCCTGAGCAGCAGTGTGAGTTCCACATCTCAGCTGTGAGAGTGGCTCAGCTCCTTTGCACTCTGCTTCCTCCCTGGGCCTTGCAGGAGTCAGCATTTCAGAGAAAAGAAACCTCACCCAGTGCCTTCTTTCAGGTAATGAGACCTAATTTGGATGCCTGTTAAAATTCTGAGTCTTTGCCACATGGCAGAAGGCTTCCAGTGCCAGTGACTGTTTTTTTCATTGAGAATTAATACCATAAGATTTTAAACAATGTTTCATTCAGACACTGTTAGACTTATTACAGAACATAATAGAAAACTCCAAACAAAAAAAGAGCACTATCTAAGGTCGTTGCTGTAGTGTGATTGCTTCTAATTTCTCTTTATTTCACAAGGTCTTTGCCCTTCAGATCCCGTGAAAGGTAGAACAGGATTTTATATGTACTTTATTATGTTCCCTTAAAAAAACTCCAAACCCAACTGTCTTCCCCTGAAATGAATCTAGACAGTGTAAAATCCTTTCTGTGTGTTCTCAGTAATGAAAACACACTTTGGAGGAATCCTTTGCTTCTCTTTTCCAGGTGTTTGGTTGATATTTTTGGGTTTGTTTCTCTTTATAGCTGTATTCATCCCATATGCCTTAAGTTTCTGGGGTTGTTCAGCCTGGAGAAGTCTCTAGGGAGACCTCAGAGTGCCTTCCAGTGCCTAAACGGGCTCCAGGAGAGCTGGAGAGGGACTTGGGACAAAGGATGGAGTGACAGGACAACGTGGAATGCGTTTAAGTTGTGGGAGCGTAGGTTTAGGTGGGATATTGGGAAGAATTTGTTCCCTGTGAGGGTGGTGAGGCCCTGGCACAGGGTGCCCAGAGAAGCTGTGGCTGCCCCTGGATCCCTGGGAGTGTCCAAGGCCAGGTTGGACGGGGCTTGGAGCAGCCTGGGCTAGTGGAGGGTGTCCCTGCCCATGGCAGGGAGTAGGATGAGGTCTTTGAGGTCCCTTCCCACCCAGACTATCCCAGGATTCCATGATGGTTTATATGCTAAAAGGCATTTCTGGGAAGCTCTCAAAGCCACAGTATATTTAATGCATATCGAGCTCATCAGGATTAGATTTTCTCCCTCTCTTTAAATCATGGTTTGCCTTGCAAGCTTTTATTGTGTAATATTTTATGTTTAAACCCAGCCTGATTCCCTCAGGAGCCCATTCATCACGGCTGGCTGTTATCACAGTGCTGTAACTTTGCAGCCAGACTGGTTTGCCAAGTTGTCACCTTTGTTTGTCACGTAAATGCCCCGAAGGTGGTGGCACCCATGGCCTGAAGACAAGAAAATACAGAGTCTAAAGAGCCCATCCAGGAGCAGGACACCCCATGGCTTTACAACTTGGAGTAGCTGTGCTGTGAGAGCAGCAGGTTCCTGGTCTCATGAATCTTGTTAAAGATACTTTTAGCAGCAAAGGAAGCGTTTATTTCCACCATGGAAATTACTAATAACGTTTGGATATTTATTCACAGTAAGGAGTATCTTATTTACTGCAGTGCTGAACTGGCCAGAGTTTTATTGTGTCTTAAAACATCAACTAAATAGGTACCAAAAAGTGAGACTCAACAGTGTAATGATCAAAGCTTTTACATTTTGAATTTTCTTGGGAAAAGAAAAATCTTTAAATAGTTTTAAAAAATAGAGGTTTTCTGTGTATCTGAGTGCTACTGACCTGAGACAAACCCTGCATTGGAAAGGAATGACTGGAAACTTTCAAACACATCTTTGGAGTGAATAAATACTGAGATTATTTGAAGAACAGTGTTAGTTAGTTAGAATATTCTCTGCTGGTTTTTCCTGATGCTCAATAAATGCTGCCCAGCCAATAATTCCTAGACAGCAAGGATACTGGTGGCTCCTATTGGCTACGCCGCACTTCAGGAGTAAAGAAGCTGTATTTAATTATTATAATCTAAGTTAATATTAGTATTTATTTGATTATTTAATACTTTTAAACAAGCTTGATCACAACTCTTGCATGAGATCATAGGGTCTTGGAACTCAGTAAAAGGGATTAGAAGGTAAAACTGCTCAATTTAAGTGCTACTAAAACTGCTGCCTTGTTCCAACTTTTTGTATTTTGGTTTTTTCCTCAAAACTCATCCTCAGCAAAGACAAAACAGAGTACTTGAGTGATAAAACCAGAGCACTCCAAAGATGTGTTCAAGTAGCAGGCAGGTGCTTCCCTTTATTAATATATGGAGCTTGTCAGAAGCACAAGACTACAAAAATTGGCTTACTTTGATGTATTGAACTGTTTAAGAGAAATATTATGCCAGCAATTTCCCGTCCCTTGGCCTCAGAAGAAAGTGTCTGTCTGATGTGGCTCTGGGAAGAAGGAGAGGCTCCCTCACAGCTCCAGGAGGCCATGCCTGAGGAAGTTTGGTGGATGGACGTGAGCAAATCTGACCTTTCTTTGATCTTTTCTAAACGGGGGTAAGAGATCTTTGCAAAGAATGATTTTCCCACCAATCCAGTATTAATGGGAGGAATTCAGTCTTTGAGGTTTGGTCAGAGTGGGTTATTCCTATGGATCTCCTGCACTTCCTCATCCACAAGGTCGAGTAGCTCTGCCTTCTGTGAATTGTCCAACATGGAAAAGATCATCCTGTTCCCCAAATAATGCCTTTTTCCTGTCCCTTCCATGGGATGCAGTGTGGCTGTAGGTGGTACACATCTCCCCAGCTTCTCTCCCCTCCTGTTCCCCTTCTGACCTTCTCAGTTTTTAACTACTCTGCCACTGGATTGTGCAGAGGGGGAAAATATTGCTGTCTGATGGAATTAAAGTGGATCAAGAACTGTCTGAATGATCCAATCAAAGTGATTAAAAACTTGGAAAGTTGGCCCTGTGCTGCATCTTTGTTGGACTTTGATGGTAAGAACGGAAATTGTAAATGCTTGTTGAGACAAGTGTTATTCATGTTTGCCATTTGTGCCAATTTGCTGGCTGTTCTCCTAATTAATCATCCCTTTAGGCTGCCATTTAGTTTCTGACAATTGCTAACACATGCTTTCAAAACCTGGACCCTACAGACCATGCTGTTTGTGGGTGTCTGAGGGAAGAGAGGATGTGGCCGTATAAATGCATTCCACAGCCTTTGAAATGAATTCCCAAGTGCTTCAATCACTCTTCCCCGCTCTAGGCCAAAACCAAACATTGTTCTTACTGACTGAGATGAGAGTTTCATTTACCAGCGCTGTGATATTAAACTAACCAAGATTCCATTACACAGGGAGTACTGAAATGAAATATGATGGAAATGGAGATTGTCTAACCCTCTGCATGAAATCAGTGTCGTTTGAAAGGGAAGGTGTCCGTGCTAAATATCGTTATCTCTCCACGATGTCAGCTCCCTGCTTGCCTTTGAGCAGGGAAAAAAAGAAGGAAGGGTGATGACCCCCCTTTAGTGCAGCCTCAGCAAACATGAATTTGATTGTACAAACAGGAGGAGTTTGCAGGGCTCTTCCCTGCTGTGTGCAAGATGGGCCCGGCGAGGAACGGACCCTTCTTTCCTGTAAACGTATTTAAATTATACAGTAATTAGCTGAAATTTCTAAATAGACTTTGTCACAAGGACTGGGGCCAGGCAGGACTCACAGGAATGTGTCAGGCACTGCTTTGCAAAGTCAGGCTCCAATTTGCTTTCCCTCTCCTTGTGCTGAGTATCCTGAAGGATTTTCCTGGTTTGTATTGGAGATCATCTCTCCTGGCCCAACAGAAGAAGAGCCTTGATTTCACTTGGGCAGAGCAGGAAATGGAACATTCCCACCTCTGGGTAAATGAGTGCATTGTATAGATATTATCTGTGGTTTGGGTTTTTTCTTTCTTTTTTTCCCCTCCTTGGGTCACTCACAAAAATGAGTCATGAGTAAAGGCAAGGGAGAAGATGGGCTTGAATGTCTCTCCTCAGTTTCTTAGCTAGATCTAACTAAAAATCACCAAAACTCATTGGATTTTGTCCGAAGTCTTGGAAAGCCTTCAGAGTGCTCCTGGTCACTCTCAGTGATTCCGCAGCTCAGTGCACACTTCACTCCTGCGAGATCCGACTCCTAATTTTTGCCTGTATTTCAAAATGCAGTGTATTAGTTATTTTTTTTTAGACCATAACATGTTCTGGGAGGATTTTTTGGTGCTTTCCTGAGCTCTGTCTGGTGGCATTATTCACTCAAATCAATAGGATCACTGATGGGGGATTAACAATGCCAAGTGGATTGTTCCCCTAATTGATTGGCATTGTCATGGAAATGAATGTTTGTTGTGGAACTCCACTCCAGGTGTCTACTCCAGTAGGACAGTTTGGGAAGGGATGGGCTTTTCTGCTGATCCCCTGGGTGTTGACTTGTTTGAAAACCCACAGTTAAAGCCTTGCAGAGGAAATCTAAATGTAACTGAAATATAACTCTGGAGTGTAACATAATGAATGTCGTGGAAAAGCCAAGTTTTCCCGAGTTTCCAGGGAGCAGCTTCCAGCGTGAGGGCTCCTGCTCGATTCACTGGAGCCTCGTTCAGACCACGCTGGTGATTCCTTTAATGCTCAGCACGTGATGATAAATTCTGTACCCAGGAGACTTTCCTCCTTGTGCTTAAAATTTTCTCCGGAATATTTTTTTGAGACAGTATTCTCCTAGAAACCAGGCTCAGCTCGGGTTTACACTGCTTTAACTATTACAGATAAAGATTTTTAATTAGAATATAATGATTTTGTGTACAAGGTACTGATCTGGGATGTGAGAGGCATCGATTCTGCTGCTGATTTCATCGTGGACCTGCTGTTTACTCATAGACTTACTACTTAATTGTGTCTGTGTTTCCTCTACCTTTTTTCTGCCTTGTCTCTCAAAGACTGTAAACGTTTTAGGGATTGGGATTTTTTTCCCTACTGAGTTATATGAAGCAAACACAAGGCGACCCTGATCTCACCGAGGGCTTCAGTCATTACCATGTAACATTTACAATACTCCTGATTAATAATATATTCCAGATGAGCTTCCTAAAGCCCAGCTTTGAAAATTAAATTGGTTAGCAATTTCTGAGATAATTCAGATCTTTAAAAAAAAATATCTAATAAATTGATTTCTCTGTGTTCCTCTGTTGACACTGTGGTGACTCAGCTCCCAGTCCTACAATGACTTCTCTGCAAACCCGAGTGTACTGTTGAGCTGCTTCCCTGATGAGGGGAGCTGCTCATGTTTGCAATGTTAAGTGTATGTGAGCTATTGAGTTACTAGAAAACATAAAAACCCAGATTCTCTTCGTTGTTTCAAAATCCAGATTTGTGTTCTTGCATGCAGATCTTTGCTTTGTGCAGAGGATTTCTGTCTTGTGACCTTTACAACAATGAGTTATTGCATGTACTCTATGTTTACAACCCATTTATACCAGCCCCAAAAGCAGGCATTTTGGGTGAAAATGCTGCCATGTTCTCTGTGTTGGCTGTAGGAATACGGAATCCATGTCATTTCAGGCTTCCTTAGTGTCTTTAATTATGTGCAAGCCAAAAATTAATGAGCCAACTCTCTGCATGTGAAAGAAGTCAGCAGTTTTTGGGTATTTCTGCATGAACACTTCACAGATTCTGACTGAGGTTAGGGAGCTACTGTGCCACAAATTAATCTCATTCTGCAGGGGATGTCTAAGGAAATTAGGTGATTACTCTCTGAGAGTGCCAGTTTCTCTCCAGTGTGAGAAATCTCTAATAGCAGCAGTGTGAGCAACCAGCTCAGATGAACTGCCTGGTGCCGGGTGAGATGAATCTCCTCGTGATGGGCCACGGGGGGAATTCTGAGGGGTCAGGTCTGGGTGCACAGGATGGAGCAGGAAACCTGCCTTCACAGCTCTGGGGAAAGTTTCCTTCTGTGGGAGCACCCAGAGTTTTCTTGCATCATCAGGAAGGGAGCTTCTGTGATTCAAAAGAAAGGAATTTAAAATACTTCAGAGAGTCTGACTTTGCCCTAATTAATGTGCTGTGCTGGGTGAGGCAGGTAAATGTATTTTTGGGTTTTTTTATGTTTATAATTATTGTTTCTGGTCTGGCTGTGGGCAGTTTCCTGAAACCCTGGAAGAACCCTTGTAAATCCCCTGGTGTTGTTTTGACATCAAATATTAGAAGAAAGGTTAACCCTGAATATAACTCATCTACAGAGGTGGGGCTTTGGAAAAAGTGTGCAATTTCTTCTCGAGGGCTAGTACTTGGTGTCAGACTACTTAGTGCAGCCAGAGTCAGGAGAAATAACTTACAGACAACCTGGGAAACGACAATCACACGGGTCTGAAAAGCCCCCAGTACAGGGTGACTTGGTCCGAGTGGCACTAAATGATTTCATGTCATACCGAAGCACTTGCTGTGTTTTGGTGATGCCAATACAAGGGGCCATTGCAAAAGCAGATTGTTTCCCAAGGCAAATTTTTCTTTGTTAATATTTGCTTTCATCTTGTAGGGGAACAAAAAGTTTAAAGTATCTGTAGAAAGCAGAGGCCTTTAAAAGATCAGCTGGAGATCCTGAAACACTTGACTTAGTCTTGTGGTAATCCAGACCTGCCTGCACTGTCTGATATCTCCTCTGAGCAGGGATTTCACTCTTGTGAGATCTGAGGAGCCACCAACCATGGGATCAACTGGATTCCACCAACTGTGGAATCAGCAAGGCTGGGTTACGACTGCGTCAGGTCAAGGTTTGCTTATGATTGTAGGGTAAATCTTTACTTTCCATTGTCCTTTCGTAGAACCACAGAATTGTTTGGGTGGGAAGGGACCTTAAAGATCAGTTTCCACACCCCCTGCCATGGGCAGGGACACCTTCCACTAGCCCAGGCTGCTCCAAGCCCCATCCAACCTGGCCTTGGGCACTTCCAGGGATCCAGGGGCAGCCACAGCTTCTCTGGGCACCCTGTGCCAGGGCCTCAACACCCTCACAGGGGAGAATTTCTTCCCAATATTCCATCTATCACTGCCCTCTGGCAGTGGGAAGCCATTCCACCTTGTCCTGTCACTCCATCTCTTGTCCCAAGGGCAGGCATGGCCTGTGGACATCCCTCCTGGGACACTGCAGCCATTGCTCCGTGTGCTGCTCTTAAAATGCGCCCATGAGAGTTGGCCCCAGGAACAAACCTGACAGGCAAACCGAAGTTTAGTTAAGCTGAAGTGCCAAGTGTCAGCCTGAGGGTAGTGCCAGTGCTTGGAGGGCGTCCTGAGCAGACTGGGAGGCAGCAGGGGTTGGACCAGCTGCAAGAGGAACTACGTAAGGCTGGCATAAGAAAATCTCACACAGCGTTCCCAGAAAACAAAGATAAGGGTGAAATGTCTTAGATAAGCCGTCTTGTCATGACACAAAAGACCTGGAGGTGACCTTAGTTGAAGTTGTTTGGAGTTTTATGCCCTTCCATTTTTCCCAGACTGGTTTACATTAGAATTAAAAATCTCCAGACCAAACATACAACTTTTCTTGGGTCAGATAAACCTGTCCAAGGGTCATCTCTAAACCCAGCTGTGGTTGTTCTGTGGACAAGTCAGGGCTGGGACCTCCTGCCTCAGAGTCTGGTGGCGTGGCAGTGCTCGGACTGACCCCTGGCACGGTGACAAGACCACAGGAGAGCAGCAGCCCCAGGGCTGTCACTGGTGATCACCAGGCACAAGGCACTGAGCAGCCCCAGCGCAGCCCAGCTGTGAGCACGGAACTGGGAGTGCTGCAGCTGGGGAGAACCTGACCTCGCAGAGATTGGCTTTGATTGCCTTAATGGATTTGATGTGTTTTGAGCAAAAATGGTGTTTTGCCACAGGGAAAACACTGAGTTGGAGAATTTCTGCTCAGTGCGATGCACAAGGAGCTTCTTCATTTAATCAAATCCTTGTCAGGCACACTTCACACTTCTCTCACAGCAATTAAAAGAGCCATTTTCCTGGAGTAAGGAAGGCGTTTGGTTAGACATTATTTTAAATATAAAATATGACATGTTTTGTCAAGAGTATCTTTAAAATGACAGTCTTGCTTTATGCTCGATTCTGTCTCTGTGACTGACTGGTGAGAACTGAGATAACTTCTAGGGCAATAATTTAGCATGTTTTTAATTAGTTTGCTATTTGCATCTGATATTTTGCTCAATAAAAAAACGTTAGAAAATATTTTTTTCCTGCAAAAGGGCTACATATCAAAATTCAGACACCAGCACGGAAAGGTGCAGTACATTTATGACCTTGTGTGATTAGTGATCTCTGAATCTAATCTTAAGGTACTTTAATGGACTATAATTATCTACAGTGTATAGTTACTGCCTTTGCTGAGATTGATTTAAAATTGCCTCAGGAGGCAAGTGCTGTGTAATTATCTGATAAGAACTAAACTTGATACTCTGACTGGAAACTTTTGGAAACACAAAAATAAATATAGTTCAGGACAAAACTTACTGCTGGCCAGCTTCAGAAATGAAATCTCTTCTCCCAGGCTGTCTCTGCAGTGACAGATAAAGAAGAAAAGGGGAAAAGCTTACAGCCATTTCCAAGATACCAGCCTAATTCAGCAAACTTAGTGGAAGGTGGGCTTGCCCTCTGCCCATGTTCCTACAGGACCATGAGCAGAAGAGGGGAGGCTGCAGGAGAAAGAGGTGTGAACTCCTCTGACCCAGATGCTGAGACAATAGGTTTTGTATTAATGTAAACAAGGTGCTCAGGAGGTTTTTCCGTGGAAATTGGTGACACCAGGAAGGGAGGGAGGCTTTGCAAACATTCCGTGAGTTGTCTCTGCTGGAGTTTCCAGAAGAACACAACCCCCATCCCAGGGTGACGTTGTCACTGGAGGTGGTGACACCAATGCCAGTTCACAGCTCCACCAAATTCATCCTGTTTTAGTATTTAACACAGGGTGCTGACTGCACTGCTGAGTGTAGCATGGGCTAGGGAAATCAGACATTCAAATACCTGGTTTTTAAAAATTCAACTCTCCTTGCACTTTTCCTGTTATTTCAAATATCCCTGTTCTTTGGACCTACCCCAATTTCAGAGATTCCGTGGGAAGGTAGCTGGAGGAGGAGGAGGATGGAGCTCTCATTAGACTCTCCTCATGTGCTGACTGCAGTAAGAGTTCGGGAGTTCATATCAGATTAATGAGATGTCATCTCAAGGAATGATTGATTTTGGTTTCCTCTAGGAATAGGAAGGTACACAGATCCCATCTGCACTGGGACAAGGAAGAGTGGCCTTCAGGGTGATCTTCAGGATGCTGAGTTCTTGATTTAGGCTTTTTCTTTTCTTTCTGATTGGCCTGGATAGGGCTGAAAAGCTGTGCTTAGGAAAATGGGGTGTCCAGATGGGCCAAACTTTTCCATATTCAATCATGCCTCGCTGTCCAAAAATGCATTGACAAGAATTTGTGCCAGTGGGACAATCCTGGGAAGAGGAGAGGCTCAGTCCCTCTGCCTCTCACAAGCCCACAGTGCGTTCAGGTCCAGTCCTGTGGACAGCCCAGCTCAGTTTCCTGTTCCGGAAGGATGGTGGATAGTGGAATGATGCAAAATTATCCTGGGGCACAAAGGAGGTCTTTCAAACCTTCTCAAACTGTCAGAGATCATTCCCTAACACAAAGGCTGTTGTATCTTCCTCAGTGCACCTCAGTTTGGGACCTTTTTTGGTGAGGAATGGAGACAAATCACCCTGTGGAATGGGAGTTGTTGGTTGCTGAGGATCCTGAAGTGGTTTGATAGTGCAGACAGGAGGCAGTCCCTATGTACTTAATGGAAAGGTAAAGTTCTTCAAGTGGAAGAAGTTGAAAGATAAAAATATGTTGTCGGGAAAATTTGAAAGAGTAAAATGAGGATGGAGTTTGGAGCCTTCCCACCTAAATGCCACTGTGCAGTGATTGGGGAGGAAGGGTGTTCAACAGAGAGGTGAAGGAAATAAAAAGGGTAAAAAGCAACACAAAAAGGGACAAAAAGAGGAAATCAGCTGGCAGTGTGATGTGGAATCTAAAAACACTGAGAAAGAACCACAGCTGGCAACAGGATTTTCTTAGGTAGCTTTGGAAGATGAAACCTTTACAGGCTCACTGGAAGATGGAGGTGATAAAATCTCTACTAGTGACTCAGAAATGGCAACACAATGAAATATTCAGGAAGAGCGACACTCCCCATCACAGTCCACATGTCATCTGAGCGTTTCCAGCTGGGGTACCATGACATCAGCTGTGGATCTAATATGTTATTCAATTAATACAGAATGAGGGGACAGGAATAGAACGATCACGAGAGCACATGGTTTATGGAGATAGACTCTGGACTTGTTCAGTCGTGAGAAGATTACAAATGTAGGTGGCAAAGGAAGTGGGGAGCTTGATACACTTAGTCCTGTAGACATTTGTAAGGCATTTAACCCAGTCTGCTTGACATTCTGTAAAAGAGCAAGTGACGGCATGTCAGGGAAGTTCTCATTAATTGGATTGAAACCTGACTGGCACAGCTCAAGATGTCGCTACCGCAGAACAACCATCAGATTTTTTTCTGATTTTCTCTCCCCATAGCTGAGGTCTGCCTGGATTAGGAGTAGGCAGAAGCTCTTGAATATTTTTATCTAGAAGCAGGGCAAACTCAATGTAGATAAAGCATGGAGATGACAGAGGGCTGATGAAGTGGTAAATAATGAGGAGGCTTGGGAACGATCTAGAAAGCTTGACAAGTCAGCCCACTCAAAATGAGCTTGTTTTAATATCATCAAAGTCAGGACAGGAAAGGTTTATATCACTCTTTACGTAACTGTTGCTGTAGCTGGGAAAAACCAGACGGTGTTCAGGTGTGAGCACCCTGGGCTAGTAGAAGGTATCCCTGCCCATGGGACAAATTTTAAGGTCCCTTCCAATCCAAGCTGTTCTGGGCTTTTATGAGTCCTGCCCCTGCTCCCTCTCTGTTCCCCGTGGAGACAGTTCCCCAGGAACTTCTCCAATGTGAGTCCATCCCAAGGGCAACAGTTCTTCACAAACTGCTGCCATGTGGGTCACTCTTCCATGGGGTCAGTCCTTCAGGCACATCCTGCTCCAGTCTGGGTCCCCCACAGGGTCACAAATACCAGCAAACCTGCTCCTCCCTGCAGGGCTCCTCTCTGCAAGGCTCTGCAGGTCCCTGCCAGGACGCTGCTCCTGCATGAACTTCTCATGGGATCACAGCTTCTTTTGGGCATCCCCTGCTCTGGTGGGGCCTCCTCCAGGGGCTGCAGGTGCATCTCTGCCCCCCCTGTGCCCTCCATGGCCTGCAGGGGCACAGCTGCCTCACCATGGGCTGCCCCATGGGATCTCAGGAAGTTCTCAGCTCCAGCACCTGGAGCAGCTCCTGCCCTTCCTTCTGCACTGCCCCTGGTGTCTGCAGAGCTGTTCCTCTCTCATATTCTCAGCCCAGTCTTCTCTGGCAGGGATTCCATCTGCCCAATAACGTTCTTTTTTCCCTTCTTAAATCTCTTATCCCAGAGGTGTTAACCATCATTCCTGCTGGGCTCAGCCTTGGCCAACAGCGGGTCTGTCCTGGAGACAGCTGGAATCAGCTCTGCTGGATGCTGGGAAAGCTTCTGGCAGCTGCTCACAGGAGCCACCCCTGTAGCCCCCTCACTCCCAAAACCTGGCCATGCCATCCCAACACAGTGGAGAAGGGCTGGGAGACGTCAAAGAGGGAGTTGAGGGGCAAGGAGGGTCCAGGGGACCCTGTGAAAGGGCTGGCTGGGAATGCTGGATGCTTGGTGACACTCTGCACTTGGACATAGGACAGCATGGGAAAAGTGTCCATGGAAAAGTGTCCCTCACCTCTTCCTAGTCAACGGGGAAGTGTCCCTGGCCTCTTCCCACCTCAGGGTCCAGACAGGTGGTTAGTGGGGAAGTGGAAATGTTTCCCATGGATGCACAGTGTGGTTCTGTACTCTGGCTGAAGTTTTCACTGCAGTACCAATCTGAGCAGAGTTACTAGATTTTTGTTCTAGATATATAATTTACTGGCTGTTTTGAAACAAATGTCACTTGCTTTTCATATTTACGGACAGCTGGGGACCATGAGGCAGCTGTTTAAAGAACTGTATTTACTTTTAGATGTAAACAAAATATAAAAGTGCCCCGCAGAAATCTCTGTGCTCACACAAACAGCTCTTATTCTATATTATTTATATGTGAGAGTGTGTGGGTCGCTGCAGCTTGTCTCTGTCTGATGCATTAACTCTCCCTATGTGACAACTCTCTCTGGATGAAGCAATCTGCAGAGGTGGACAGACAGTTGCTGGAGGGCCACTCCAAAGATGTTGTTAAGGGAAAAAAAATGTCTTTTTCTCTGTCCTCTTAGATGAGCAAGGTGAAAAAAAAATCTCCTTAAACACAAACTTTTCTTGCTGGCAAAAACTTGGTAGATTTCCTTCATGAAAGAATTATGGAAAATTAAAGTAAGTGTTTTGCATAACTTGGAAGAATGTGATGGGAAGTTGTAGCTCTGATAAACCGTTCTCCTTACTCACAATGAGCAGTGGCAGATGTGCTTTCTCTCAACCTATTACTTGCATTCAGTTGCAGCCTTAAAATTCTCTCTGAGTCACCCCGACCCCCCTGCCTGGTGGGGAGATTGCCATTGACCTGTGAGCTGTTCCCATTTATTTTAAAAACACAGGGAAGAGGAGACCCTCTCCTGGAAGGTTAATTAGAGTGTTCAAGGCTTCTGCATTGTGATTCTCATTGTCACGAAATGATTTCACGTGCCATTCCCCGATGACAGTCTTTCCACGGGCTTTCCTTGGGCTTGTCAAAGGCCTGGAGGGAGGCACACGGGACACATCTTTGGAATGTGGAATGACAAGGTGTCAGTTTGGGTGGAAATGCTCACAAGCAGCTCTGCAGAGGTGTTAGGGACAGGCAGGAGGGACTGAAAGTGAGGAACTGATTCCTGCTTCCAGAGGGTTTGCTCAGCAAGGAGTGGCCTTGAATCCGGGTGCCCCTGGGGCCTTCCTGCCTCACACCACAGCAATTTTGGCCTTTCACCTCTGCAGGAGCAAACATGACATTTGAGTTGGAGTCAGCTTACTCAAAATATGGGGGTCTTTTTGAATGTTTTCAGCCTCCGTTGAGGTCAGGATGTTATAGGTGGACACTTCTCTGGGGCATCCCGGTGTGTCTGGTTCAGGCAGAGATGGTGTGGTGGGATGGATTTCATTTAATGAGTGCCGTGTACTCCCCAGCAACACCAACCTTATAACCTTGGTGTTCTGAGACAGCCTCCGTTCATATTGACTCAGACACATTATAAATTTGGGTGATATCCATAGTATCAGAGGAGAATTTTTATGATTGCATGACACAATGCCAGAAAAACCTCTAAACAATCCGAGGCCTATGAAAATCAGCAGTATGTGCTGGGAAAAATCAATAAGCAATTTGCCCAGAGAATCCCAAAGAGAATGCATGTTTTTTGAGACTTAGAATAACTTTTGCTTATTGATTCCTAAAATCTTCCGGACAGGGAGAAATGTAAATACAGGGATCCTGCTCCTCTGGAGTTCAGTGGGAGGAGGATCAGGCCCTGAGCTGGCAGCTGTGGGATTTACAGAGGTACGCTCTGCTGCTTAATGAAACTGTTTAATTAGAAAACTTTGTCACAGCCTATATGTGGCTCGAAGGCAGTTTTACCAAACAGGCTGAATAATTCCTGCCAAGCATTAAGGCTGATTGGTATTCTCAGCTTGGCAGGGAGAGGAACACGGAGAGCACTGATAATGAGAGTGGGGCGACTCTCAGGGACTCGCCCTTGTGGGCTCGGTGGGAGTCTTTGTCTTTTGAGCAGGTTCTGGTGTCTTCTGCCACCTGACAAGCCAGAATTAAGCTGAAATATTAATAACTATGTATTTTGACTGGCTTTAAGTCAGCCTGTGCAAAGCCAGAGTGCTAAATCAGGACTAACTTAACTCAATGTGACCATGCGTGCAACCACATCTACTTTTAACCAGTTTAACTCTATGTTCACATTGATTTCTTTATTTTCATCTTAAAAACTTCTGCTTCTGTCAGAATGGAATATCTACTGCTCATTCAGTCTGTGTTCCTGTTGTTTCCATGTTTCTGATGTTTCTATGTTTAAAAAAAAGAAGCTTAAATTGTGAACCCAATTTTTAAACTCAATTGCAGCACAATTTTAAGTGAAGAAAAAACTTTTCATCTTCAGGGCAATTTTCTTATAAGGATAAACCTCATATTTTGCATATTTTCCCTTATTCATGCTGCTGGATATTAAAGCACAGTTGGGGCTCTCCACAATTGAGATTGACAATTCTCTTATACTTAAAACACCAAAGGAAAAAAGTCTGTGTCAGTTCTTCAGGCTGATTTTTTTCTTTTTACTGTGCAAATGTATCCAAAACATTGAGAATTCATGTGAGAAGAAAGTGAAAAATTGTGGCAAACACACCCTTCTCTGCTCTTAAAAATGTCATTGTTTTTGCCTGCCAGTTATTGAACTGCTCCTACTGACTTAGTGTGGTGCCTGATCTAATTTTACTGC
The DNA here is from genome assembly GCA_014706295.1 of Lycocorax pyrrhopterus obiensis. Lineage (NCBI taxonomy): Eukaryota > Metazoa > Chordata > Aves > Passeriformes > Paradisaeidae > Lycocorax > Lycocorax pyrrhopterus. The sequence continues at coordinate 28,342,499 of JACSVZ010000013.1, forward strand.
TGGGTACCTCATATCATCATTCTCTGAATTTCGGCTTCATTTCCATCTCCTCACAAAACTCAGCTCGGACAGAAATGGGCTGGGATGTACCCCAGTGTATAACTAGGAAAGGTGGTGTTTAAGGGGCATCTAGATCAGAGTCAAAGGGATAAATCAGAGATCATTGAGTTTGGATCGCCTCACCCACTTCAGCTGGGAAATTATTTGGTGTTGAGTTAATATCCAAATCTACTCCTTTGATTAAAATGTTGAGGCAAAAATTTCCTGGACAAGCATTGAACAGATTATTACTGTGGTCATATAGGAAGAGTATTCAGCAGTTAGGAAGAATTGTTTCTAAAACGAGCAGCTTCACCTTAATGTCATTCTTGTGGATTTTATAAATTAGCTCCATAGAGTCAGACTTTTAAAAGACATGCAGCAACCAAGTATAAAAAAAATGAGAACAGGGGTTTTTGAGATGCTCGGTGGACATGGGCACAGACCCTTAGGACACATTTTGTGAAGCTTATCGGTATGATGGGTTTCTTTGTGACATGTGGCCTGATCTAATAAAGATTTCCTTTGTTTCTGCTCATGTCCATTGGCTCTTGCTGCACATTTTTGAGAACTGTGTGGTCTTGTCTGTCTGATAGCTGAACCCAAGCAGTGGTGGAAGCTGTAGCCAGATGCTCCAGTCCCTGAACAATATTTGTGCCCTTCACTGGACTCTCTCTGGTGTGCTGGAGATCCCAGATCTGGACACGTGCTCCAGGTGTGGCCTCTCCAGTGCTAAGAAGAGGGAGAATTTCCCCTCCTGGAGGTGCTGGCAGCATTCCCAGTGCAGGCCAGGCCCCTTTGGCCTCCTTTGCTGCTTGGCCACGGCGCTGGCTCATGTCCAGCCTGGCGTCCACCCTGACTCCCAGCTCCTTCTCTGCCAAGCTGCTTTCAGCCCCAGCCTGTGCTGAGCTTATACCATGCCTGGGGCAGGAGTTTGCACTTTCCTTTATTGCCTTTATTGAATTTCAGGCCATTCTCCATGGCCCATTTTTCCGTCCAGTTGAAGTCTCACTGAAGGGTGGCCAGAGCTGCCAGCACATCCACAGCTCTGCCCAGTGATGAATCACGGGTGAAGCTGATGGGGGTGCACTCTACCCCAGCAGCCAGGTCATTTAATAAGCTCATTGAGCAGTATTGGTGCCAGTATTGATCCCTGAGGGAGGAAGATTGAACTTGCACGTGTCCTTACTCAAGGAAAATCCATGGAGCTTTTCAGCAGCCACTGCTCCCGACCATGGCAGCTCCTTGTGCACAGACACAGCAGTTTTGAGACATCAGGAGCCTCTCGGATGTAAATGGTGAGGGAATTGTGCTGCACCTTCTCAGTGATAAGGATTTCAGTCCCTCACAATGTGTGAAGTCACGTAACGCCACGGAGTCACAGAATCATTTAGGTTGGAAAAGGCCTCCAGATCATTGAGTCCAACATTTAAACAATATTTAATGCATTTTTGATATTTTTTAAGATGTCTGCATCAAGATTTGCAAATAGCCTTGCCTTAGCAATTTTAAGTAACCCAGATAAGAAGAGAGCTCAGCAGCTCCAGGGGCCCAGCTTGCTGTACCAGGTTAGGGGGACTGGATGCTCTGCCTCAGAGTTTTATCCTTGCCCCTGTCACAAAAAATAACATCTGGGACACCTATCCCAGGGTCACTTATGGAAATTTTAGTGGGGGGAGAGTATTTTTCGTGACCATCCCACAGTGGTAGGGAGTTCAAGAGAGAATGAAGCATTTTGTGAGGTAAACTCAGGGCCTGCCCTCTACACACATGACTTTTGGAGGTAAAGTTCTGCACTTCAGTAAGATTCCTGCTGATTTGGGTGGAGTTTTTAATGAAATTAAAGGAATAGTTTGTATTTTTTCACTGATTGCCTCTATAACAGAAACTTATGCTCTGGATTTTAGGAAATCAGGCACAAGTAACCCACCAGCAACTGTTTTTCACTCAAATCCTTTAAAAGGCAAGACTGGTTATTCTGAATCAGAAACCAGACTTATTTCCTACAACTGCCATTACTACTGCTAAAAATCCTCTAGCTGGGAAATAGGACATGAAACCCTTGTAACCGAGCAGCTAAAGCCCACTTTCTGATGGAAGAAGCTTGTGCAGGATAGTTAAATTCTGTATGGGAAAAGAGCTTTGTTCAAGGTGGGAAGCTCCTCTTGGAGCTGGTAAATAGGTTCAGATGAAGAGAGTGCTCTGATTTTTGCTGATTTTGCCTCAGGAGCACAGCAATGATGGCTGAGGTGCTTCTCCTGCTTCTGGAATTGGTATTCCCTCAGCAGAAAAGCAGGTGATTTAAGAGGATGGATAAAGCTTTATTTTGTAGACAACTTCCTTGTGGTGCCTTGTCCAAGGTGGTGGAAAGGGTGAGATGAGACAGGATGAGAGGAAGCAGCCTGAAGTTGCCCCAGGGGAGGTTTAGATTGGATATTTATATATATGGAATATGAATTGGAAAATATTCTTCATGGAAAGGATTGTCGAACACTGGCACAGGCTGCCCAGGGCAGTGGGGGAATCACCATCCCTGAAGGTGTTAAAAAAATGTGTGGATGTGACATGTGGGGACAAGGTTTGGTGGTGAACATGGGGGTGGTGCCGGGTAGGTGGTTGGACTTGATGATCTTAAATTCTTGTCTTTACAATTCTGTGATTCTAAGAGATTTCACCTCCATTTGGGGTGGTGCTGCACCACCTCCTGCAGCTGCTTCCAGGGGCAGAGTCCAACACGAGTGATGGGCACAGGAGAACACTTTGGAATAAAGTGTGGAGCTCCTGCTGATGGAGAGTCCTCATGTGGGCTGTGCCTTCTCCCTGTGTGTGCTCTGCTCACCTCTCCCTGATTCCCTCTGTTATCCTTGGTGCATCAGGACATATGAGCTTGGTCAGGGAGTGGAGGGGTTTCTGCAGCTGGGACCATTTGCTCTGTGTGCTGGAAATCTCTGGATGGGAGCCTACGGGTTTGCTTTTACACCCTTCACAAACCAGAGCTACCTGTGTCCCTGCAAGGCATCCAGAAATACTTTGAGTCTTCAAAGTGTTTGAATAATGCCATTGAAATCCCACAGGTACAGTAGGAGTATGTTCCCTGGGTGCTGGGGAGCAGCTTGTTTCTGGTGGGTGGTGCAGAGGAATCCCAGGGTTCTGGGACATTCACACTTGGGCAGCCTGCAAGAGAGCTGGGGAGGGAATTGGAACAAAGGATGGAGTGGCAGGACAAGGGGGAATGCCTTTAAGCTGCAGGAGGGCAGGGTTAGATGGGATATTGGGATGAAGTCCTTCTCTGTGAGGGTGGGGAGGTCCTGGCACAGGGTACCCAGAGAAGCTGTGGCTGCCCCTGGATCCCTGGGAGTGTCCAAGGCCAGGCTGGATGGGTCTTGGAGCAACCTGGGCTAGTGGAAGGAGTCCCTGCCCATGGCAGGGCATGGAATGGGATGAACTTTAAGGTCCCTTCCAACCCAAACCATTCCAGGATTCTCTGCTCTCAGACCAGTGCAGAGGGGTGGGTCAGACCAGGCATTGCTTCAGCTGCTTGATGCCTGTCCTGGCAGGACCCCACATGATTTATTTTTTATAACCCGTTGTCTATCAGTGCTAAAACTGCCCTGACTGGACCCCAAAAGCAGCCTGTAAAAGGGAAGAGCAGCATGGCAGACTAGCTGGCTGAAAATGTTTCAGACTGCAAACCACTGCCAAAAAACCTCTGCAGTTTGTCTCCTCCCCGTGAAAAGATTTTGTTTTTCTTCTCAGGCTCTGTTAGATTCTGCCTACAGTTGTCGTAATTTTCCTAACCAGTTACAGACATTAGGGAAAAATACCTTGCAAGGATGAGGTAAATGGAAATTTCTCTTGTCTGTTGAGCTCAGCGGGTTGTAAAGGAAAATATCCATAGTATTTATTTCTATTATATTAAAATTGCTGCCTACATCTCCCGGTGCCTTAAAAACAACAGAAAATTAGATTTTTTTTTTCCACATTGCTGGACATTCCCATCCTGTTTCATTATGCCTTTTTTTTTTTTTTTTTGGTATTTCATTTTGTGCTGTTAGCCCAGGCTCTGGCGCTTTGCTAAGTGAGGAGCTAAGGCTGCTGATTTGTGTAACACCTGTCATTATTTCAAAGCAGGCCGACAGCTTTAATAAACCCTTTCTGCAGGGAAAGAGGGAGCTGTATTTCACGGATCCGGAGGGAAAGCCGGCGTCTCCCTGCCCGCCGCATCCCGCCTGTGTGTGGCGGTGCTGAATCAGTAACTGCTGCTCCCAGTCCCTCCAAAACGTCCCTCAGTGCCTGGAAACCCGAACCAGCGAGTCCCCAAGCAGTACAGCCTCTTCCTCAGGGTGTGCATGCTTGTTAGCTTCCCTCTTCCCCTTATTTTTTATTGGGAATGCTGTATATGCTTCATTACAAGAAATGCTTTGCTGTTAAATTTTCTCCAATACATTTTGGCAGCTGCGTAACAGATAGATGGCTTCTCTCCCCGCAGTGCAGGGGGACCCTAAATTAGGAATACATTTACCTTGAGCAGTGGGGATCGTTTTATTTTATTGCTTTTCAAGGAGAGAGCTCTCTCATGTATGGGAAAATGATGCTCCTGGGTGGGAGATCTTCAGGGACCTCAGTGGGAACAGGATGAAGTCCCCGCGTCGCCCTTGGAAGTGTTCAATAAACACATGGATGTGGTACCTGGGGACGTGGTTTAGCGGTAACGTGGCAGTGCTGGGTTAACGGGTTGGACTCGATGATCTTAGAGGGCTTTTCCAAGCATGATAGTTCCATGATTCTCAGTGGGCTGTGATTCAGGAGAACAGGAATACCTGGCACAGAAATGTGTTATGTGCTTCAGCGCCACAAAACCAAGCACTGGAGGAAGGAGACTCTGCCTTACCCTGATCTCGTCACACCAGGAGGCAGCAGAGGGGTGCAGAAGGTTTCCCCTCCCTCAGGTCTCCCCTGCTCCTACCACAGAGGGTCAAGGCCATCATTTGAACCTCTCACCTGGGGCTGGAATCAGGGAATTCCCTGCAGTCCTAGGCCATAGCAGTGGAGGAGGGAGAGCATGGATTTAAATAAGGTTGTGCCGGTGATGCCTTAGGTTTTAACTTTTATATTTTTTAAACTCTGTACTGCTTAGTGTGCAACTTTGAAGCTTCTTGTAGCCTGTTACTTTCTGCTCTCTCCTGCTAGTTAGACACAACAAAGCCTCTCCGGACTGCTCTTCAAGGACACCTGGACCATCCTGAGCCCAAGGGATGTAAACCAAGGAGTCTCTGAAGGGGGGGTAGCTAAGGGGAATTACATCATTTAACTGGAGTTTTAATTGGAGAATTGACCCTGATATGCAAATGAACCAAACTTATAAAAGTGTGGAAAACTCGTGACCTGTGGTCTATCTTGGGGTCCATCTTGGCAATAGCCTCTGGCTCCCCAGGGTGTACCTTGAAGGCCCTTCAAATAAATACCTACTTTTGTTCCTTTACTCTGTCTAGTCTCTGTGTCTAGGAGGCCTGATAAGGCATCACCGGTTTAAAGAGAAAACTCCAGGTGGGAGCTGAAGGTGAAAGAATCCAAGTTAGGCTCCGCTCAGCTCCCTCGTACAGGCAAACCCTCCTTGCTCGTTTTCAGTAGTTCAGACACTCAGACTGCTAAATGGACTGAGCTATAAAATATTTAATCAGGTTTCCCAACATTTCCTTACGATATGCAATAATCATGATGAGGAAAAGGGGCTGGACCCGACTCTCCAAGGCAATCCTGGATTGCATTTTAATTTCTTCCTGTCACCAAGAAACAAATCTCAGCTTTCTAAAAATACCTGAATGAGAGTTGATGTGTGTGCACTGCCCCAGTCCAGCCCTGAGAGGTGCTGGGTGCTCCTGGTTACACACAGCCAGGCCAATATTCAAAGGCATTCAGAGATTATGCTTCACCCTGTTATAATACCCTACTTCTTGTTAATTTATATTGTAAAATTTGCTTTGCAAAAATGACCCTAAGCACCTTTTTCTATTTTTAAAGAATATTCTTTAAACATAAGAATATTTAGGCTTTGAATTCCCCATGCTTTCTAGAAGAGACTTGGGAGCAGTTGCAAAGCCAGACTTGAGAAAAGAAGGAACAAAAGATTTTCCTGAGTGATCAGGGGGATGCTGCAGGCTTGGTGGGATGATGGTGACCCTGAAGGGAAGGGCTCACCCAGCAACAGGGGACAAAAGGAAGTGGGGACAGTTTTCTATGAGCTCCTTTAGTTGCTTTCTGTCCCTTTTGTCCTGTCTGTGTTTTAAGAAAGGTTGACTGTGACAATTTTTAGTCTCATTTTGAGGTCGAAAGGCCTCTTTCTGGTTCTAAGGGTAGACTTCCAGAAGGGCTGTGGCACTTCAGAGCTTTGACAAGGACTCAGCATCTTGTCACCCTTGTGAACATGAGTAGCAACATGAAGAGATTTTGATTACGTCCATTTTCCATTTGCTCTTTTTGCAGGCTGGAAAGTGCAAAAATATCTAAAATCTAATCAGAGGGCAAGGGATAGGTCTGTATTTTCTGTCCTATTTCGTGTATCACTAAGCCGTGACTGCAGTGCAGGTGGTGGAGCCGTATGAATAAGTGACTGCTAATGAGATTGATAAGGGTTCAACTTTACGTGTTAATTTATTTATTTACAGACACTGCCCTGAATTTTGGACAGGAGTTCAGGCCTCTGCTCAATGAACTCACACATGCTTTTGTTCAGGCTTTCCCCTCTTCCCATTTCCATGGGCAATATTAAAGGATGTCAAGAAATTATTGTCTATACTTGTTCCCATGCCAACCTATGGAGGGAGGTCTGGCATAGCTGAATTTAAAGCAGGGATTATCTGCATTTCTTCTCAAGAGGTGGGAACGGTCACCTCAGGCTGTAGCACACTCTGACACTCCAGCTGAAATCCCAGGTCTCTGGGGGTCATTGCTCCACCCAGAGATGCTGCTGCATTTTTTAGTTCTGTGGTTACGGCGCTGCAGCCGTTTTGCAACTGTTTTGTTGGAGCACCTCCGTCCTAAAAGATCAACCTGAGAGTTTCCCCCAAGGAATTTCCCTTGCTTGTTGCTGTGAACAGACGTATTCTGCAGGAAGTCCAGCAAATTAATTAACAAATTAATCCACCAAATCCAGCAAATTAACCCAAACAATTAACAAGCTACATGTTTGTGTCTTCTGACGCAAGTTTGTGTCTTCTGGCACAAATATCCTTCTGTACTCCTAGTTAGGGCAAACCCCGAAACCACTCCCAAACCACTCCAGTTTGGGTAACCAAGATTTCACTTCAAATTAATGGGAAGAGAAATGCAGGATTTTTCAGTTCAGTGCTCTAAAGCTGATTGAACACTTCACAAGAACTACGTTTCACGCTGATGTGAACAACCTGTTGGAGCTGAAGATGCCCCTGCTCATTGAAGGGGAGCTGGGTCACACGACCTTTAAAAGGTCCCTTCCAACTCAAACAGTTCTGTGGCACAGAAAAGGATAACCAGGACTCGTGTTTACTAGGCAGGACTTATCCTTGTTTCCAGCCAGGCACATACAGGGATAAAGCCCTGGCTTCTGCAGTGCCTGATTTGTGCTGCTGGTTTCCCAGGGACAGCTCGGACTGCTACACTCTACTCTGCTGGACATTTCAGGGTGCTTTGTGAGATTTGGAGGTTGAAAACCTCAGCTCCAGGTTTCCAAACCCTGGTTCACACCCAGCAGAGACCTTGTGGTAACACAGCCATGAATTGGTTTGCAAAAAGGAGCAGAGAGTGCCAGGGAACACGGAGGAAGCACAGTGTGCTCCTGTGTGTGGTTCTTGGAGGCAGATGGTGCTGTTGGCCAAGGAACAGTGCTGCAGAGGCTGACGAGCTCCTCAGACAGACCCCCACAGACAATTGCAATAATGATGGCTCTCAGAACTCCTCTGAGATCAGCAGGCATCGTTCTGGGTGGAGATGCTTCCAGAATGTAAAGCAGCGTTGTTATGATTTGTGGGAGTTGTGGGTTTGGAGGAGCATCAGCAGCTTCACGAGCGCCTCTGGGTGCGTGTGAGGTGCTCAAACCTTCCCTGGCTACAGCCCTGAGCAGAAAGTCTTGTGGGAACAGTCTCTCCCAAAACATTGGTGTGTGAATTTCAGGTTTCCAGACGTATCTGGGAGGCGCAGAGGTAAAATCAAAGCAGGAATTGTTGCAGGAATGCTGTTTCTGAGGGGCAGAGTGGCTCTCTGCTGGGCTTTAATCACACGCTGCTTTATGGAATCACTTTGAGGTGCTCACCACACTCCAGGCCTCATTGTCCATGTCCAGGCTGCAGTAAAACACAGCCCTTGCTCAGGATTACTGTTGAATATGAATTTATGAACAGTGGGAAAAGGAGTTTTAGGCCTTTTAAATGTGAAGTGTGACATTGTTAGTGGCAAGTTGCACTCAGCAAAATGAGAACTGTGTCTTTGCACAGAGCTCGAAGGGAAGCCAAGGCTGTGTCTGATGAACTGCACAGGCAATGACTGTGCTGATACCTGAGCCACAAACCAGTGCAAGAATCTTGGGACTGTCACAACCATCAGGAAGGTCACTCATGCTGGCAGGAATGTGCACTGGGACAGAGAGGTTTGGAATCTCTCCTTGTGTTTGACTCACACTGACAGAACTGGGTCAGGTACCTGGCCAGAGCAGGTGCAAGGGGCATGGTCAAGAATGGCTGAGGTGGCACCTGAGCCTAGAAGGGGCCTCACCTTTTCATAAATAATCTCCTTTCTCTTTCCATAAGCTCTGTAAGTGCTGTTCTTATGGTTATGCTATTGCTGAGCCCAAGTGTTGGAGAATGATGAAATCTAATAAACATGCCGGGCTCTTTTATTCATCATTAGACTCTGAACAATTTAGGATTCACTTGGGTAACATTTTGGAGCTTTTCTCTGCAGCTATCAGGGTTAGCAGGGCCATTTTATCAAAACAGGCCTGAGCTATTCACACATTCACAAGAATCCTGAGGAATGAAGGAGCTCACTGCAGATTCGTGTGAGCTGAATCAATATCAAGGGCATGGAGCTGAGGACTGTGATTTTATGCCTCTGTCTTTTTGGTTGGTTAAGTTCTCTGCAAGATAAAACTGAAGCCTCAAATTTTTTCCTTTATCCAGCCCTTTAGTCTCAAGTTTTTCAGAACGAGGTTAAAAGTGTAACAGAGGAAAAGAGAAGGCTTCATTTGTGATACAAGTGCCTCTAGACCAAAAATACTTTTAGAATCCTTCCTTCACCTTTACTCTTGTTCCTCGTGTCCTTCTGCTCATTTTTAAGATGCAAGGGAGAGGAAGCCATGGAAAAATTTCAACCTGAAATTTTAATCCAGACTCTGTGAATTTTCAGCCCCTGACCTATAGAAGCAATGTTAGGGTTGAAAGCTCAACAAGGAAATCTGTAACTTCTACCTAAATGCCTTTCTTGAGCACAGTGCTATTTTTTCCCAGACAATTATTACACCTGTTGTGGATTTATTTTTGTCTACTTGCAGTGTTTGTGTATGATATCTCACCAAATACGAGTTCAGAAGAGTATCCACTGAAAAACATTATTATTAGGTGAGGGATTTATGGGCTCGGTAGCAAATTTATGATGGATAAGTAAAACTGGAAGCAAATAATAATGGGAAATCTCACTTATTCTTACACTGTCAGTGAAAGAGCTGTAAGGCAGATTCATGTGATGCGGAGCAAATATTTATTCCCAGTTAGAGTCATTGTATTGGACTGTAGTGGGTGAGCAGCTGGGTGCAGTTTAGTTATAAATTAAGCTTTGGGATCTCGTTTCCTTCATTTTGGATATTGGTCAAGAGTAGTCCATGCCTGGCAGGAAAATTGCCTTCTTATGAAACTCTGCCCCCTGTTAGCTCAGATTTCTCTGGGCCTAACTGGCATCTACATTTTTCTTACATTTTTTCTACATTTCGATGCATTTTCAAACTCTGATTAGATATGAAATGTTAATCTTTATAATTATCGTGGCATAGAAAATAATAATCCTAAAATAACCTTTTGATTTTCAGCTTTTGGCTATGAAATCAGTGCACCCGCTGATATTTTACTGATAAAGAGCTCATTCTGCTGAAGTCTTGGGGATATTTAAGAATTATTAGTACCAAAGCCATCACTTGACAATAAACACTTCAGAGCAGATTCGGGAGGACATCAGTGAGTTATAAGAATTCATAGTTCCAATTGTTTTTTCAAAATCTAAATGTGGAGGGTGGATTTTTAGAAGGCTGATGCCTTTCATTGGCAGCCTATTTCAGGAAAAAAAAATAAAATAAAAATAAACCAGTCAGTTCATTGGGAAGATCAGAGAGTGGTGGTTCAAGCTGTGGTTCTACCACAGCCTGAAAAAGGTAATTTATCGTGTAAGGAGCCCAGGTTGCAAAGCTCCCATTCCATGAAGCAATACACAATTAATCCAACCTTAAGGATGCGTGCTATAAATCCTGATGAACCTTTGGCAGTGTGAGTGTTACAGAATGAGTAGCTTGGGGCACACAGAACGAAGTTCACCGAAGACAGGATGCCCTGGAGGGAAAAAACTACCTGGAAAGTTAAAAAGGGAAATACCCCTTTCTCTTCCCCCATGTTCCCCTCCCATCCCCATGCCTGCAGACAACCTTTCACGTCTTAATTGATTTATGTGTGGGCAAACATCACCTGCATGACTTATTTCTGAAAGGACTTTAATGCTTGGGAAGTACTTAAGGGGGGAACAGGAAGATTCATAGCTGGCATAACTCTGCACAGCTCTGCTGAAGTCAGGGGATTTATAATGACTTGAATACTTAGGAACCAGGCTTAAAATATGCAGCTACAGGACTGCAATGCTTCCTTACTCGGAAAAGTTTTCCTTTGGGCGAATCTCACACCGGAAGATGAAACACCTCAACCCTTTCACCAGGCAAAAAGGGGGAATGGTTCATACTGGACCTGTCAGAGCTGCTGCGTTTATGGCCAGTGTGGCTTAGGAAGATCTTCTGAGCACCAGCGTGTGGGAGACAGCTCTGTGCAGGGAGCAGCAGTTTCTATGGATATCTTCCTGCCTTACCTGCTCTGATGCTGTGGCAGAGATTTATTTCATGTCTGCAGTGCAGCTCTGTCGCTGCTGCCTTGTCTGAAGACACCGTTTGTTCCCGTCTGCTGCTGCAAGGGAGGAGCTGGAGTAGCTGGATGGGAAGGGGAGCCCATGGCCACAGTCCTTGCTGGGGGTACTCTGCAGGCAAAAGCCCCAAAACTGTTTTGCTGGAATTTTTGGAGCAGCTGAATGCTTCTGTGGGGAATCCTATCTCTCCTCAGGACAGGCCATCACTTCCCAGGTGGTGACAGAGCTGGTGCAGTGATGTCTCCAGGGGATCCAGTCAGACTCTCCAAACCTGCCCTGTGGTTCTGCCTGGTCACTACAGGGAATGCAGGTTCCCTTGCTGCTCGTTGCCTTAAACCAGGCACAAACCAGCCCCACCAATTCAATCGTTTGGGGCAGACTGGGAGGTGTCCCCCAGTTGCCCTGTGGCACATCACACTCTCCCTCTCAGGCAGCCCAAGAAGAGATGCGGCCAGAAAAAAAGGGATGTTTCCATCCTTACCTTGGGATCCCAGCCACAAAACGAGAGACTAAACCAAGGACCTGGCTCAAACTGTGCAGCCAGAGGAGGAACCACCTCATTTACACCAAGTTTTCCCTCAAAGTAGATCTTGAGGAAGTCTGCCCTGCAATGGACTCCAACTTCACTGCTCTCAGCAGGGGAGCAAACACAGGAGTTAGATCTGGAGAAAACTCAGAGAAAGAGTAAGATCTGGAGCAAGCTCAGAGAAGGAGTTGGATCTGGATCAAATAAGGTGCTCAGGGTCATTTCAGGGTTGAGCCACTGCACTTCCATGAGATGGAACAAAGGAATGAAACCCGGCACCGAATCCTTTTAAGGAACTCAAAATACAATTTGTGTGCCAAACACCAGCAGCATATGTGAGAAGCAGAATTATGCACCACGAGTAGCCCCTGTATTCCTGCTGCTTATCAGCCCTTCCAACATAGTTGCCTGACAGCCTCATCTGGGAATTTTGAGTAATACTCAGAATTCCTTTGAACACAGAGTTCCATTAGCTGCAAATTAATTGGATCTGTAGGTCAGTGGGAAGTGGATTACCACAGTGGAGGAAAGCGATGAGCACACTGCACATTCGCAGTACATTAGAAAACCTCTCCGGGAACAATCTTTGGAATATTTCCACACAGGATGCATCTTATGAGTCTTAGGATTTCAATAGTAGCCTGTGCCTCCAGCAGCGATGAAGAGATGCTGGGAACAATTGCAAATTGCTTTTCATTGTCCTGCACATCTACTGGAGATATTCCTGTTCTATTTTAGATAATATTAAACTCTCGAGTTCAGGATGAGTACCAGAGTGTGTCCAGATGGCCAAGAAGGAATCCAGGCTTGTCCCAGCCGTGCTGTGGCCACAGGCCCAGGGCAGTGACTGTGCCCTGCGCTGGCACAGTTGAGGCCCCTCGAGGGCTGTGTCCAGTTCTGGGCCCTCATGGCCAGAGAGACACTGAGGGGCTGGAGTGTGGCCAGGGAAGGGAACGGAGCTGGGGAAGGGGCTGGAGCACCAGGAGTGGCTGAGGGAGCTGGGAAAGGGGCTCAGCCTGGAGCAAAGGAGGCTCAGGGGGGACCTTGTGGCTCTGCACAACTCCCTGACAGGAGGGGGCAGCCGGGGGGGTCGGGCTCTGCTCCCAGGGAACAGGGACAGGAGGAGAGGGAACGGCCTCAGGCTGTGCCAGGGGAGGCTCAGGTTGGACATCAGGAGGAAATTTTTCATGGAAAGGGTGGTCAGGCCTTGGCAGGGGCTGCCCAGGGAGGTTTGGAGTCCCCATCCCTGGAGGTGTCCAGGGAAGGCCTGGACGTGGCACTCTGGGCTGGTGACAGGATGGGGACTGGGCACAGCTTGGACTCGATGGTCTTGGAGGGATTTCCCTCCAATCTCTCAGTGGGATTCTGTGAGCAGACTGGCTTCCAGCACTTGATGGCATCCAGAAGCCACATGTGTGTATTTTAAGAAAGGGGTTGAGCTCAGCATCACAAATTTAAAGAGGGTGAGAATGAAGGTATGGTCTGAAAGGCCAAGTATGGCATAGCTAAAGCCTCTGATTTTTAGCTTAATTTTAAGCAAGAAGTGAACAAAATCTACCAAACTTCTGAGCTTTCTTAAATTTTTTTGTGGATCTCCATCTACATGTTTACTGTTTTCCCCTTGCTTTCTCTTTAGGGATTTTTTCCTTTGTTTGTTTGTTTTGCTTGTTTTTTATAATATGTTTTGGGTTTTGGGTTTGTTTGTTTGGGGTTTTTTTTGATGGTTTACTTTTTTGCTGAGTTTAGGTTTGGTCTTGGTCTTTTTCTTTTTTTTTTAGCAATTTCCATTAATTTGTATAAACAAATCCCTAGTTGTTGTGTTTTCTACCCCTAGTCACCACTTTCTGTTGTCTTCCTTTTAGTTAGATCCTTGCCATCAGCTTCCTTCCTGATTTCCTTTATTTCCTGTATTCTTCATTGGCACAGACTGGTAGTGGTTTGCCACAATGGGAACTGAAGAACTCCAAATAAATCCCAGTTTTCCCCCTGAATTTACTAGGAACTAATACACAGCTAACAAAGCATCTTATGTTTTCCAGGAACATCAGCTGCACTGAGGCAGTGCTTTAGATTAGTGCAGTTTATTGTTTCAGCAGGTTTACAAGTTTGCAGAATTCCACAGATTTCCACAACGCCCAGCAGGAGCTGGGGATTGGTGGTGTTTGTATGGATTGGCCTGTTCCTTGGTGATAGAGTGTGTGTAATCATCCTTTTCCAATATGCAAAAATTAGGAGCAAAATCAGCCCAATGCCTCCACTCTGTGATAATTGATGCTGACTTTATGGATTATATTTTCTTTACTGAGGACCTTCTCGCTGAGCAAATTTGACAAATGAAAACACTTACTGAGATTTTATTTCCCTGGCAATTTTCTGTGTTTTCTTCCACTAGCAATATCATATTTTTGTTTGTGAAAGGAAGAGTTATTGTTCATCCTCGTTATTTGCCTCTTAGAGCCAAAGTAAAAATAACTGATATTGAGGACACATTAAAATGGAAGCAGGTGGAAAAGAGCAGCTTCTAAAGAAAAAAAGCCATGATTAGAGAAAGTTTTACAGGCTTGCTTGTGGGAAACTACGGCAAGTTACTCCAGAAGACAAATAATGATTTAACTTGCTGAGATATTTGGCTTTTTTTAAATCTTGCTGGACATCTTAAAGAGATAAAACACACTTTTAAGAATTCCATTTATTTGTGTTTCTCTGGTAAGCACCAAGTCCAGGTTGTGCTGGAAATGCAGAGCAGCAGGCAGCTCATTTTCCTGGGCATATCAAGCAGCTGAAGTCATAGGATATATTGGAAAAGCCTGAGTGACAACCTCAGTTTCCCAAGCTCCCTCTCTGGAAGATCACTCAGCCTCCAGCCCTCTTTTCCTGTCAATCTTTAGGAAGCATGGCTCATATGTGCCCCTTGGGAGATGGGTGAGCAGCACCCACAGGATTTATTCTGTCCATGGGTACTTTGGGAAAGGGAAATAGCTGTGGTTTGTAGCTGAAGGTTTAGGTCTGAGACATCCTCGTTGTGGCCTTGCTGTTTGCTGGGGATGCAACCAGAAGTATCTCATTTATTCCTTCTGGAAAAAAACAGGCTCGTCAAAGGGAATTGTCCATGGAATTGCCCACAATAAAGAGAAGAAATGCAGTGACTGCCTTTGCAAGATGACCTTCAGGACTTGCATTAATCATTCAGCTCCGTGTGGCAAAGAAATATTCGTCATAAAAGAGCTGCCATTCATCCAAATGGCATTTGGGCATCAAATGAGTGTGGGGGTGTCTACAATATCCATAGAATCCCAGAATCCCGGAATGGTTGGAGTTGGAAGGGACCTCAAAGCCCATCCAGTCCCACCCCCTGCCATGGGCAGGGACACTTTCCACTAGCCCAGGTTGCTCCAAACCCCATCCAACCTGGCCTTGGACACTTCCAGGTGACCTCTCCTCTGCCTGGGCCATACAAACCAGTCTCGAGGTGTGCTCTGGCCCCACAGGAATCTCCAGGGGGTTTTGCACACCTCCCACCTTTTCAGGAATGCACAAAGCAACAAATTGGATTTAGGTTTTAAGGTTTTGGAAAAAAAAGGAAGACAAATAGATAGAAAGCTTTTCAACCAGGGGCATGGCTCGGTGCCACGCAGGGAAATGAACTGGAATTAATCCCTTTTCTCTGCAAGTCTTGCAGGAAAGGCACCTCCAGATGCTCCTCACTGGGTAGGAATCCGGTATTTACAGGCAGAAAAATGGGAGAGATGTGTTTATACGAAAAGCAAAGAAGCTGAGAACTGGGGTAACCACACTGCCCCAAAGGGAATGACTTGGACAATATTTATCTTTTTGTCAGAAGCTGAAGAAAGTGTCACTCTTAGATTTTGGTGAGGAGGAGATGCATTCCCACACCCCCACTCACAGAATCAACTGATGCTGATGTCATGAAATGTGGATGAAAAACATGATTTTTTTTTTTAAAGTCTAAGCTGTCTGCTGCAAAATCTGGTCTTATTCAGCCTTCCTTTCTTTTTCTTCCTTGTTTGTTTATACAGTGATTGAAATGGTCAAGCCTGGAAATTTCCATCACTCTCTTTCTGTCAATTAAAAACCTCGTTTAGTAGCTTTTTAATTGAAAATTTTAACTTATTCTAACAGCATTTACAGTAATATGAAGATAAGCTTTGAGAAAGAATATTTGATCATTTCACTAGGGTAAAACAAAATTTATTTCTAACCTTAGATTTTAATCCTGCGATGAAGAAGTAGTTTTAGTAACAAATTCAGATACTGGCTCAGGCTCTGAAACATGATTTAAGGTGTGCTACAGCACGACAGGGCATCTTTAATTGTCACTGTCTAACACTCTGCTAAGAAAAGTGTGATTGATGTCCTTTAAATGTTTCGTAATTTTTTCTTTAAAAGAAAATAGATTTATTGGCGTTCACTGGGGCCCAAGTTCCTCCATTAAGTATGTCTGGAGCTAGTTGGAAATTTCAGCTGTAGTCACAGCTCTTTTACATTCTCTTTTCTTTAACCTCATTAAGCAACGTTAAAGCCATGGGACCAGACCTGGTATTACTGACTCACGATTATCTCTTGAATTCCTTTTGTAACCCACACATGAACCAATCCACAGAAGAAGCAGCATTTTGTTAAAGAAAGACAAAGTAATTCCACATTTCTTCTTTTCATGCTTTGCTGTTTGAAATCCCATTGAAATGTTCTTGCCAATGTTTTTACCTTCTCTGTGCTTTAAAACAATTTAAGAAGAAAGTCTAATTAAAGCAAAAAAGCTGCTGGTGATAAGAAAGAGAAAAGAAAGGATGACAACAATTCTTCTGTACTGTTAATAAAAGCATAATGCAGGAATCCCTGTGAGGGTGGGCAGGCCCTGGCACAGGGTGCCCAGAGAAGCTGTGGCTGCCCCTGGATCCCTGGAAGTGTCCAAGGCCAGGTTGGATGGGGTTTGGAGCAACCTGGGCTAGTGGAAGGAGTCCCTGCCTGTGGCAGGGGGTGGAATTAAAAGATTTAAGGTCCCTTCCAGCTCAGGCTGTTCTATGATTCCTCTTCAGTTCCTATTAGTTATAATGAAATAAATTTCTATTTAAGTGAAATTACCTTTCCAAGTGCAGTGGTTTTCTTGGTTTTTAGTTGGTTTTTTTTTTTAAATCTCAAATAGGAAGCAAAACAATCTCCTTAGGATCTGTAAACTGGCACATACGGGAGATTTAACACCTTTGGAAGGATTGCTTGTGAGGGTGATGTGCATGAAGCTGTTGTCTCTCCCTGTGCTGTGAACAATGGGATGGCTCTGGAGTCAGAGCAGGAAGGATGTTAAAAGCTGTGGGGATATTTGTTGATAAATCTGCAGGAGTTGCAGTTGGCTGTACTGCTTCCCTCCCCCGCACCCTTCACTGCAAATTCAGCGCTGAGTGACTGACTCTCCCACCCACCCCCTGTCAAAAACCCTCTGAGTGCTTGGTTTGAAAAACATGATGTCTGAATTTTCTGTTGTAGCTGTTGCCAGGATGTCTAAATTCACGCAGCACCGAATTTTCTCCAAGCTCTAAAGGTAGAGCTCGTGTTACAAAATTGTCCTCCCCAGATTGGCGAGGTTACTTCAAAACTTTGAAAAAAATAATAAAAAAGCTCGGTGACTAATGCTTCTATTAGCCAAATACACAAAGCAAAGTATGTCTTAAGTTGTGTGCTTTGCTGGAAATTCCAAAAGTGATGGCTCTCCCGGGGCCTGTATAATTCATACAGCACTTTAACCTGTGATTAATTACAAAGGCAGCAGAAGCTTTGCTCCTTCCCACTTGTGCTTTCATCAACACTGAAAATCCTAAAGTAAATCTGGGCTAGGCTCTAAGGCACCCAAGTGACTTGCTGGGCTGATTAAAAACCAGCCATCCTGCCGAGCCTTGGAACAGCATCAGGGAAAACCGGGATCCCTGGGATGGAAACATCTACCAGAGACCAATGCTGGAGAGAGCAACTTTTTTGTTGTGAGGGGAAAAGTGACACTGAAAGAGCAAAAAAAGGGTTCTGCACAAGTGCAAAGCTGATATGTGGGAGAACAGGTAGGACTTTGGGATGTGGAAATAGCGTTTTTTGTGGGGGTTTGTGAACTTCTGATGTTCTCTGGGGGTGGAGAGAGGCAAATGGTGATAATGCCATGGGAGCACCAGCTTCAGCTGAGCCACTGCAGGGTGAATCACAAAGTGGGGAGTTTGGTCATGCAAAAAAAGCCTTTTGGCTGATGCTACTTGATGTACAAAACTTCCTGGCTGAAGGTGAATGATCTTTGAGCAGGGGGTTGCTCTCTCTTGCAGCCTAGAAGTAAATTTTCCACAGAACACCCAGCATCATTATTTGAATTTCTCTACCAGGTAACACTCTGCTATTTTTGTGTTTATTTGTGTTTCAGAGGCTCTCACAAAGCTTCGAGGTTCTTAGAGTAAGGTGAGATGAGAGGGTAAGATACAGAGGCGAGCAGCAAGGTTTCATTCTGGATTTTTGTTTGGTTTGAGCCACTTTTGTTCGGTTTGAGCCACTTTTGTTCTTTGTCAACCTATTTCAGCCAGAAGCTGGGTCAGCCTTGCGTGGTGGAATGGTTTTCTGCAGATCACAAAAGTGGCTCCCTGCCTGGGCTTTGCTGTGGCTGTAGCTCAGGAACAGAAGAGAAAGGAAGTGGGAACACAAGATCCATCTTCTCGTGAGGGGAGAGAGGGCACATCCTGGTGTTTTGAGTGAAAAGGAAAATATGGGTTTGTGGAAGGCAGCCAAGCTCTTCTTGGGAGAGCTGGGAAAAGCAATCAGGAATACCTCTGGGAGCCACAACTTCCTGAAGCGTGTCTCACCCAACAGAGGATGTATTTGTGAAGGATTAGGATCACTAAGACCACACAAGAAGCTGTTTGCCATTACTTCCCCATCCCCAATTTCCTCCCCTCACGGATTCTACAAACTTCACTGCTCTCAGCAAGAGGTGGGAGTGGAGAACTACAAAAGTTGTACTTTGGGGCTCGTTGCTGTCACTGTGGTGGTGGCACTGCCCCAGCTGTCGCTCCCTCCCTGGTCCTGCACCTGCCCTGGGGCACAGCCGGGCACTTCTCCCTCCTTTCAGAGATATTCAGGGAGCTGCAAAAGGAAGTGAGACAACCCACATGAGCAAAATAAATCATAGAAACAAGGAAGTAAATGGTTCTGCCTTTCAGTTTTTGGAAATGCACGAGGAGAGGCAGCAGCTGGAGCTGAGCAGGGGAAGGGCAGAGCTGTAATCAAGATGCTCATTTTTTAGCAAGCCCCAGATGCAGATCAAGAAATGCAAAGTTTGTGCTGACGAGGAGACAAGGGCCTCAGTTCTCATCCAGCAGAGGGTAAATTAAAAAATAATTATGGAGAGCAGCAATTTATCTCGAAGTGTTCAATGCCTTGGATATTTACCCCAGAGTTATTTTCTTTCTGTAGATGAAATAGAAAGGTCTGGGAGTTGGTCTGGGGGTATTTAATGCCTGCTTGTTTCTCTAACAGCCCTACCGTGCCCACAGGCCACGACCCCTCTGGCTGGCAAGCATGAACTGGTCTGGAAGGGGAGTTTTCCAGGTGGTGTGGCTTAGGAGAGGTTGGGAAGAGGCTAAGCAAACTTGTAAATGAGTGGAACTCCCAGGCAAGGAAACTCAGAAACAGCAAAACCAGATTTTGCTCATTTGGTATTTCCATGGATTGAGAGAATTCAGTTTTGGGGGAATGGACATGAGCAGTGTTTGCACACCTAAGTGAATATTGAACAAGTTTCTCAGGCTTGTCCTACAAATATCCAAGCAGCCCCACTGCTGAATCGTGGGTTCAGTTCAGAGTAAACGTGAAACCAGTGAAGAAATCTGGGGGTCTTTTTTCTGTGGCACTTGGGATAACCTCATATTAAATCCTGATGTCTCCCCTAAGTGATCTATTCTTTGTCTGTCCTAACCAGTAACTGAGATAGGTCTATAAAGAGCATGGATTTAAGGAGAAAGTGCAGGTTCTTGGCCAGTTAAGTGGTTTTTATTTTATATTTCCGTTGCACCGTACATTACAGCACAGGCTGCTCTTCAGTATATCATGGGTATGCATCGAAAATATGAATAGCTTGGCTCATAGATTTAAAAGCACACAGAAAGCACTGGATCGTTCCGTGTGTGCTCCCAGCTCCTCTTTGAAATTATCCTCGGCATAAAACATGTATTTACATTCAGATCAGAAGTATCCACAAGAGGCATGCAGCTGTGGAATGTGTTACATATTGTAATTATAAAGATATATTTGTTCCCTTTTCCTGGGAATAGGTTCTGGTATTGATTTGTTCTCACTTCTGCTCACCTCCACTGAGGCAGTGGGGGAAAGGTGGATTTTATGGGAAACAGCGTTAATTGCCTTATCTCTGGGGAAGAAATACAGTCATCGAAAACCTCACTTACAACTGGGTAACAATTCCTCCAAACAGACTTGGAATAATGATCCAAGCCACGTTCTTTCTTAATTAAGACTATGGTTATAGATGGTTACTGGGATGCTTGGATGGTTTGGGGAGCAGAGAAAGCCTGGAAAGTTAAAGGGGAAAAAATATAATGTTGAGAACACATTTTTTAAATCAAATGAAAGCTGTAGCTTCTCTAAATTGTTTTGAGAACAGGAATTTTCCAGCAGATTAAAAGCCATCTGATAAGAGAAAACCTGGACAAGAGCTTGAGTTTTACTTTTAACCCTTCAAAAACAAAGAACCAACAAAGAATTGAAAGACCAGAAAAGAACCAACTCAATCCCCAGACCCCACAAAGAGGTCTTTGTGGAACATTCTGACCCTCAGGCTTGGGTCTTGTTTTCCTGGACATCAATGGAGACAAACTCCACCAGAATGAGCAGATGAGGCCAGGGAGGCACACGAGGTGTGTCACTCCAGGATTTGCTGCGTGAGCAGAGAGGATTTGTAGGCTTTGAAACTTCTTTCCACCTCTCCTAGAGGCAGCGTCCCAAAATTGCTCACGGGCTGGATTGCTTTGGAGGTGCTGCTTTGAAAAGCAGTAATGGGTGTGAAGAAGTATTATGTTGGCTGTTTTTCTTGAGCTGCAGGGCTTTTTTGGTTCTGAAATATGAGAGCCTCCAAAATTACTGCAGCAGTATGGATATTGTTGCTAGAAAGTTCTTCGTGGTTGATATAACCCTTCTATCCCAGTTTGTTTTAAGAATGGTTACAGTATGCCCATTTCCAAAAAAAAAAAAAATAGAGGCAAGGAAAAACAAACCCTGTGTTGCAGAGAACATTGCATCAGATAAATAGATCCATTTTCTTGGCAGAATAACAACATTTTTCCTTCTTTGATATGGGGCAAATGGAACTGCTGAGCTGTGTTCTCCGCTGAGATTAGAGATGTATTTGGAGTGCAGAGCTCCCCTCTATCACAAGTTAATATTAACAAAGCCACAAAAGCCTCTCTGCTTTAAGCACTGCTACTACTGCTATTAAAGAGTGTTTCTACCTGAAAGGAGAACATGAATGGCTCTGGCTTTTCATCCACAAAGAAATATGTTCAGCTCCTTTGCTGAAACGCTTCGATTCACGATGCTGCCGTGGTTTAGATGAAGACAGCACAAAGGTTCTCTCTCTTATACCCCCAAGAGGAACATCTTCTCTCTCAACTTCCCTCTCATCTCAGCATCGACCCAAGCCAAGTGTTCTTCCTTTCCCCATTTTGGGTTTTCCAGGATTTTTTTTCTCCTTTTTTTTTTTTTCTTTCCCCCCTTGCAATTATCATAGGCACCTTTTGGCCCAGATGGTCTAGCCTTGCATGAAAATTAGATTTTAATTAATCTCTCACAAAAATTTCTGCCTCGTGTGGATGATGTCACGTTCCCATTATCTAACCCTTAATAACTGATTATAGCCTAATTGAATGTACTGGAGGAAAAACGACAGGATGTCAGGATATAAAGTTCATTAAGGAAAATCAATTTGCAAGGCTTTAAATTGCATTAAGGGCTACCCTTTAAATCATCTAATGTATTTCTTCCTGGTTTGGGAAAGTAAATAGGCACATTGTGGAGAAATATGTGCAAGGAGAAGTGGTAGGTTTTGTGGGTAAATTAAATTGCAAATGACTGAAGATCAGACGACAACTCCATTATCAATGACAAACTGCCAAGGTATTCAAAGAAATACTTTGCCAAGTGCCTTGTGTTTTCCATTTCTTTGTCATTTAGAAATAGATAAATCTTGCTTGGAGGCTGGACTGAGATCTCTCTCATTTTATTAAAAAAGCCGACCGAGAAGGGTTAATGAATACCAACTCCATTACTTGCTCTCCAGGATGGATTTGGCAGCCCCTTTCCCATGTCAGACCGGATGTTTTCATCTTTTTCAAGACTATAAACAGTGGAAGCTGTTCAGAGTCATATTCCTGGCACCAGCAGCAGCTGGATGCATTTCAATTCGTGTCTTTTGTGCTCTGGAGTGAATTCATACCTTCGTGAATTGTTTAATAAAAGCAGGCAGCGGGAGAGAACCTCACCTTGGCAGGCAACTCCTGGGGCTTGATTTGAGGTTGTGGTGACACGCTGGTGACAGCTGATGTCCCGTGGAACTGGGACACAACACACACGGGGCTGTTCATGTCAGGGGCTCAGGGTGCCTGCACCTGCTCCTGGCCTTCTGGGTGCCCAGGGAAGGGAAATTTGGAGCAATTCCAAGAGGGAAGGTAAGGATGATGGCTGGACTCTGAGAGGTGGGACAGGTAAGGATGATGGATGATGGCTGGACTCTGAGGGGTGGGGAAGGAAGGTAAGGATGATAACTGGACTCTGAGGGGTGGGAAAGGAAGATAAGGATAACTGGTAACTGATAACTGGACTCTGAGGGGTGGGAAAGGGAGATAAGGATGATAACTGGACTCTGAGGGGTGGGAAAGGAAGATAGGGATGATAACTGGAGTCTAAGAAGTGGAGAAGGAAGATGACAATGATAACTGGACTGTGAGGTACAGACCAGCCTTTGCTATGTTTTATGGGTTGGTGTGGCCTGGCTGGTACTGGACCATCTCTGCATGACCTCTGTGCTTTAGCACCAGGCAAAAATGGGTTTGTTCAAAACCTAAGCAAAGCTATAGGAAAACCCCACAGTATTACAAGGTAAATTCACCAGGATTCCATTCTGGAACAGGAGCTTTTCTCTCCAGCACCCAGGTTTCTTCTTGCTGCTGTTTTGGGCTGGATTTGGGGATCAGAACAAGGGCTGGTCCATCTATTCCCTGTCTCCTCTGGCCGCTGGCATCCTCACATTCCCAGCACTGACAAAGGCCCCCAGTCCTGTCCCTGATTTCTTCCCAGGCCAGGGGGCAGCAAGTCCTGTTTTGTTGACTGCAAAAGTTCATGAAGAGATATGTCCCCAAATAAAATCCAGCATCGTGGACCTGAGCCAGTCTCATTCTCCTCCTGGAATTCTTTGTCCGAGATCCAACTGCTCACCAGAATTCCACGGTCTTGCTTGGCCTCAGTGGGATGAGGAACCCAGATATCTCAGTATGCAAAAGCAGCCTCCTGTTTATTGTGATCCTCAGGAAAGATAATTAATTAGGACTTCAAAGGAAGGAGGTGGCATGTGTGGCATAAGCTCTAAGTCACATTTTGTCACCTCCCCAGAAGCTGTTTAAAGAGGGGCGAATTGGTACAGTGTGTCTTCCTCTTTGAGGGTGTTTGTACAGAGGTTTTTAATTACTTTGGAGATTTCTTAAATGTAATTTTGTATGATGGCATCTGGTACAAACTGGATGCCTCTCTTTGATCTGCTGGGGAAGAGAGGGTGACAGTTTTCTTCAAATGAAGAGTAACATCAGCAGAAAAACAGAGAGGGAATTAACATATTGGAGCATCACTTTTCTTGTAATCATCACCCTATTAAATATGGAGGGGAGGATTTTGAAAATCAAGTTTGCATTTTGAACAACGTTACTGGGGCTGAGTTGCCCTCATTAGCTATTTTGTATTAAATTTGATAAAAAACCTGATGCTGACAAGCACTGGAAATGCTTTTTTAAATCCTGTTTTTAATCATTTTAGATCACCTACTAAATATCTTTTAATATTTTAATGGGTCTCTCATTCATAGTAAAAAGAGGTGAATAAATTGAACGGAGAAAATAAAAATGCAAAAATCTTCTCAGGCTTTTGCTCCTCATAATGGTACCAGAATGAAATTTATGGTGCATCTGTGTTTTGCTTTACTTTCAATTTGCAACCATATTTTTGCATATTTGATGTGACTGGAAAAGTATGTTGCATATTTTTGCAATGAATTTGCATTCCAGGTACTAAATTTTGGGCAGTTTTCTTCTAAATTTCGCACGACTCTAAGGCCATTTAGGGGTCTTTTTTTTTTGCAGGATTTTATGACATTGCCAGTGTCTTCCCTGAGTGTAAATAAGATGCATCCAAATATACAGATGCTGACTTTCATGCCTAATCATCCCACAGATGAACTCCCAGTGAACATTTTCATTCTGAACAGGTTCCATTTTGTTGACTTTATTTGCAAACCTACATATTTGGGAATGTTAAAGAGTGAGAAGGTACTTTTTATAATTCTTTTTGTTTATCGTGAAAACAGATAAAAATTCCTACAAATATTCATTGAAGCCTTTCTTCATTGAAGGTTTTTATTCCTAAGGGATGTAATATCTACGTTTTGTGTGCCAAAAGCATCAGGTTAATTTTTTTCAGGGGATTGACTAAATCCTTTCTTTTAGGAGAAAGTTGCTGCTGGAGGATTCCTGTTTTTTCCAGGCACTGATTCCATCCAAGACATCCGGAGAGAAAGGTGAGACCAACGTCCTTGCATTGACAACTCTTCTCTCAGATGGTTGAATGGGGGCTTTAAATATGGTTACTCTGCTTAATTATGATTTTTTTTAGTGTTCTTTAATTGAAGATTTGGTATGCTGCAGCATCTCCATCAGAAATGCCATCAAATTTGGGGTAAAGCTCTTTGGCCAACAATCGCGGTCTCTGCCACGTACTGGAGCCTTGGCAGCTCATCTCAGCGAGTCAGGGAATCATTAAATTTGGAAAAGACCTCAAGATCTTCAAGCCCAACCTCTGCCCAAATCCCCCATGCCCCCAGTGACCCACAGCACTAAGTGACATCTCTACACATTTTATGGGCACTTCCACGCACAGGGACTCCACCACTGCCCCGGGGGGGTTCACAACCCTTTGAGTGAAGAAATGGCTTCTTTTTTGTTCCAAGAGCTCTCTAAGCCCTCCCCTTGACTTCATGTGCGTCAGGACAGGAGAGTAAAGCAGAAGAAGGACCCAGCAGTGTGTGGTTCCAAGAAAAGCCTCTCTTGGTCCCTCTCTGCTATGGCAGTACCCTCTTCTGGGTTGACAGAGGGGGTTTTGGAGGTGGGGAAGGACAAATGCCAGCAGGAAATGGCACATGCTTGTGTCCTGTCCCTTGTGCACACCCCTGAGCCTGAAGGCTCCTGATAATTTGAAGGCACATTGGCACCGACAGCATCCTCTTTCTTTCTGCACAGCTCAGCAGAATCCCTGTCACTGGAGGCAACCGTGCAAATATATAACCAGGCAAGCCAAGTTTCTCATTTTCATAGGAGTTGGAACACCTCTGGAAAATAATCTTAGCAAAAACGTAATAATTATGGTTGACTTGCTCCTTGCAATTAGGAAATTCTGTCATGCAGGACAAATACAGAGCAGAGCTGCAGCAGGAAAACAGTAGAAGTGGTAAGAAAGGAGTGGGAAAGCAGGGCTTTGTTGGGTTTGGGACAGCGAGAGGCGTGATAAGAAAATCCATTGTGTGTTTTCCATCCTGCTGGCAATCAGTGCGGTTTAGGCAGTGTGGTTGTGCTGCAGGGATGGCAGGGAGAGGGAGGCAATCTGATAAATGAAATGATGCATAATTCAGTGCTGCAAGGGCAGTGTAGGAAAACAGTATCATCTCCAGACAAATTAATCTGTCTTAGGTTTATGACTGTCTCAAGGCCGTTTGTTTCATTGTCAGTTCAGTCACAGGTAGAGATGTGATTATTGTTTCAAATGGAAAGTTCTTTTCCAACAGCCATTTTCGGAAGCTGCTGTCTCAGAGCAGAGTCCTTTCCCTGAAGTAATGCTTTCATTTGGAAGTACAATAGCAAGCGTCAGTTTTGCTTCCTTTTGTTTTATTTCCATCATCTGTGTGTTATCATTTCAGGAAGGAAATGTGCCTGTGAGCAGCCAGTGCCAGATGTCTGAACTTTCACTTGTCATTTGAGGTGTTGGCAGCACCACTCACCCACCCCGGTCACAACGAGCTGCTGAAGACCAGCTGCAGGAAGTTGGCTCTGCTCACAAACGGCAACAACTTCATAAAACAGAGGGGGAAAGGAATATTATGGCACTTTGCAGGAGGCTGAGGCATGGAGAGGTTTGGTCCCCTGCCCACCAAGGTGTCAGGGATCTGTTGGAGACCCTTTTGCAGCTCTAGAGGTGTCTGTCTGCACACTGGGATTGAAATCACTCAGCAAGGGCTGGTGCAGTTGGTACTGGGGGTTTGAGCTGAAACCCCTGAGTTTATGATATCCCATCTTTGGCAGCACTGAGATTGACTCTAGGTGTCACTAGAATGGATTAATGATAAATAATGACTTTAATATAAGCTATTTTAAATGATAATGTGTATAATTATTATACATACTGTTGTGTAATACTCTATTATGCAATACTAGATGTTAAATATAATATATGATAATACAATTATAAAGAATGGGTTAATGATAAATAATGACTTTAATATAAGCTATTTTAAATGATAACGTGTATAATTATTATACATACTATACTGTAATGCTCTATTATGCAATACTAGATGTTAAATATAATGTATGATAATACAATTTCAAACCCCAAGTACCTGTTCAGCTTCTGGAGGGATTTCTGTTTTCTCTCCTTTTATAGAATCATAGAATGACAGAACAGTTTGGGTTGAAGGGACCTTCAGTCTCATCCAGTGCCACCCCTGCCATGGGCAGGGACACCTTCCACTAGCCCAGGGTGCTCCAAGCCCCATCCAACCTGGCCTTGGACACTTCCAGGGATCCAGGGGCAGCCAGGATGGGGGCCATTTCCCCAAACATAACTCTGATCTGCAGCTTCTTTTCCTTGAAGCTTGGATGTGTTTTCTTCCCTAGATGCAAACAACCTGCAACAAACAGGGCACTGAACCCTGCCCAACCTGCAGCCTGAGACCTTTCCAGATGGGTTGTGCTGAGCACATCTGGGCAGAAGGAGTTCAAATGTGAACAAGCTGCATCCAGGGGGAGATGGAGGGGGAAGAAAGAGTTGTTTCAGCCTTGGCATTAGGGGTTTCACATATGAAAATGGAAGGTGCAGCAGCTTCTGTCCTCTTTAGGACTAGACGTGCCAGGAGCATGTCCGTGGCTCTTATCCCTCAGGCTATCTGACAAGATTACGGATATTCTCTGCACTGTGGCGCTGAACATCCACACACCTCATTCATGTCTCATCCTTCACAAACAGGGTCATGGCTTTAACATCCAGGGACAGAAAAATGTCCTTTTGAATTAGGCCAGCCCTTGTTCTGTGCTTTTTATCGAGTTCCTTGCCCATTACAAGAGGGTTTTTCTGGAAACAATAGAAGGCAGCAGATAAGCGAGCAGGCTACAACAGATAGGAGCACTTAGTTTCTGTCAGTAGACAAGCAGCTCCCTTCCTCCCTGATATAATGCCTAAAAAACGAGAACAAAAGCACATTTTCATTCACCAAGTTCCTTCAGTGCTGGAGCTGATAAAATCTGAAACATTCATCCTGAGCCAGTGGCAATGGGAGAGGAGAAGGGACTCTTTCTCAGTGGGTAGCAAACAAAGGGAAGAGGAAAAATTCCTGGCATGCCCAGTGGGGAGTAAACAGGATAGAATTTGGGGAAGAAAGGTCTTGGGAGCAATGCTGTGATTTAAATTTCATAGAGTCCCAGAGTGGGATTTGATTAATGATTGGAAAGATTATTAAAGCTCATCCAGTGCCACCCCTGCCATGGACAGGGACACCTTCCACTATCCCAGGTTTCTCCAGCCTGGCCTTGGACGCTTCCAGGGATCCAGGGGCAGCCACAGCTTCTCTGGGCACCCAGTGCCGGGGTCTTACCACTCTCACAGGGAGGGGAAGAAAGGTAGAACATTCTCAAATTTTCTTTTTAAAAAAATAAAAAATTATATGTACTTCCCT
The DNA here is from genome assembly GCA_014706295.1 of Lycocorax pyrrhopterus obiensis. Lineage (NCBI taxonomy): Eukaryota > Metazoa > Chordata > Aves > Passeriformes > Paradisaeidae > Lycocorax > Lycocorax pyrrhopterus. The sequence goes on from JACSVZ010000013.1 coordinate 28,370,467, forward strand.
CATCTTTCTGGAATATCTGCTACAGGAAGTAAGCAAGTTTAAACAGCCTAATCAGTATGGGTAGGCCTGAAATTATCTATTTAATTAGGTTTTATGCTTTGAATCTGGGAATGTTGGTGTTAATTTATACTTAATTTTACACAGCTGTCAGCAAAATATGCTGTGAAGGAACCAATAGCATGTGTTGCTCACTTATTTCAGATTGGGCCCAGAGAGTGTTTTAGGGCCCAGCTGAGGTTTATGGAAGGTTTGGGAGGAGAAACAGCACCACATTTCCAGACTGGTGCAGGTGGGGAAAATTTCCTCTCTCAACAGTGGCTCATGGCTCTTTTCCCAGTGAAAACTGTAGTTAAAAGTATTGGTTGAAACGTTTTTAAAGCCAGTAGTTTCTTCTTTACAGAATACTTCATGTTAATAATCAATGATTATGGCACGCGTTCCATCTGCTTTGATGTTATCTTTCACAAAGCCATAAAAAGAGAGATTTCCAGAATAACAATATTATTTTTTAAAAAAGGAATCAAGAAATTGCTCGGTTTCTCACCATAATAGATTTATTTGAAGGAGCTGAAGTTTCCTCCTAATCATAACAAACAGAAATTGCTCTTTGTGTGGCCATGAGGACTGAATCTATATTTCTAAAGGTTTCATTTCTGAGGGCTCTGGAAATCAGACTTTGTTCTTTGTGCACCGAAATATAAATAAATATTGTGTATCAATTTTTAACTTGTATTTGTTTCACAGGATAAGGCCCATAAAAACGTCTCTCACTCCACTTGCTAATATCCAAAGTAGGTGAAGAAGCATTAAGACAGAGCACATAAACACAGCAGAAAATATAAATTAAAGAATTCTGGGAACAAGTGCTGCCTGAAGACATCCCCACCACACAGTGATATATATTTCCTCAAAAATAACTTGAAGATCTTTTTCCCTGCCTCCTGCACATTATAAAACACTCAGGGAAATATAGATGAAGTCCTGGAATGCATTTAGATCATTATTTGCAGTGACAACAATGGAATTCTCTGAACAGTGTGCATGTCATATATACAGAGGCAGTGGAATAAATAAGGCATCTGTTGCATTAGGAAGAAACTACATGTCATGATTCAGGGGCTTGGGAGAATAATGGGGACAGGGAGATATCCCCTCAAAGAGATTATGAGAGTAATTGAAGTGATTGATTGAATCGAATTGATGCTGTGAATGGTTGGTGAAGATTCAGTGAATAATTGCTGACAATAATTTTGGTTTCTGCAATGTAATACAGTGTTATACAAGTGTATCAACAATGGGGTAAACAAATCCTGACAAGCCGCTGCCCTCAGTGAAGTGCCGCTGTCAGGGCAAAGTCTCTGCTTGGTACAGGGCTCACAGACACACTGGATAGTCCCTTTGAATTCTGAGGAGTCATGGAATCATCCACCTGCCATTGGCAGGGACACCTTCCACTGTCCCAGGCTGCTCCAAGCCCCGTCCAACCTGGCCTTGGACACTTCCAGGGATCCAGGAGCAGCCCCAGTTTCACTTCAGAGTCTGAGGACGTTATGCCAGTTCTGGGAACCTGCTGATGGCTGGGTTTGTTTTCACTCTCAAAGACATTGTGGTGTAACAACAAACTCCAGTGATCACAGAGCAGAGGGGTCCTCGTGGCATCAGGATGTGCATGAGTCAGGGGAGAAGTGACAAAGCCAAATCTCACTGCACTGACAATTCCTCTTGTTCTTTATCAGCTGTGGAAGAGACAGGAATGGAAAGCTGGAATTTTCGGGTTGGAAGTGGCTATGGCAGCTCAGAACTTCATGTCTATTTTAAAAAAGGAGAAGGGCTGGGAAAACAGGAAGCAAAATCATTAAAAGGGCCACAAGAACTGCCGTGCTTCACGCCTGCTTGCTTGGGGGTCATTAGGTCTGTGCTAATCACTGGGACTAAGGTTCATTAGACAGCACTAATGATGCTGTCTGTCTCTGGGATCAGTGAGCCGAGGGCAAGAATGTTCTTTAGATTGCACCAAGGACTGGATTAAAGACTGATCCACCCCAAAAATCTGTACCTGTGACATTTGGGCCATTTGGACTCTTTTGGACAGCACTTCTGGTGGTTCTGCCAAAGCCAGCAGCACCGACAGCCTGGGGTCAGCTGAGTCCCGTGGCACAAACCAGAACAAACAAAGCCCCAACTCAATGGCAGTCAAAACCCACTCAGCATCAAACCTTTACGAGCAGCAATTTGTCGAGTGCCATGTCTGTCGTGCTGGAAACAGCTCGCTCCGATCGAATTAATTTTTTTGGGGATGTGATTAGGAGTCACTGACATGAAATCAAATGTGATAAATATCAATAATTGGATGTTGGATCAGTTTTCCTAGGACAGCTCAATTCCATTCACCCTGATTCGAAGACCTCACCCTTGATAATGTTTTGTCTGTGTTTCTTTATAAATTGTGTTTTCACCAATTTTGATATTAAAAAAATCCCCTTTGTAATAAAGTGCCTCAGAAATCCTGGATGCTTTACAGTTTTTGTCTGGCCTACTTTGGAGATTAGTTTAATTTAGGTGATATTTGATTTTCCTGCTGCTGGTGGTGTGATTTTTTGTTTTTCTTCAGTTTCTCTTTTTTTCTGCTTCTTGTGGAGATTAGCTTTCTATAAACATGTTATCCATAACATAAATCAAAGAAGCTGGAAATAGTAATATAGTATGGTCATGTATATTCATGGCTGCTTGATGAAGGAAAGACATTAACATATTTCTAGATTCTCTGTCATTCCCTTCAGTTTTTTTTAATGTAAAAAAGAGAAAGAAGGAAAATGTTCTAGTAAATTCACGTATCTAGGAGAGTGAAATTATCAAAACAGGTAGGGCAATAAATCTCCTTTTCTCTCTAATTTGGTGATTTGTAAATTAGTGAGAAAAAAGCTGGGTTTTTTTTTTTTGGTTCTGTCAATCAGTGGTGAAGCAGACTTTACTCTTCCAATTACATGCAGTTTTTCCTTGTCCCCTTTACATGGAGTATTTAAGTGTTTTGGAAACCACCAGCAGCACTTTGGGAAGCAGGAACACCTCAGGTGCTGCAAGGAGAGCTCACAGCAGCTCTGCACACACTGTCAGGTGCATTTTAGTCCTTCCAGTATAATTCCTGTCGAGTTCCTTATCTGCTGTTTATTATTATTATCCCTTCCTGCAAGCTCTGGGCCATCCAGTTATCCAGGAGAGGGGAAGGGCGGAATCTCACCTGGAGAATCCAGTGCTCATCCCACCCTGGGCTCTCCCATGGTTTTTATACTTCACATTCACAGCAGAGATAAATCTCTCATGGTGCTACGCCCTCTGTTCTCTTGCAAGGTGACAGAATTACTGCTCAGTAAATCAGGTAAATTCTTCCTTAATTTAAAATTAGGGGCATTCTTCCTTTCTTTATAAAATCTCAGTCATTCTGATCAGCCTGATGAAGGTGCCTGGAAAGCCCAAGTTGTCCCTCATGCCCGAAGATCTCACGTGAGCTGTCCCAGAGCTTTCCCTTGGTCAGGAGACCCCAATTCCTACCTCCATCAGGGTTACACATGGGACTGTGTGTACACTGAGCCTTCCACATATCCTGTAATGGGATGCTGGGCTGTGCAAGGCGAGGTCAGCACCTCTGACAAGCTGGATTTACTGTTCCTGCATGGGAAAATGCCAGCTCAGGCTTGTTAGGGCTCCTAAGGAGTCCCACTGGAGACAGGGGAAAGGGGTTTCACTGAACGTGAGTGTTGAAATGGCTTCAATGATTGCTGAAATCTTTGGCTTATTTATTACTGAAGCTAAATCAATGAATCTCAGCAGACCACCTTTGAGCTAAATAAAACCACAGCTTCCCCTCTCCTTTAAATATTTTATACTTAAACCAGATGAAACTGATTTTTTGCAGTAGCTTTAGCTCTGTCTGAGGTGGAGCAGATCAAAGGTGAGATTTTCTGTCCATGGGATATCTGTGATTCGACAAAAAAGGGGGAGAGGTCATTCCTGCATTTGTGAATGAAAAATTGGAGTTCTGAAAGTTTCCCAAAGAGGGAAAAAATGAAAAAAAAATATAAAAGAAGCTTGGCAATAGTCATGAAATTGTAAAGCCTGCAGTGAGCTGGAGGCTGTGCCCAGGTTCAGGGTGTCCCCTGCTCAGCCCCTCTCTGTTCTGTCATCATTCCCAGCCCAGGGCAGCAGCCAGGACACCCAGGACAGCAGATTTTGGATTCTGCTCCAGCAGCAGCCGTATCTTCAGACCCTGAGAATGTGCCAGGAGCTCTCCAGGTTTCTGCAAGCTCGAGAGATAGGAGGGAAGCCCTGATTAACCCAAAGTTCCTTTGCAAGGCTTTCATCACTGCCTTGTTGAACGAGATAAGTGAAGTGAGACTTAGCACTGCAAGCTTAGATAAGCCTGAAGAAAGGAGAAACTGACAATTACCAGTTTGATCTAATAATGCAGTAATGTGAGAAACGGAATTTAATACACAGGAAAACAATATGAGGCAATGGTGATACTATAATTAAGGAAATAACTTAATACATACATGTTTAATTAAACCTCCCATTTATCTGAGAACACTCTCTCTGTTTGGAACAGCAATTTGAAATCACTAAAGCTTGAGTTGAACAACATAATTTTCATTTAATACTAATCTTGGACCAGCACATTGAAGACATTCATTCAGCACAGTGGAAATTAGATTTTCAGAGAACTGGATCACGGGCTGTCCCTTGGATCCCAAACTGTGAAATCATGGCTCATGGAAGCCCAGCACATAATTAGCCTGGTTGCATAATGCAGTGTCCAGACTCTGGAATAATATTGTAAGGGCTGCTATTTGTAATTTCATTCAGGATGAATTTGGAATTGTCAAATTTAATTTTAAAATATGTTCACTTTGAATAAAATTATAATGAATAAGTTGTTCTGTTTCCTTTGATGTTTTATACAGTTTATTTATAGAAAGTTGGAAAAATGGCATAGTAATGAAAAATTAATGCATTCCTTCTCTTCTCTTCTCTTCTCTTCTCTTCTCTTCTCTTCTCTTCTCTTCTCTTCTCTTCTCTTCTCTTCTCTTCTCTTCTCTTCTCTTCTCTTCTCTTCTCTTCTCTTCTCTTCTCTTCTCTTCTCTTCTCTTCTCTTCTCTTCTCTTCTCTTCTCTTCTCTTCTCTTCTCTTCTCTTCTCTTCTCTTCTCTTCTCCCTCCTTTCCCTTCCCTTCCCTTCCCTTCCCTTCCCTTCCCTTCCCTTCCCTTCCCTTCCCTTCCCTTCCCTTCCCTTCCCTTCCCTTCCCTTTCCCTTCCTTCCCTTCCCTTCCCTTCCCGCGCCTTCCCTTCCCTTCCCTTCCCTTCCCTTCCCTCTCCTTCCCTTCCCTTCCCTTCCCTTCCCTTCCCTTCCCTTCCCTTCCCTTCCCTTCCCTTCCCTTCCCTTCCCTTCCCTTCCCTTCCCTTCCCTTCCCTTCCCTTCCCTTCCCTTCCCTTCCCTTCCCTTCCCTTCCCTTCCCTTCCCTTCCCTCCCCCTCCCCCTCCCCTCCCCTCCCCCTCCCCTCCCCTCCCCTCCCCCTCCCCCTCCCCTCCCCCTCCCCCTCCCCTCCCCTCCCCTCCCCTTCCCCTTCCCCTTCCCCTTCCCCTTCCCCTTCCCCTTCCCCTTCCTTTGGGATTTTTATGTTGGTTGGTTGGTTGGTTGGTTGTTGTGGGTTTTTTCCCTCCTTAACAAAATATTATGGAAAACCACGTGCATTTTACCAAATGCTTCCAGAACCAAGGGCCAAATAAAACTTATCCACGAAAATGCAGATAATAGGAAAAAAAGAAAATTACAATTTCAGAGTGCAACAGGGTGTGAAGACAAGCTGGATTTGCGGAATGATGTTTTCCAAGTAATTTCTGATCAGTTCCAAGAACAGCTTGGGGCTTAATCACTTAATTATCTCATTACACTCATTCTTTTCCTACTTCCACTGATATTTTTCCCTTTGTTTCTCTTTTAATTTTGCAAGAATTAGAAAAAGGCTTATAGAATTAAAAAACTTGGCTTCAGCTCTCATAGAAGCTTCTAGAATGTGATGTTTTCCCTTTGAAAGTCGTCAAGCTTGACCTCAGCTTTCTTACCAGAACTCTTAATCCACTTACTGGAAAGAATGAGACATTTCACTGACTTTTCTTTTATTGGAGTTTCCACATGTCCCCTCTCGTTGTCTCAGCTGGGCACTTAAGCTGCTTCCCAGGAAGCTGTAAATGTCATTTGTCAGCATTGCTTTTGGATACTCAGCTTTTTGAGAGCTTCAGTTATTTGGAAGGTATGGACCTTCCAGAGTGTGGTGATGGAGCCGATGGAATTACGGATTGGGTTGAGTTGGGAGGGACTTTAAAGCCCATCAATTCCACCCCTGCCATGGGCAGAGACACCTTCCACTATCCCAGGTGGCTCCAAACCCCATCCAGCCAGGTCTTGGACACTTCCAGGGTTCATTCTTCCACTTTGTTCCTTCCTTGTTCCAGCTTGTTCTTCCCACTGTGGGAATTTTGAATTAAATATGTCGTAGCAGACTTCCATGTGTTTATATCACAAAAAATATAAATGAAAGGTGGAAATGCTGCTGCTGGTGGCAGTTGTGGTGAATGGGCATTCCACAGGGTCAGACTGAGCAGCAGGAAACGCCTTTCTGCACATGGGAAACTCCTGTTGAGTTGTGAAAACAGGAATTCCTACCGTAGTGAGCGGTCGGTTAGCAAAGTCATCAGATCCAGTGAAAAGTCAGGAATATCTTGGGATCCAGCTGGAGCCCAGCCAGTGTTTCTTGGGAAGACTTTGAGGTATTGCAGAAGTCTCTGCTTTTAATGATTAACTGTGTCTTGGACAATGTAATCCCACCAAGGCCTGTCTCCTTGATTTCCAGGACATAGCAGAACTTCCTCAAACTAGGAGATGATTCAGAGCAGTTTGCCACTCCCATTGAGTGACTGGAACAAAACAGAGCCTTGGTAAAACTGGTGGAAAAATGCACACGAATTGCTGTAATTTGGGCTCCTCATTTACACAAAAATGACTTTCTGTATGAAACAGGAATTGAAGATTCAATAATCTGTGTTTTAACAGACTTGAGGGAATGAACTGCACAGATTTTGCCCTCTGTTGTGCCATGAAAATAAAATGTGTAGAAGCTGAAGGCTTTGGTGCTGGAAGCCTCATGGGGACAATGTGGGTCTTGCTTATGTTTAAAGCTGATAAATTTTTTTTGTGTTAAAAACTGAAACTTTCTTTTCATGAATTTCCTGTTCTGTGTTCAGGTTTCTTTGATTTGTTCAACAAATTCTTTCAAGACATAAACCCAATTCTTAGTGGAAAGCAATAAGAAAAATAAAACATAATACCAACTAAATCTTTTTAATTTGGTTGAAATTAAATGTTTCGGGGCATCCAATACAACCTGGGGGAACTTTAAGTCTGAAATATCTCAACTTCTGCCTTTTGTCCCAGTTCAGGGTAGATTTTCCTCCCAAAGTTTTGTAGAGCTTGTGATGTGTTTTTGCCATGCTCTATTTAATAATGTTCTAACCTCAGATGCTCCCCAGATTAAATGATTGTTTCAGAGGATTTGCAGAGGGAGCAGCAGATGTTCTAAATTCTATTTCTTTGGAAACTCTATTATTTCCTTGTCATCTTGGCAACTGGTTCTTTATTAGCTTCTCTCTCTTTCCCTAAACAAACCCAACAGACCTGAGCCCCCAACATTTTCGTGACCAGAAAAATCCCACCCCACCTGAGGCCTCACCATGGAATGTGAAAAGGCACCATTCAGTGGAGTTTTCATTCTGCTGAGCTTTCATTAAATTTCATGGCAGGGTTCCAGTTAGTTTTCAGCTGGGGCTCAAAGATCTTCTGTAGCTGCTAAAACCTCAGGGAGATAAAACCTCCCTGCTCCCCCAGCACGGCCAGCCTGGGCCTGGTTCTTGCTGAAAATCTGCTGCACCTGCTCTCATGAAGCTGAGAATTTTCAAAATGCTTGGTGCCAACCGTAGGTCCTTCTTTTTGCTCTATAACATCAGGTGGGGCTGATGAAATACAATTATTGGGGTGGTTCTGATGAGGAAAATCCTGCCTGTGTCTTTATTTGAATGAAATTAACTGGATTGTCTTTTTTTTTTTTGTCTAAAAGAAACCACTATTTTTGCTATTGACTGTATTTTAAAGCACCACAGTGAGCGAGGTGGTAAAATCTTTGGGAAGTATGTGATCTAAATGACTGGCATGTGGGAAAACAGATTTTCTGTAAAAAAATTAATTTATTTAAATCAACCTGTGCAACCAAAGTCAGGCACATCACTGGGAGCATAATACCCATGAAATCACTGCTCACCACAACCAGAACAACACAGGGCCCTCAAGGCTCCTGATTCCCTGTGCATGTGGAGCATTTCAGGGACAGAATTAGGGATGGGAGGAGACCAAAACAGCTGAAAAAACTTGGCTGATTTTCCAGCTTGAGTGGCTTTTCCGGCCATGATAAAATAATGCAAATTGAAATGTCTCCTATTTTGCATCAAGCTGATAACTTTATGACCAGCTTTCATATTCACAGTCTTTGATTACATCTCCTAGGTGCTAGGTATTATATCCTAGAATCCCAGAATGGTTTAGGATGGAAAGGACCTTAAAGATCATTTAAATCCACGCCTGCCATGGGCAGGGACACCTTCCACTAGCCCAGGTGGCTCCAAGCCCTGTCCAACCTGGCCTTGGACACTGCCAGGGATCCAGAGGCAGCCACAGCTTCTCTGGGCACCCTGTGCCAGGGCCTCCCCACCCTCCCAGGGAACAATTCCTTCCCAATACCCCATCCATCCCTGCCCTCTGGCAGTGGGAAACCATTCCCTGTGTCCTGTCACTCCAGGCCCTTGTAAAAGGTCTCTCATCCATGTCCATGAGGTTTCTAACAACTGAAGTGTCCAAGCATGAGGGGACTGTACCAATTTAGCCAACTGGTATTTTAAACAAAATTAGTTATATCAATGTGCCTCTCTGTTTATTTCTAATTTAATCGTTGTCTCCAAGAGTGGTTAGAACTTAGGGATGGGTAACTGAGGGAGACAAAATATCTCAAGAACCACTTCTCTGGGAATTACCCAGGAGAACAACGGGATTTCTGCTTATGAGGCTTAAACAGCGGCAAGAAATTGCTTGTTTATTGCAAATCTTGTTTGGATTGTTAGCAGGCCCATCACAGCTGAAATTCAGACTCTTATCTCTTGGGTGCTTTTTCGTTTTCATTTTAACCTTTTAGGATAAATTTAAAATTTATATTTAAAAAATTAAAATATATGTTTAAAAATACCTCGAACTCTGAAAAAAATCACATTTTGGGAGTAAAAGCTTCCTGATACGAGGGCACATTTGCAAAGCATCTCTGATTGGAACAAGCTGAGCCCTGTAATGCAACTTCAAGAGAGTTTGGGCACCAAAATAACTCTTTTACCTCAGGAAACATGGACCCAGCAGAGACATTTAGCTCTGCAGCACTACCCACAGCCAGCCAACACCTCAGATAATTGCTTGCAAGGCTCTATCTATAAGGGAATTCGATTTTATCACTGCTTTCCTTGCTAACATCCCCCTCTGCTCCAAAGTTGCTAACCACCATTTCATCTCAGATTGTCAAACTAATTAATGTAATTAAGTTAAACTCAGGCTGCCACCTACAGCTGTAGGTGGCAAAGCCATTTTTAAGGAGTTTGCACCTTTGGTCCACCACAGCTGAGGCAACGTTTCCTAAAATATCCTTGGCATCTTCCCTTGGGGGAGGAAAAGCCAGGGTGAGCTTCTTGTGCTGGAGCTTTGCTGAGGGACAGTGCTTCTTGTGTGCCTCTCACTCTGATTTTGGGCAAAGGAGGTACATCAGGCTTGGGATGAAGGTGATCTGCAGAGGTTTTGTCAGCTCTGAGCTTTCCCTGCTGACTAAAATATCTTGGGAAGGAAAGGGAAGGACAGGGGTGCCCATGAGCCCTGAGGGCCAGAGCCCTTTTGTGGGGTTGGATGCCTGTAGTCCCTCTCAGCTGAGGAAGGCACAGGGACATCACCTCAGCTCAGCTTCTTTTAGAAAAGATGGGATTGCTGCTTTAACCCTCTTCCCACCAGGGAATGGACAACATGGATATCAGGATGCTTGACAGCAGCATTACTGGGACGTCAGGATGCACGGGAAGCTGGGGTTTTGGGGATGGTGATATCATTAAAGTGGTGTGATCTTTGTGTCAAGAGCAGTTTGGGGGGCCAACAGGTGACGGAGAACTCACAGTGTTCCCCAGTTTCCTTTCACTGGCATTTAACCTATAAAAATGCTGTCATCTCCAGCTGTATACTTTGGTATAAAATGGGAAACGAGAAGTTTAACAGCCTTCTGCAGTTTCTGTTGCCTTCCCATCTGTCAAGGCTTTCTTTTATATGGAGCTTGCTGGCTTATATGAGTCACTGGGGAGGCTGTGCCTTGATTTACATTGCAGTGTCATAAAGCAGGGTGTGCTCAATCCAATGCTAATAAAAGCTAATGATACAAGTAAAACAATAGAAGGTGGGACAATGCTAATGTTATACCTTTCTGAGAACATAGGAATGAACCTTCCTCAAGTTTTCAACCCCTCAGTGTGGGTTTCCCCCCCATCATCTCAAGGTTACATTGACATATTTTTTAAAATGGTTTGGTGTTTGTGCTGAATTCCTCACCACAGAGGAGGATAGTGGTGCATGTGTATTTTTTAATCAGTGATTGATTTGTTCCCTATGAAACTTTTCAATTGTTCTAGCCACAAAGAAAATCCTCACTTCCATGGAAATCATTCCTGGGTTTTGGTAGCTGAAAATCTGGTCGCCTGTCTTCCTGATTTTAGGATTTAAAACCAAAATGCCGTGCTTTCTCCACAGGAAAATGAGGCAAGGAAGTTCCGTCCTGCAGCTGGGAGCAATTCCCAGTTCCTGCCTGTTGGTACAGTGCTGCGCAGACATTCTTCACTTGCTGGGTCTGGCAGGGGAGAAGCTTAGCAGAATTTCAGGTGTCAAGCTCAATTAGGTGTTAATGAAAACGATCCATTTGCCCGTCCCCCAAGGTCCCCTGCTCCCGCTCAATGACAACACGCAATAAAAATATCGGGGCACATTTGTTTTCCAGCTGTCCCTGTGACAGGGCAAGTGCACTTCTGGTTGATCAGTGGGTGACTGTAACACATCTCCCGTGACACAGAGGGAAACCTTGTGACTCTCCCTCTACTTGTTCACTTTTTCTTGGGTAGCTTGTCCTGGGTGCTGGGAGATTCTGCTGGAGGGGGTTCACAATATACATAACCCACGAATACTCAGCATTGCACACATAGTATCTAATTACCATGTAATTAGGCTGATTTTTCATTACCCCCACGGTAGGGAAATGTTGGCCTCTGTTGCTTTTCAGAATGAGCCAATGCTTGACTTCTTGTCTTATTCTTTGCTTTCATTCTTTTCCTTAAGGTTTAAAAACTTTTTGAGAAGGTTTTAAACCCTCTAAATATGAGTATTTTTCTCCTGAGTTGCTAAGCATTGCCATTTGAAATATTTCTTTCCCATATTTGGATTTTTCTTTTCTTGTGTGGCGTGAATTCCGATATATTTGCACAGCTTAAAATCCCACCGTGCCCACAACCAACATGAATTTTGGGTCCTGGACAGCCAAACTGGTGGGGTGAAGGTTACATTTTCATTTTTTGTTGTTTTATGCCACAGTAAATCCCTGTTACTGCTAGCAGGAAGGATATTAGGAAAGAAAGGACGTTTTACTTGTGTACTGTCAAGAGTATGCACAAAGTCTGTGTGCAAAGAGTTGGGGAACAAGTTGTGAACATTCCCATCATTGTCTCTGCAGGGTACGGCTCGTATTTAGGAGTAGGAAGTGATCAGTTCCTGCTCCAAGCCATAAGAAAATTATTTCTATCTTTCCCACTGGGATTCAAAGCCCAGGAGCAGAACAACAACCATGTGACTTTTGCGAATAATCATAATTTTCTGCTCCAGATGGAGGGTGGATTGCTCGGTACTGATGGGTGGCAATTTTTTGTCTTTGGGTCAAAGAAAAGGAGAAAAAGTTGTAAATGAAGGAAAAAAATAAAAGGAAAAGCAAATAAAAATGTTACAAAACATTAAAGAAAGTAAAGCTTGAGCTGGCTTAAATCTGCTTGGTGAGATTACAAGCTGAATATTAAGCTAAATTCAGCACATAAATGTATGTTCACCCAGTTCTTTGGTGGGATGAGAGTAGTAGAAGAACAGGAATGACACAAGAAGTTTTCCATGACCCTCTGTTTTTATTTTGTCTCCTAAACTCTGTGTGTCTCATTTTCTTCCACCTTGAGCGCTCCCTTCCAATCTCCCACTCCTTTTCTCACACTGGCAGCTTAGTGTTCTCCAGGAGTTTGTTTTCCAGTCCTACCCTGCTTCCACCGCCTCCTGGCCTGTGTCTTGTTGGATGATTCACTCACTTCTGTTGTGCCACGTTCCCCCTGCATCCTGATCCATCTGAGTTTGCATCTCCAGCTCTAATTCTGTGTCACAGCTGATCCATCACCATTAATCCAAGGCCATAAATTAATTACAGATTCATTTTGCTCTCAGCTTGCTCTCCTGCACTCTGCATCCCTGGGTCCTTCCTCTCCAGCCACGCCGGGGACTCGGCTCCTGAGGTTCCCGTGTCCTTCACCCCATCCCTCTCCCATTGGACTCTCATTTCCACTGGGATTTCTCCATTCCCAACTACACGTTCCTGAGCTAAACCTTCTGCATGTTTTTTTATGAGTTTTGTGTCAAGTAGGAGTCTTATTTGCAGCAGAAATTCAACTCTCTCTTGGCACAGCAAATAAAATGGGGAGTATTGAATCCCAGCAGGTGGGAGAAGATGTCATGGCAGTGCAAGACGGGCTGAAAACTCTGCTTTTGGGGACAAAGACATTCAGAACTGAGACAAAGCTGAAGCAATTGATGCCACTGTAGATCCTGATCCTGTGGATTTTGGAGTTGATGAGATTTGCTGTCTCAAAGTTGTGGTGTTACAGGCAAATCAAATGTCAGAGAAAGGAAGGAAACAGGGGATTTTTGTGTAGGACATTCAAGGGGGGCAGAATTGACAAAGAGGACTCTCTCTTGTGCCTTCGGTGCTCCTCTCCACCAGGGAACGCAGTTTTGCACCAGGATTACAGGATGAGAGATGGAATGCATCACAAATAAGCAAGTTTTCCTTGCTGTCAGGCTGGTGGTGAGGTGGTAAATGCTTGCAGAAGAGAAGACAGAAAAAAGTCTAAAGTGTTAATTAGGCCTTGCTTTGTTTACCCAAAAAGTCTGCAATGTCAAAAGAAACTGAAGAGAGCCAGGAATTCAAATCTGTGATGGAAGCTGAGGGTCTGAGGGCTTCTGTATGAAATTTGGTTCTCTTTTGTGTTCAACAAAACAGAAACTTTCATGAGAGTGTTTGAAAAGGAGGAAGGATGGACCAAATGATCTGCCCCTGGATCCCTGGAAGTGTCCAAGGCCAGGCTGGATGGGGCTTGGAGCAGCCTGGGCTAGTGGAAGGTGTCCCTGCCCATGGCAGGGGGTGGAACTGGATAGGCTTTAAGGTCCTTTCTAACCCAAACCACTCCTGGATTCTGGGATTCTATGATTGGTGAACAAAGATAATCCCTGAAATTATTCAGGAATAAGGTATCCGGGCAAGTTAATAAGCAAGACAAGTCTGATATCCCACAGACAAAAAATATCTTTGAGTGAACAACTGTTCACCAAATATTTACTGCTGGGAAAAAATCACAAGGTAAAAGACGGTCAAAAGCCACCAAAATAAAGTCAAATTACATCAATAAGACAGACTTCAATTTACTTTAGTGTCTGATGCTTAGGAACAAACACTGATGAAGGAGGAAATGCTTGAAAATCTTTATGAAAATCAGTTCTGTACAAAATTGCCTTCTTTGGAGCGTCCCTCATCTGTGTGTTTGTGTTAGGATTAAAATTTTGCCTATTCTCTTTTTTTCCTTTTTCTTTTTTTTTTTTTTTTTGATCAATCATAAGATGTTAGAACAACCACATCAGCAGTTTTGTCAGCAGAGAACTGAAGAAAATATTCAAACATGTACTTAGCCTCAGCCTCGATGATATTTGAGGGTAGTTAAAAAGGCTTTTCAGGGAGAAATCCGAAGCAATTAACCAGCTTCCGATCTGCCTTATCAGCAAATCACATATTTGTGTGTGGAGACAAATGCTGACACACAGCTCTGGAAGTTTACTGAGTTTACTGCTAGACTGAACTGAAGAGATTAAAAAGGCGTTTGAGGCGGAATCTGCAAAATGAGCCTGTTGATGAAAAAAGAATGAGTTCACTCTCACATTTCATCAAATAGATGAAGGTGTAGAGATCTGCAAGAGAGGGACTGTTTACAAGGGCCTGGAGCAACAGGACAAAAGGGAATGGCTTCCCACTGCCAGAGGGCAGGGATGGATGGGATACTGGGAAGGAATTGTTCCCCGTGAGGGTGGGGAGGCCCTGGCACAGGGTGCCCAGAGAAGCTGTGGCTGCCCCTGGATCCCTGGAAGTGTCCAAGGCCAGGTTGGACAGGGCTTGGAGCAACCTGGGATAGTGGAAGGTGTCCCTGCCCAAGGCAGGGAATTGGAAAGATGATTTTAAAGTTCTCTTCCAACCCAAACCGTTCTGGAGTCCCCTGATTCTGTGATCTAGCAGAGGTGGTTCACTGATACCACAGGATCCGTTCCCACTTTCAGGGAACATTTAAGGGTCACTTTTTGGGTGAACAGTGGTTCTAATTTAATTTTTGATCATTTCTGTACTTATTTTAACTCTGCAGACAGCTGTGCAGTCACTCCTGCTCCCAGACACCATCCTGGGCTGGGTACTTCAGGTTCCCCCAGACTCATCACTCCAGAAGGCACAAAATCCTTTATACTTCCTGCGAGCCTCGGACAGCAAAGTTGTCTTTCTTTGCCTTGGTGACACTCGAGACTGTTGTCACAAATTAATTAAAGGTGTGAAGCGAACACATTAATTAAACCCCATGAACACCTGCATGGATCCTCTCAGTCATAACTCATATCCCGTTAAATTGCTTTTGCATAATAACAGACCTACTTTGGGACTGAGCAGACCTGAAAAGGGCCCTCCTGGAAGCAGCCAGAAAAAAACCCCTCCCTTGCAGGGGCTTTGGCTTGGCCATGGCCTTGGAACGGGGCCCAACCTCATCAAAAACTATGAGAATGTTTTAAGCACACTTGGGACAAGATAATTTCAAATGAAGGTGACACTTGTGGTCTGAGGCAGCCAGTGAAACACCATGATTTGGAGAGGGTTCTGCTCAGGGACTGAAGATTTAGTGGCGTGTCAAGCTCAAAGTCAACACAGCAGAATTTAATGCTGTGTAAATGGGAGCCAAAGACAAAGCCCTCGTGAATCCATGGGATAGATGTGCACGTCTCCCACCGCTGCCTTCTCCAGCACCAGGGCTTTACTCAGAAATAACCATTATTCCTAGCAAAAAGAAAACACTATTGATTTTCAGTCCTCACTGAAGCTTTCTGAAGTATTTTTTACAGGAGAGAAAGCCTTTGCCGTTTTTAAATTAAAATTCTCTTTTTTTTGGTTATCCCCCCTTAAAAACCTGGTCAGGTGAAATTGTGAGCACAGCCAGAATTGGATACATTTCAGACTGATCCTTGAAGGAAGGAGTAAGTAAGAAATGGCCAATCCATGCCACAGAGAGACGTGCAGGGCCCCAAAGAGCTGGAATGTCTCTGGCAGTCAGTGACACTTCTCCTCACGGGCTGCTTTGCGATAGTCACACTGAGCTCCCTCTCACGGAGTGCCCTGGCTCCCTTTAACTTCGTGTTGTGATTTCACCTGGCAGCTTTCAGCTCTCCCCAGCAGCTGAAGGATGTGGATAAAACACGGCAAACACTGCAAGAAAACAAAGCTGTCTCTTGTAATATTTGAAAGCATTTTTTAGGTGAAGTTTCGGTGACGCTTTAGCACAGCAGCTTGGTGAAAGTGGAGAGGTGTTTTATTTATGAGTTTCAATGAAGCTGAGGTTACTTCTTCCTCTTTCTTATAAACTAGACAGTCTTAGGAGTAAATAACACCCTGTGCTGGGGAAGTGCAAGATAAATGCATCTTCAAACCAGGGCATCCATCCTGGTAGGGAATTTTATCCGTTTTTTAACACGTGTGATGAATATTCTCTATTTCCTTTCAGCCAGGCTTCTCTCTTGCACCTGTCTTTCATATTAGAGACATCCTCTTTTCCCCAGTTTCATATTTACGTGGTGTCTGTCTGAGAAAGCTATGTTCACACTAGCTCAAAGCATGTTGACTTTGTTCCTGGTCTTTTAGTACATGAAAATTGTTAAACTTTCCTGGGAACACACTAATTATCACTGGATGTAATTATTTTTAAATCAGATGTCATTTATTCTGATTTCGTTTTGATCAGGAAACAGTTCCAACAAATTGCTTGGAGGATTGATTTCAATTAAACTTATTTTTGAAAAACTTTAATCAAAAATTAATCCTTTATGAACAAAACAAAGAACTAAGCAAGCTAAATGCTTCTTGGGTTTAAACAGTCTCAGCAGTTCTCAGGGCTGAGAAGACTTGCCTTGTTTCCAGGTTTTCTTGCTTTCTTTTTCTCACTGAAAAAAAAGGAAAAGAGAGAAGAGCTGAAATGACAAGCCTAAGTGCCTATTTGTTGATGCTTCCATTTTCTTGCTATGCTACAAAAAAACCCCAACAAAAACCAAAAAAACCAGAGAGAGAGGAAAAAAAGACTTATGGAGTCTTGTAGCAAGAAGCCCTTTAAAATGAAGCTAAATTAAGTTGTTTGAAATGTGACCTTTGGCAAAATGTTTCAGTTTTTCTCATCCCCTTTCCATTCCCCCACCTCAATGCTGTTCCCGTTCGTAGAGCGCAGCTAATTTAGAGCATCTGCCTCTGAACATGACGAGGTTGTTATGGAGAGCTCTGCTGTGCTGGGGAATATTTCTGTGGAAAAGCAGGATCCCTCATTTGTTTGATGGAGGCTGCAAGGTGTCTGTGCCAAAGAGCTGAATCCCAGCACAGCCGGTTTGCTGGATCTGTCGGGAGCTTAGGGCATGACAAACCCGGGAGCTGCTGGGCCAGAGATTGCCATGGACACTGCGGGGAGAGTGGGAGGATGAAAGCTGGACCAGAGGCAAAGAGATAAGGAAAGACAGCAGGAAGCATCTAAAGAGCTTCAAAAACATATGAGGTAGAAGGTTCTGGGGGTAGGAGCCTTCCCTGAGGAGGCTGCTGGTTAACTGGGGATCTGTTGGGATATTCACAGCAAAAATGCTGGGGTACTTGGCTGATTTGGAGGGGAGGGTCTCCATGGCAGTGTTTTTCTGTCTGACTGGTTATAGCAGTAGGAGAGGACCAAGCAACTCTAATTTTGGCACCAAGCTCACTGTGATGCTTTGGAAATTCCATTTGCACCCAGAGGCAAAGCTGAAGTAGACCCCGAGGATCACCCTGTTTTTGGGGCTGCATTAGTGATGATGTACGTCTGTGCTGGTGAGTCACCTTCCTGCCGAGGGTGACTCAGGAGTCAGGATGAATCCAGGTTCTTCTTTCTCTGGACACCCAGAGAAAGCAAAGCCAGGGGCAAGTTTGACTCCTCTGTATTCCAGAGCTATTTCCCAAACTGCATCCCTGATGTCTGAGCAACCTCGACTCTCTGAGGAGAAAAGCTCAAAGTTTTGGAAAGAAAGGGTGTAATGAATGTTTTCCCAAAGCAGGGACAGCAGGGAGCACAGCTCTGCAGAAGGGCAGGAATCCACCTGAGTGGGTTCATTCCCAGTGTTTTGTGTGAAGAATGAATGAGCTCTTCCTCTTTCATAGATCACTTCAATGCTTCTCAGCTTTCACTTTCTACCCAAAGAGAAAAAAAATCTCCAAAACCAACTTTGTAGAGGTTGGTAACATTCACAAACTTTTATCTTTCCTAGAATCAGGAGGAAACCAAAATCTGAACTTTCTTTACAAATGTATTTTAAGAACTTGTTTTTAATCTTTGTGTCTTCCCAAGTGTTATAAATAGACCCATATTATCAATGTTGTGGTTTTTTTTCAGAAAGCAAAGTTCCCATTGTTGCTATGCATTCCTTGCTAAGCTGTATCTATTCTTACCCTATATATTGTCTTCCACAGAAGTTTGAAAAGTTTTGGAGCTCTGACTTCATTTTTGATGTGTCCTTTCCTGGTGCAGTGATGGCACACGAGGAAATCTCTGTGCTCAAAACAGACTCAAAGTAACCCAAAGCTGTCCAGACTACAGAGAGACTCTAAACCTGGTAACCAAATTATCTGGTGCCTGTGGGGATATTGTGGCTCAGTGTGGACCTACAAGGTTATGATTTGGAGTGCACAGGTCCCAGTCCTGCAGTTTTAAATGCAGAGCACAGTCAGAGCCCCCCATTAGAGTCAGTACACATAAGCTTAGGTAAGCCTAAGCCTGTTACATTGATGCCATCTATTTTTATTTATGTTCGTTTCCCTTGTGTCTCCGTTTCATTTATTTTTCACAAAGTGCTTCCTCTATCTGTTTGTCTGAGATATCGCATTTCTGCTAAGTCCAATTATTCTTGTGCATTTCTTTTTCTGCCATAGTTCTGTCCTCCCTGGTTTTGATCTCTTGCAGGAATACACACTTTTTTCCCTCTCCTCTCTGGGAGAAAAACTGTGCCTTAGAGCCACCAGACAGTAATTATGTGCATAGTGTACCACTTTTCTCTTGCATTCAGAGTAGTTGCAGTGGTAAATAATATTTTATTTCTCTTTAGTATTCCGGGAGCAGAGAGGATGAGCCTGGCGTGACCATCCCCGGGCGATGGCAGATCAGAGGACAGACATGAGGCTTCTTAGCGTTTCATTCCAGTGCCCTGTTAACCCTGGGAGCCAGCAGCAACCCACAGATCTTTGTTTCAGGAGTGCCAAGTTCCAATCTCTTTATTCCTGCTGGACAGCACCTCACTGAATGAAGGCATTTCCGAGTCCAGAGTGGGTCTGTGACATGAATAAAGCCAACACATCTGCCCTCCGAGCTCAGAGTCCACGTGAATGCATGAGTTTGCAATTTCATGTTTGAAGTGGTTAAAACTGGTGAAAACATCCAAACTCCAATTACATTTCAGACAAAAAGCCTGATTAAGCTCTGTGTTTTCTGCTGCAGTAAAACATGTGAAATACAAAAATTCCCAAGAGGCAGGAAGCACAAAAATGCTGCTTCTTGTTTATTTGCTTGGTGTGACGGCACAATTTAGAGTGGGCTGAGCCGAGCCAGGGTGGAACAAAAGCTTTGCCCCCCTACCCTGTTCCTCTGTGCATCTTCCCAGCCCTGTTACGGATTTCATAATGGACCTGGAGATAATTTCAAGCTCCCGTTGATCCGAGATGAGTCAGACAAGCCAGCATGATGATGAAGCAGGCTGCAAAATTCCGGCGTGCGAGGGAGAAGATGGGAACTTGCTCATGCAGAGATGTTCCCTGCTCCCAGCAAACATGGAAATCTGGAGTTAGTTTTTCACTGGCCTTTGTGCAGCGAAAATAAATGATCACTTCCATTTACACCCCACGCCTGGGTGAGCTTTGTCTCATGCTGCTAAAATACCAGCAGGTTGACGTTAAAAACCTGAAATGACGTGGCAAATCTTCGCTGCCCCAATTAATATTTTTCCATGCCACGAGGTTAATTGTTAAAATTACATGAACAACGCTGGCAGCAAATGTTTGTTGCCCAGAGAAGCTGTGGCTGCCCCTGGATCCCTGGAAGTGTCCAAGGCCACGTTGGATGGGGCTTGGAGCACCCTGGGACAGTGGAAGGTGTCCCTGCCCATGGCAGGGGATCTGAATTGGATGAACTTTAAGATCCCTTCCAACCCAGGCCATTCCAAGATTCTGTGATACTGTGACTTGTTGGCTTTGTGGTCATGTTTTTTTCCACACTTCATTACAAGAAGATTTTGTCCCCATTTATTTCCTCTTCCTGCTCCTCAGCTTCCATGTGTTTCTTATCTTGCCCCAAAATCCTATGCTGTCTTAGTGCCCTGGCTTTTTGTGCGACTCTAACAGCAGTTTAAAAGTGAGGTTTTTCACTTCTCACACCACGTCCCTCCTTCCCCCTACTCTATTTTAGTGCAAATTCCACGATGCAAGAAGGCGGAAAAGAAATTGAGTAGAAAAGGTTTTTTTTCGTTTTTCAAAGACAGACATCAAAAGCTTTATAAAACAATCAGAAAGGAATGAAAGGACAGCCTGCCTTTGGAGAAGGTTTATTACACTGGGGAAAAAACCCTGCCTTATGCAATTTTCTGTAGAGTGATTCCATGCTGTCCAATTTGCCTGCTAACATTTTAATTGGATAATCCTACAAATGCTCAAGAACTGATCTGACTGCTCAAATAGGTTGAGTCAAACCTTGGAGTGGTATGGAGGTCTCTTGGCCTGACAGATGGGCAAGTGAAGGAAAACTTGTCTCTGCATGTCTTTAGCTGCTTTTTCTGTGATTGGCTGTGGCTTTTTCATGCCTGTTGACCTCTGAAGGTCTGAGAGAAGAAGGAGGTGGCTTTTCCTGACCTCTTTAGAGATTCCTCCTAGGATAAAGTCCAGATTACTGTGTTAGGTAGGAAAAAAGTGAAGCTCCCCCAGGTTCAATGCCTGCTTAGGAACTGCAAGAAACTGAACAACTGACCTACTCTGCTTGGGTTTGACCATAAAATAAAGCTTCATTTCAAAACCTAAAAAGGAAATATATGAATTAGAAATATTTTTACCTTTCTAGACCTTTTACCTGATACCTGATTTATCACAGAATCATTGAATGGCCTGGGGTGGAAGGCACCCTAAAACCCATCCAGTCCCTCCCCCTGCCATGGACAAGGACACCTTCCACTAGCCCAGGTTGCTCCAAGCCCCATCCAGCCTGGCCTTGGACACTTCCAGGGATCCAAGGGCAGCCACAGCTTCTCTGGGCACCCTGTGCCAGGGCCTCCCCACCGTCCCAGGGGAGAATTCCTTCCCAATATCCCACCTAACCTACTCTCTGTCAGTGTGAAGCCATTCTCCCTTGTCCTGTCACTCCAGGCCCTTGTCCTGTCACTCCATCTTTCCTGTTGGCTCCTTCTGGAAAGGCAGAATTAGATCTCCCTGAAGCTTCTCCTCTCCAGGCCAAACAATCCCAATTCTCTAAGACTGCCTAAACCCTGTGGTACAACACCAAACGCCAAAATTGCTGCTGGAATCTGTTGGTGGATACATGGGTTTTTTTTTATTCTGCTCCATCATAGTTGCACTCCAAAAGCTGCAAAAAACTGAACCAAATAATCCAGTGGTGCTATTTGAGAGGAAAAAAAACACCATAATTTTGGGTGTATACACGTGTGCCAACTGGGAACACACTCTCAGCTCTGGATGAACCTATGGACAAAAAGCCACATGTGGACTTCCGGATTCAGAATCCTCTGCTGCATCTGGCTGCTCCCCTTTTGGGGAGGAACATGCTAAATCAATAAAAAGTAGCCTTTTGTATGTCAACCCCGACCCATCAGTCTTGCTCAAGGTTAAGACTGAATTCCTTTGTTAGGAATGTTCAGTGGAGATTGCTGGATTTGCACCTCAGTGTAGTTCATCCCATATAATAAAATAAGTGTAATTACAGCTGTAAATCACTTTATTAGTTCCTCTGCACACCAGCCAGTATGTGACATAGTAAAAACATCTGCTTTACAGAGATAACGTATGTCCAGGTCCGCTGTTATTTTTTGTACTGTTACATATTTAATTCTTTTTCTTTGCTGCTTGGGCAGCTGAATGGGGAGGTAGCCCAGTTTGTGCCCCTGTGTTACTGACCCGGCTGAATCCACTGCTTCAGCCATGACTGGTGTCTAGCCAGGATCCTTCCAACTGCTTTGTTTTATAAGTGCTAGAGAAATCTGCCTTTTTTTTTAATGTCTGACCAAAATATGGGCTTAATGAGTCTGGGATAAAGGAATAAAGAGCTGGGAGACCCTGCAGCTCCAAAGTCAGTGCCTCAAGCCCAGGGGCTTATAGTGCACCTCTGCAAAGCATGTGTGACCCTACAGACCCCTCCCTTTCCTGCAGGTGACAGACACCAGGCTTCTCTTCATTGCAACACTGCAGCTTTGTAAAATTAAAACCCCAAGGGGTTTTATTTACCTCTCAGAAAAAATTCTGGGTTCTTAGCCCTGAGAAGTCTCATTTTCCAGGACGGTGGATGCTGTGGAGGGATGAGCTCACTGCCCTGGGCCAAACAACACCTGGTGGGAGATGAAACTCCTTTCCTATGCCTCTGGAAATGGTTTTTGTGGGTGCTCAGCCCAGGCATCTATAACAACGCTGCCAGCTCCCTTGCAGTGCTCTTCCCAGGGCTCTGCCTCTCTCCAGGCAGTTACAGACAGGGAATTACTTTGGGAAGCTGGTATTTAGGCTGAAACTTCTGAAAGATGAATTTGGACAGGAGCTCTTTGTGGCCATGTGTGTTCCCAGACTTCTGTGAATATTAGAGAAAGCTGGTGCCACATGAGAAGAGCCCAGAATGTTTAATTACTCATTTCTTCAGTCTTGTGCATGGTTTGCCTCCAGAGATCCTTAAACTCACTGCTGTGGCCAGAGGCAGGCCTCAATACCACATAGATTATGTAAAATTTCTGGTCGTTATCTCCCTGTTAAAAGGCTTTAACTTTCCTCCCCTTCCCCTTTCCTCCCCTTCCCCTTTCCTCCCCTTCCCCTTTCCTCCTTCTCTTCCCTTTCCCTTTTCCTTCCCTCTTCCTTCTTCCTCTTCATTTTCCTTTCCCTCTTCCTCTTCCTCTTCCTTCTTCCTTCTTCCTTCTTCCTTCTTCCTTCCGACGTTCTTCCTTCTTCCTTCTTCCTTCTTCTTTCTTCCTTCCTCCTTTTCCTACTTTCTTTTCCTTCTTCCCTTTTCCTTTTGTTCTTCCTCTTCCTTCCCCTTTTCCTTTCTCTTTTCCTCTTCCTCTTTCTTTTCCTTCTTCCCTTTTACCTCTTCCTTCTTCCCTTTTACCTCTTCCTCTTTCCTTCTTCCCTTTTCCTTTTCCTTTTCCTTTTCCTTTTCCTTTTCCTTTTCCTTCTCCTTTTCCTTTCCCTTTTCCCTTTTCCCTTTCCCCTTCCCTTTTCCTTCCCTTTTCCTTCCCAACACTTCCAGGGATCCAGGGGCAGCCACAGATTCTCTGGCCAAGCTGTGCCAGGGCCTCATCTCCGTTTCCCTGAGTAAAGAAAGTCATTGCCTTCCATGGAACAGGTTCATAATCAGGAAAAAAGCCATGGGAATGTCCCAGATCCCACATATTTCCATGTATTTCTTTTCACAATGTCTGAACTGAACTTTTCTAGAGGTTTATTGGAAAGAAAACCAGAGCCAGAAGGTGTTCTAGGCTGCCATGGATGTGATTGGGCAAGCACAGGGCTTTGTGCTCCACACTGGGAGCTGAATTTCCTGCATCAATTAAACCAAAACGGAATAAAAAGCCTTCTTAGCACAAGTATTGACGTAACTTAATTTCTGTATTTGAAGAAGGGAGGTGTCCTTCAGACAGAAGGGCAAACTAAGCAAGAGTGGAAAATGATTTCAAAAGGACACAGGAAGCTACTCCATCTTCAGGAGCTGAAATGGTGCATAAGATTTTGAGTTTTCCCTGGTAATTATTCAACTGTAACCTTCTCAATGCCTTGTCACTTCTTAATTTATTCTGTATTGTAAACACCTGCAGGCGCAGATGGCTGAGCTATTCTCTAAAGCTTTGGCTATTTTACACTGCTAAAATGAGGTAGGGCACTGGTGCAATACAGATTAAGTTTATTGTGGAGATCTGATGGAATATTCACACTTCCACATGTTTGCAGGCAGGAGGATGGTCCTTTATGAGTCTGTCCCAGCAAACTGGCTTAGGATCCTTCAGCACCCCCCTTCCCTTAGGTAACACCTTCTGGTGACTGAGTTATTTTTCATTAATCTTTTATTTTAGTGGTTTTTTTTACCCTTGATTTGGGGTAGCAACATTGCTCTGTGCCAAATTTTGCTTTCTGTGCTTTCATAATTTCAGGCAAGGCAGCAGGACTCTGATTCTCATTGTATCCCTGGCCTCTGTTATGGAGTCATGGAATCAGGGGATGGTTTGGGTGGGAAGGGACCTAAGGGACCTCAAAGCTCATCCATGCCACCCCTGCCATGGGCAGGGACACCTTCCACTAGCCCAGGGTGCTCCAAGCCTCATCCAACCTGGCCTTGGACACTTCCAGGGATCCAGGGGCAGCCACAGCTTCTCTGGGCACCCTGTGCCAGGGCCTCCCCACTCTCCCAGGGAAGAATTCCTTCCCAATATCCCATCTAACCCTGCCCCCTGGCAGTGAGAAGCCATTTCCCTTTGTCCTGTCACTCCTGGTGAAATGTCTGTCCCTGGCTTCCCTATATGCCCTGCAGACCCTGGAAGGTGCTGTGAGGTCTCCACACAACCTTCTCTTCTCCAGGCTGAACATTCCCAGCTCTCCTATCCCAGTTCCGTCAGGGAGGTGCTCCAGCCCCCTCAACAACTCCATGGCCTCCTCTGGACTTGCTCCAACAGTTCCATGTCCTTGTGTCTGGGTCACCAGAGCTGGACACAGAGCTCCAGGTGGGGTCTCACCAGGGCAGAGCGGAGGGGGAGAATCTGCAGTTCCATCTTAGCAAACAATGTTTAATGGATCTGTTGCATTTTCTGATAAGTAAAATGAGGGGGGAAAAAATCAATTCCCATCATTTGCCACAGGCAGCCCTTGGAGGCTGTGACCTGAATTCCAGCAGAGCTGGGCAGGATGGACTTGGATCCTAACTAGTGATGGACATGGCTGCAGCATGGAGAACAACATCGATTTCTGTTACTTTTATCACTGTGCTCATCACAATCAAATCCCTCTCCATGCACCAAGGGTGGAGGAAAGAGGGGATTAAATGTCACTTCTGACCTCCACCAGTCAACTCCCTGGATTCCTTAAGAATACTCATTCTCTCCCAGTGGGTACCCACCCACTGGGAAATATGCCCTGTGTATGTATTAAATAGGATGGAAAATTTATTACAACAACAAAAAAAATTGGAACAAAATTCTGTTTTCAGAAAAAGTAACAAGATGTTGTGGGTTTTGCATAACATATTTACATTATTTTTATTAAATTACTCAAAACTAGCTGATGGTTCACAAAGCTACTGCAAATAATGTCTTTAATACACAGTAACCATCTAAGAATAAGGAAAAAAATGCTATTTTTTTCACAGATTAGAAGTACGTTGTGTTTATTATGCTAATTTGGGGATTGGAGATGGCAAATTGAAGTATCATTTTTCCAGTTCATTAAGATTTGACTTTTGACTACTGCTCTGCAATTGATTAGTTTAATTATGCAGATACCAAATGTTCTGAAGGCCATGAACATGGCCACATTCTACCTATGATAAAATGTGCTGTTGGGAAACGATAATGAGAGTTTTTCTAGAGAGGGAACTGCTCCATTTGGCTGGAAGTCTGAAATCCACCATCTCTTGTCAACGCAAGCCATCGTGGTGTCCTGTAATTAATACATGGAGCATACATGTTCTTTGAGTGATGGAAATTACACCTAAAGTGACAATTAGCCTCCACCACAGAGCAAGACTTTCACACTCCATTAAGAATAAAATTAGGAATAGCATTTTCTCAGCATAATCCATGGTCATTATAAAGCCATCCATGGGGATCAGGAATTGTGGTTGTTATTGAAATATATCATTATAACAAGGGTAATGATTGCAGTATTCATCCAGCTGTAGTCATCAGTTGCTCTTTTTTGCTCTGATATGAGAAGGAAAAATGCACAATTAAAAAGCACATGGTCACAGAAAGTCACTGCGATTATTTTTGTGCCACTTCTGCGCTTTAGGATTTCATTTTCCAGAAAGTTCAAGGAAGAGGCAGAATAAACACAATTTGGTTTTCTAAGAGAAATGAATGATAATTCAAGTGCTATGTAAGTTAATTGATGGGATCCAGCGTGTGAACCTAGATGTTAAATGAAACAATGTAAGCATGTGACTAATCACCATCTCTCTTTCCCTTTTCTTGCACTCCTGGTTCTCAGAGGATGACTCATGTAACGACATCACTCCACATTTTTAAAAACAAATCCAATCTTGGTCAAGGCTTGGCACCAGAAGGGATGCACATTGACAGTGGTGGAGAACCATCACTGAGCAAAGGAACTCTCCTATGAATCCAACACATAGTCCATGCCTGGAGCTTTGGTCACACAGTGAGGTTGGTGTCTCGGTTCTTTCTGCTGACTGGCAGCTGGGTTCATTCCCTGGGCACCTCAGCACCTTCAGAAAAACTTTCTCCCGGGATTGATCTGGCAGAGTTTGTGCAGATATTGGAAATCTCCAGTCTGATCCTATGGATTACATACCCAGATGTTTCTTCATTCACCTTGTCTTTATTTTATTCAAATATTGTCAGTCTAGAAGATCATGACCTTCATAGAATCATCATAGTATCATGGAGCAGCCTGGGTTGGAAGGGACCGTAAGACCCATCCAGTGCCACCCCCTGCCATGGACAGGGACACCTTCCACTAGCCCAGGTTGCTCCAAGCCCCATCCAACCTGGCCTTGGACACTTCCAGGGATCCAGGGGCAGCCACAGCTTCTCTGGGCACCCTGTGCCAGGACCTCTCCACCCTCACAGGGAAAAATTTCTTCCTTATATCTAATTTCAATCTCTCCTCTCTTTCAGTGTGACACCATTCCCTCTTGTCCTCTCACTCCATCCCTTGCAGTCTCTCTCCCTGTTTTCTGTAGGTTCTTTTCAGGCACTGGAAGGCCACAACTGGGTCACCCCAACACTTCTCTTCTCCAGGCTGAACAGTTTCAACTCTCTCAGCCTTTCCTCACAGCAGAGCCTCTCCATCCCTCTGATCATCTTGGTGCCTCCTCTGGACTTGCTCCAACAGATCCATGCCTTTCCTGTGCTGGTGACCCCAGCTCTGAGGTCCCCACCTGTTCTTTCTGGCATTTCTTTTGACCAGTCCCCTTCAAGTTTGATAGTTTCCATTTTATTGTCCAAATCCCCTTAAACCCAACAGTTCCTTTGATTTTACACCGCTAACCTTAAACTGATGGCTCACAAATCAGATGGGGTTTCCTTGACATGGAGCAAAGCCCGGTTCATTTGGCCAAAAAACTTTCCATCCTCCAAACCTTCATTATTTTAAAGGTGTTCAAACTGAACATTGGTTATTAATCCTATAGAGTCTGATTGTAGGTCCTGATTCAGGAAAAATAATTGCAGGCCAGTTTAATTTCAAACTTAAATTTCTTGGATGTCAATGAAGTGTGAGTGCACTGACTGTGCACCCTCCTCTCCCAGGTGTTTTCACAAGCTTTGTAGGGTCCTGTGTCTTTCTCTACCACCCTCTTACCTCTACAGAATCCCTTTTCTTATTGAGCTGGTCTCCAAAACAACCTGCCTGTGAGCTGCTGAACTCTCCTGCCTCAGTGAAAGCATCCTGGAAAGGCATCTTGCAGATTTTGGGTAGTTACACCAACCAGCACTGGGTGAAACTGGTTTTGTTGACACAACATCTGGGGTTTGTGTGTAATAGGGACACGTTACTGAGATTTCATCTCCTGCCATACAATTAATAGCCTTGAACATATGTTTTATGGGGACATTTCCAACAACCTTTGCTGGATAACAGGAGTGTTTAAAGGATGTTCCCGTTCTGCCTGCGTTCAGCTGAGGTGCAAGTGCAGTTCTGAGAGGTCAGATCTGACACTAAATGTTTCACTTGGGTTTTATGGACGTGTTTGCTGATGTTTCCTTGCAAATAGGATATTAGGAAAGGCAGCAAAATTGTGAATACATCTAATTCCTCCCACTGAAACCAAATCAATTCAGACTGCAAACCAGGCATACATGCGTGTATTTCTAGCAGCAGAGTGATGCCTTTTCCTGGTCTTAAAAATTAAGAGCCAGACACGGTTAAGGGAAAAAGGGTTGATGTCGCTGTTTTCCCCATGGACGAGTAGAGAAACAACACGAAGTCCAGGCTCAGGGATGAATGGATGAATCATTTAATGAATTCTCAGAAGGCTTTTATATGTTAGTTTGCAAAGTGTATTAAATGGCATAAGGTAATTGGTTTTTGCCATCCACCCCTTAAGGGGATTGGTCAAGTTCTAAGACACCCATCTCTGAATGTTTTTCTAGTTAGAACCATAACAATTCTGCAAAACAACCTGCAGCTGCAAAAAGTTTACAAAACTGTAACATTGTTTTGAGTTACTCGCATGGGAAAGACAGAACTCTCACAAAAATGCTGCAGAGAGCTGAAGAAATTCTCTGCTGGAGCTTTTTCAGCATCCATAGGTTTTCACCTCGGTATTTAATAAGGATCCTTATGGTGCACCTCTTCGCCAAGGTGGAATGCGCCGAAACGCACACACACGATAGATCGCGTATACAATTTATAAACCTTGCAAATTAGCATATCTAGCAAAGATTTCCCGATGAGAGGCTTGAATGAATAGTGTGATATCCCCCCATCCCGAGGAATACCCCCCTGGATGGGCCTATCTTAGTTTACAGGATGTGTTCTAGAGAGGACCTTGGTTTCCCAGGATGGCGTAGGGCTTTCTGACCTCCGACCGCGAGGCCTCCAGGATGTTTGGTCTCCTGGTTTAACAGAATATTAGGACTGTGCTAAATTATTGGGCTTAAGGAATTACAAGTATGCATGCTAAAAGCACTGAGGATACATAAAAGCTGTATAAAAGGGGTATAAAAGGTATATAAAAGAAAAGGCAAAAAATCATCGTGGCATCAAGTGCAGTCACATATCAAAGGTAATGCCATTTTCCCTGTTGGTGTCAGGGCTTTTAGATTTTGTGTTGGGAAAAATTCCTGAAAAGTATCCTCTAGAGGAAAACCAGGAAAATTTTCTTGTACAGAAAGTCATGCTAGTTGATTGCAACTGTTCTTGCTGGCCTGACTGGTTTTTAAACGGATTTATTTTATGCTAATAGGGAGCTTGGAACCTTTAATTCTCTTAAGCATATAAGACATGTAGGATTAGCCCTGGAGCCAAAGTTTGTGATTCCTCTACAACATTGAAATTCAGTGCAAAAAAATAGTGATTTTTTTGTTGTTCCCAGTGAAATGAAGTAGACAATGTTATATTTTGGGGCAGTTCAAATGTTTTGAAATGTTGTTTTTCCTGCAGTTATTTATGCCTTTAACCAGCTTTTTCAATTTAGATATATTTTTGGATGAACTATAGTTCACTCTTTTGTATTTCAGAATTGAATAGACTTTTTAAAAAAAAATTAGACACCGAACTCCTTCCTTGCCCTGCTTGTTTCTTGAAATATGTTAGGGCTCCTATTTATTGCAAATAACTAAAATAAAATGGTTTTGCTCACAGTTTAAAATTTACGACTTTTTAAGAGATAATTTTTTTCTCATTGTCCACTTTGGCTGGGAGGAGTGGTAAGGAGAGTTTACCTACACCAGGTATTCCTTTTTTTTTTTTGGATAGAAACCCAATTAACCCTTCGATGGACAGCCAGGGGGTTGTTGTTGTGAGGTTTTTTCCTTTGAATAATGCTATATAAAATACAAGCTGTGGAGTATTTATCCTGTGCTCCCTGCCCATGTTTCTCCTGCTCACGACTAAGCTGAGCCTTTCCCTCTGACAATATTTACAAAGTAAAAATCTATTTCAGTCAGTAAACGATAGTGCTGCTAATAGCTTGGACTGCAATCCCATAAAGAGCTTAAGCATATGGATAATATCTGCTGGAGTTAATTGAGCTGCTGGCATCATTGGAATGACAGACACAAAAAAACATGAGAGCAGGAGCTCGGTGAACTCCTCTCAGTTGTGTTAGGGTGTGAGATCACCCTGGAATGGGGTCTAGGGACTGTATCCCTCACTCACCACCTGATGCTGGGCTTCAAGATCCCTCTTTTGGGATGATCCAGCCCAACAAGGCTAACTTCTCAGGGAAAGTCATTAAATTACTAAAATTGTTCACTGTTGTAGTCTGGTAGGGCCCTCATGGGCACCCCTGTGGACTTCCTCAAGCTTAAAGTCATGGTGAGCCTTAGGGAAGAGGGGAGCCCAGGTCTCCTCCTGGCATCACTGATACAATCATCTCTCAAAGCTGATACCTTTTTGTTTGTATGAATCAGGTGGAAAAAGCAGAATGGCCAGAAAACAGGGAGAATATGTTGGGAACCACTTTTGTAACTGTTTTTTAAGCTCTGTCTTAGGCAAATCAAGTTATGTTTGAGCAGGCCAGTTCTGGCCATGCAAATGGTGCTGCTGAGGTGGGTGATGAGCCAAGCCCATCATGTGTGGAATGGGAAAGACCTGGAATGTGTTGGTGTGATTTGGGATGCTCATGAGCTTCTTGATGGTGACAAAGATCCTGAAGGGCCTGGAGCATCTCGGTGCCCAGGAAAGGCTGAGGGAGCTGGGGCTGCTCAGCCTCGAGAGGAGCCCCAGCTGAGAGGGGCCCTCAGCCCTGGCTGTCCCTGGCTGCAGGGAGGGCTCAGGGCAGGGCCCAGGCTCTGCTCCGGGGCCCAGCAATGGCACCAGAGCCACGGGCAGGGCCTGAGCCCAGCAACTGCCCTGCACAGGAGGCACAACTCCTGCCCTGGGCAGTGCCCAGCCCTGAGCAGATTGTCCAGAGAGGCTCTGGGCTCTCCTCCCTGGGGCTGTTCCAGAGCTGTGTGCACACAGTGCTGTGCCCTGTGCTCTGGGATGGCCCTGCTGGAGCCGGAGGTGGCACCAGGACAGCCACTGTGGGCCCTTCCAGCCTGACCCTTCCTGGGATTCTGTGTTCTCTTCCAGCAGAGGTCCAGGTCTTGAAATTCATCCTTTCAGAGAGATTTATTTGATAAAGATAGGTAAAGAGCACTCTTGTTTATAGTAACTATCTCATACTATCAGAGCCAAAAATGACTTGATTTTTCAAGACAGAAATGCCAGTTAGGCACATTTCATTGCCAGAAGGAGAATTTGCGTGCTCTTTAGAGGTTTATTTCTGAAAAGCTTCCCAGTGTGTTTTACAGAATCCATATGAATCACCACACTCATGTGAGCTCAGTGGGTTTGATCTGATGGGTGACGGGCTGGAGCGAGACTGGAGCTGTCCAGGCCTTAGGAGTTGGTAGAATCATGGAATACCGGCATGGTTTGGGATGGAAGGGACCTTAAAGGCCGTCCAGTGCCACCCCCTGCCACGGGCAGGGACACCTTCCACTGTCCCAGCTTGCTCCAAACTCCCTCCAGTCTGGCCTTGGACATTTCCAGCCGCACCTTAAGTCTCACTTTCTTTGGACCACTTGTCTTTAGCGGCTGCAGTAAGAGCAAGAGCAGCAAATTAAATTTTGGCAGTCACTAGCCATGGCTTCCCACACAGTCCTAGAGTGGCTGGAAAAAAGCACTCGGGAATGGGTTCAGGAATGGCACATCCCAAGTAAGTGAAGCTGACAGAACGAGCATGGCTCTGCCCACTTAGAAGTGATGAGTGTGATGCTGAATAACAGCCAGAGAGGTGTGTGGTGGGGCATGAAGCTGCTGCCATATTCGGGGATGGAGATCATACTCACTCATCAGGTAAACTCCTGCTTCGAGACATTACCCCGCAGCAGGAGATTTATTCCACTGGTTTAACTTTCCTGCCCTATCAGAAGTTCTCTTTATCTTCCCAGTATATCACCTTGGCATTTGCCTTGACTGAACTCTGCTCTCGCTGCTGTTTTTTAGTGTGTCTGCAAATCTCTCTGTCACTGCCCCTGCCATGTCTCCCAAGTCATTACTCCAGTGCTTAATAAAAGGTACAGTAAAGTCATCTTCAGGATCCTCAGTTCTCAAATATTCAGAATTAAGGTTTTGCCTGGTGTCCAGAACTGTGCTGTAGACAGGAGTAATTCCATGTCAGCTAATGAAAGCAGACCTTTGGAAAAAGGGGCTCTGCCTCTGCTCCATCCTGCTGGCTACGGACTATGTATCACAGCAATCTTCTATCACAGCAGCAAATACAGTCCACCGTGTAATGGACCCAAGCACAGAGGTTCACATTAAAGACATTTTTCAGTCATTTAATTGAATTTGAAAATGTCACAGTAATTCAGGCTCTACTTCACTTACACCTGTTCAAATCTGTTTATGGTGGCTTGATGTAATTTTGTCCATTATAAACCGTCTTAAATGACCCGAAAAGGGGATTTGTTTTCCCTTTCCATTCCCTGAAAGCTTTGCAGAAGTTAATAAAGCAAGTTCTCCGTGTAATTTTTGCAGCAGGCAGAATTTTCACTGCATTTTCCCCTGCTTAGTTGTTAATTTACTCCAGTATGAAGGAGTGTGATGTTGTGGCCATTAATAAATGACATAAATAAGAATTTTAATGTGTTTGGGGAATATTTTTCTTCCTGATTTTCATTCTGGACCCATTCATGAAAATGCAGGTAACCTAAAAGGTTCACAGGCAAGGGGCTGATTCAAAGGGACATGGCTAAGGTTTGATTAAAGTTCATGTTTAGGACAGAAGGATGGAGTGAGACTCTTATGGCATTTTTTGGGATGCAGAGGGATGTCTTCTCAGAAGATGGACAAAGCAGCAGGTCATGGTTGAGACTGACCTCAGAAGCTGAGGCTTTTTAGAGACCCACTTTGGGGAGAAATGAGTTGAATGCTCTATTAATTGTTTTACATGAATCTCCCTTCCATCTTTTCACACCTTCTGCTGGCACAGTTGGGCAGAATAAACACAAACACCTTCCGTGTGGCTTCATGACTGCAGCATACTGACAGGATTCCTGTTTAACTCCTCCTCTTCCTTCTCTTTTGGTTTTTCCCTCCTTTCCATGCTCCTAAAACCAACTCAAAGGTGGAACCTGTTTCCTGATCTCCATCAGACATTTATTTGTTTTCAAAAACCTCCAAGAGTGGAATGTTCTGTGCCACTTCCACCCCTTATTTGTGGACTCAGCAGGCACAGCCAGTGCAGGAGATCCAACAGCTTCCCATCATTTTCCTGAAGGCTCTCCCCAGTTCACTTCAAGTACATGCAGCAGCTTCTTCACTGGAAAAAAAATGTCTGTGAAAACTTTGTGACCCATGTAGAACATCAAGTCCAAACATATTGGGAGGTTATTAATATTTTTCTAAAGACAAAGTAAGATAAGAAGAAAAGTTTTGGGGTTTTTGTGTCCAGCCCACAAAATTACCTCTCCTGAGTCCCAGCAGAATAAACCTGATGCAAGACTAAATCAGGATCACTCCCTGACCTGCTGGGAATGTTTTCCCCAGGATCTCGTTGGCCCCTTACCCCCAGGACACCCCAGGAAAACAGGGGTCTGATGCAGTACAAGGGAAAGGGAAATACTAAGGATGAAACAAAATGAAAAAGAGGTCTTGTA
Source organism: Lycocorax pyrrhopterus obiensis (assembly GCA_014706295.1). NCBI lineage: Eukaryota > Metazoa > Chordata > Aves > Passeriformes > Paradisaeidae > Lycocorax > Lycocorax pyrrhopterus. The sequence continues at coordinate 28,404,027 of JACSVZ010000013.1, forward strand.
TCCGAATACTGGTACCAAAATAAAATGGGAAGTGCAAAATTAAATCCATGAATCACCCTCATTTTTAAATTTCACCAGACCCAGTCTAATTAAGATTTGCCATTGGTGTTGACAGACACTTTCTGTCAACCATTCTGCTGGTAAAAACATCTTCCTGTGGAGAATTTTGACTTCTTCTAGATCAGGCAAGGTCATTAAATTATTTTTTTAAAAGCCTAAGATGTGCTAAACGTTGATAGATGTTTGTTTATGAGCACTAAAAAACAGTGCACTGTAAATGAGTTCCTATTGGTAGCGAATGAACTCTTTCATGATTATTAATGAAGTCTGGAGTTGCTATTGCTGTCTAATTATACCAAATGTATTTCTCAAGGTTCAGGGATCTCCATAAATCAATAGAAGAACTGAGTCTGAAAAATGAAGTGAAAGCAGTTAATACACTGCTTGATTGGACCTTACTGATGGCTATTAGATACTTGGGATTTTTCTGGTTTGATTTTCTCAGCTGCTTGAGGAGTCTTTCTGTTCCCAGGCACTTTTGAGTAGCTGGTATTTTTTGGTAACCTACCTAGGAGTTTTTTTGCGTTGTCGGTGCAGTAACCAAGAACTCTCCCCATATGATTGCTGTGGGGTTATGGAATTTTCCCTGCAGTGAGTTTTAATTATTCCGTGCTAATTAAGCAACTGATGCCTACTGTGAAAAATTCTCCCTTTGGAACAATGTGAGCAAAGGTGCATACATAAATTTCATAACATATGCATAAAAAAATCCTTTTTTATCTCTTGTACTAATTTCATGTCCCCACGTTGGGGCGGCAGCATGAATAAATATAACTCCTATGGTTGTGTATAGAGTGTTCCAAAGACATAATATTCATCTTTTCCCATTAAATAAAATAGCAGCATGGTATTTTTGGGCTTGTTGGATCCTCCCTTCAGCGCAAAGACTGTCACCTATTAAAAAGTTAGGTAAAAAATGAGGTGCTTAATTATACTTGAGTTAAAAGGAGGCTTGTTGTGCCTTGCTGGAAAATAATCCCAGGATGGTTTGGGTTGGAAGGGACCTTAAAACCCATCCAGTGCCACCCCCTGCCATGGGCAGGGACACCTTCCACTAGCCCAGGTTGCTCCAAGCCCCATCCAACCTGGCCTTGGATATTTTGTAATTGCAATGACATTGAAAAGGGAACAGAGAAAGGGCAGAGAGAGCAGAAACTGAAGGCAGATGTTTTCTCCTGGAAACTGCATCCTTTAGGCTGTTGAATTTATAGGACAGAGCGTTGCAAGACCTGGCAAGATTGTATCTGGTGATGTGGAATCACTCTCAGACCACTCCAGTGGTGGGCAGGCAGTAGGAAGGAGGAAAGTTGAAGACAAAATTAATGTATAAAAATGTCCAGAGAAGTAATTTCTGATCTAAATAAGTACAACCAGATTTACCTCTTTTATTCTACCTGAAACTAAATAGATTTTTTGATAGCTGTGCTAGAGGTGAAATACATTCTCTGAGAAAACTTCCATTGGATTGAAACCCAAGCTTTTTTTTTCCTGAAAGAAGTGTCAGTATAAAAACCAAATCAGCATTAGTTGCTTCCAGTGGTGGTTTGGAAGGGAAGATTCCTGCCTCACAGCTGAAACACTGCACTGGTGCTTACGATGGGTACAGAGCTGAGTGGATGGATAATTGGATAATTACAGCACTAATGGAACCCTGGGAAAACTGTTCCACATCCCTCCTCTGCTCCAGACTCCAGCTGTGTCTGCTCCGTGAGGTGGAGGTCGCTGAGCCACACGCGGGGATTGTGTTGGCTCTCACTGCACTGCTGCTTTCAAAACACCCAAAGTGCAGCTCTGGAACAGGAAAGCTCTGTAGGACAGGGATGGACTGGCTTAGGAGCACCCCAGAAGTGCCAGAGGACTTGATTTCCCTGCTTATGAAGGACATGGAGGCTGAGCTAAGGCTCTGTTTTGGGGTGAATGTGGTCTAGAGCGTTTCCTGAGGGTGTTGTCACACCCAGGGGGCTGCACTGAGGTGGAGTGTGAACATCTTTAGCCAAGCCACGCGAGGCCAGGAGGAGTTGGGGGCTGTGTCTGGAGGAATTTGGGGTTCAGCCATTCATCCTGCAAAGGGCCATTAAAGCCACAACAGCAAGGTCCTCACGGGTGCAAAGCCCTGCCCTGGGCTGGGCCTGCCTGGCCAGGGGAGCTCTGGGGGGAAGAGCAGGGCAGACCACAGTGCCCGGGCAGCAGCACCCTAGACCACAAACCTCCTGAGAGCCCTTCCAGCCTGAGTTACCCTGTGATCCTTTAGAAAACCGGGCTGAGTACTGAGGGAGAAATTTTTTTATTTTTTTTAATGAAGAAATTCAGGAAAAAACTCAAACCTGTTGTAAATCTATTTTAGACTAAACCCCAGAGATGAAATCACTTGTTAGCAGACAGCTCTCTGTGTCACCTGGGTGTTCCAGCTAAGCAGACAGGTGGGTGTCCCAGTCCTGATCCACCTGTGGATCCAGCAGGGCTGTGGAGGTCTGATCCGACCTGACAGGGACAATGTCCTGGAGTCAGGGGCCGTGGCAGCCACATCCAGTCTGTGGAAATGCGAAAATGCCATGCTAGCAGCGAGCTGTCACAAGCAGGAACATGGGCTGCTTTCCACTTAAAAATTCTCCGTATGACAAAAAAAAAAAAAATTTGCGTGAATCATCTTCAGCACAGCCCATTTTTTCCCTCTTCGAATTACAGATCTGACATTTCTATAGGTTTTTAATTCAATTATCTTTAGCTCCGCTTAACTGGGAGCTCCTGGTCCTTGTAAAGGTACAGGGCAAATATTGTCTTTTGGCAGCTCAGCTTCATCTCTCCTTGTCTTGACAACATGCTTAAAGAAACTACAGGTTTCAAAGAGGCTCATTTATCTCATTTATTACTTCAAGATACTCTGGGCAAGTTCATCACAATGGTTTCCAGATTTGCCATTTTTTTGATCTTTCCATCTCTTCCCCATCTCCGCTGTGCTCCATTGCAGGAACACACAGATATGAATTCGTGCACTTGTTTCTTCATCTGTGTGTGCTCCCTTTTAACTGGTGCTGGATTTTTCCTTGCCATGGCACCTGACAGTCAATAATCAGAAGAGAAAAGCTTTATGTCCATTATTCACTTTTCCTCTTTTGAAGGAATCTGTGCAACAAATTGTGGGGTCAGTGCACGTTGCAAGGCATCGTCACAGAGGGCTCCTGATTGTTGTGGCTCGAGTCCCCAGAAGTCTTTTTGCTCCCTAAATTTAGAAATTTAGCCCCAGAAAGGATTTCTCTTCCTGCAGAGGGTGCCAGCACTTTGAATGGGTTTTCATTTTTACAGGAGATAAGAGGGAAAATTCCATTTTCCTGTGAAAATACAAAGCGCAGCTTGCATTTGTCAAGGTTTACTCTTTGATACTCTCCAAACATAACTTTTTAAAGTGGAATTAATGCTGTTGCTGTTTGCTGGGGAGGTGCCAGGCAGTGGGGCTGCTGGGATAACCCATCCTGTGATGTCACCTTTGCTATTCCCAGAAGAGACTCCCTGGGACACCTCAGCTCTGCCTTGAGTGTCGCTCTCAGTCCTGGAGAGAAGCTTGATGGAACATGGAATCACAGACTCATTTAGTTTGGAAAATCCCTCTGAGATCATCAGGTCCAACTGTTCCCCCAGCACTGCCAAGGCCACCACTCACCCGCGTCCCCAAGTGCCACATCTACAGAGCTGTTAAATCCCTCCAGGGATGGGGACACTTGCCTGGGCAGGAAGGAGACACTTCCCTGTTCCAATGCTTAACCAGCCTTTCAGTGAAGAAATTTTTCCTTTGCTTTTCCAAGCAATGTGGTGAAAAAAGGACTATAAAAAGCATGCAATTATCTGATATGTTATTTGTTTAATTGTATGACTCTTAATAAAGAAAAATGAACACCGCCCAAGTGCAATATTTGGCCAGGTTGGATGGGGCTTGGAGCAACCTGGGAGAGTGGAAAGTGTCCCTGCCCCTGGCAAGGGGTGGAATGAGATGGGCTTTACGGTCCCTTCCAGCCTAAAGCACCCTGTGATTCCAGGATAAATTATATATGCAATGCATAATTGCTTTTCCTAATTTGGGGCATGACTAGAGAAGGAGAATGGCGAGGGATCTGCTTCCTCTGCTCCCTGCCGCTGCCTGTGCGTAGGGTCGGAACGTGTCTGTTACGGCACATCTCACACCAAGCTGCAGGTCGGGTTTGGGGGGACAGGACGGCAGAGCAGCGTCTTCCTCCTGCAGCACGTTGTGTGCAGTGACAGCGGGGGTGGCAGACTTTGGAGCATGACAGATTCCAAATTGCTCTGCTCGGTCGGATGAATCCCAGAATGCCTCCCCTCCCCTCCCCAGCGCAGGGGCTGTCATTTCCTGGAAAGGGCACCTTTGATCCAGGATCTGTTACTCTCCTGTTGAACAGAGCTTGCAAATTACTAATGATTCTGGCAAAAGAACTTTAATTTTGTGCCAGTGGGAGATTTCAGGTTAATTAAATGGTCTCGTTGCTCTGTGTTTCACCAGGTAACTGCTTTGGGCTGAGGCTGAGGAACTTTACAACTTGAGGACCTAATCCTGCCTTGACCTGAACTTCAGCAGACCAAGCCAATGTCTCCAAGTGCCTAAAAAAGTTCTGAAACTCATTCTAAAAAACTTTAGGGCCACGCTAGGACAACAGTGTGCTCCAGGCTGCGCAAGCAACACCTTGCTGCTTCTCACTTTTGTTAGCCTTCAAGCAAATGTCCAGAAACGTGCGAAGAGCAGCAAACCCAGCTGCTGAAGCACATCACATCAATCAGGGGTCTCACCTGTGTGGTGGCTGAGCAAAACAGAAAGGCAAGAAGTCCCAGGGCAGAAGGGAAAAACTCCAGAGCAAGTTTTTACCTGAGGCAGTCAGTGTTCGTGTCTGAGCACAGAGAGAGGAGGTGGGTGCTGTGGGATTAAAAACTGATGTCCCCGGTGCGGCAGAGCACCTGCTATCAAATCCAGCCCTGTCTATGCACTGACAGTGGTGCTGAATTCCACTTTGGCTCCCAGCTGGGATAGGAGGCTCAAATGGGATGGGACATAATGCAGGCATCACACCATGGATGTAGGGGGAGCTCCTATGGAGAGAAATGGGAAGGGTGAGCAATAGGAGCCATGCTCAGGGGGAAATCTGGGGAAATATGAGAGGCAGGGAGCATTTGGGAGACCAAATATTGGGATTTTTCTAAGGGTTTTGTGGACAGTGTTTCTGGAGGGATTAGGTACAGGAATGGAGGAAATTAGATGAGTTCAGATCTTAACATCCGTGCCTGTCTAAAGATTTTATATCACATTTTGTGACTGATAGAGTGAAACAGTGAAACAAGAACAACTGCAGAACATAAGAGAAATGTTGCTAAGACATCCAGAGGGACCTTTGCCTGTAATGGTTGCCACCAGTGTTATTTTATTCTAATTCAGAAAAAAATCACATTATTATTAACAAAAAGGAAAAAAAGGTAAGAATTTGGACAAAAATAATACTGATAAAAGCAACCCAGGTGCTCTTCTGAGAAATGCAGATGAAGAGAGGATTTAAGTGGAAAACAGAAGCAAAGTAAATAGAAAAGATCCCTGGTGAGCAAAGCAGTCCACCTTTTACAGTGCAAGGATGATAAAAATTACAACAGTAGATGATTTATTCAGTTTCTGTAGCCTTTTTCCTTGCACTCAAAAGAGAGGTGGGAAAGGCTCAGGAAAATACAGAGAGGTGGGAAGGGCTCTGAAACAAAAAGCCTGCCTGCTATTGCTTTCTGCAGCTTTCTGCCTCTCTCCTGAAGGAATAAAAGACATCAAACCTCCATATTCTGGGGCTCTGCCAGCTCTTCCCCTCTCTGTATTTTCCTGAACCCTTGCAGGAGTGGCTGTGCCTGGTGAAGGCAGGGAGAGGAACAGGAGGTGCTCTCACCTGGCTCCACTCACGTTCTGACCCGCCGCACCCCACTGCTCATTAATGTGGCATTTTTAGGGTAGGATGGCTCCTGGCTGGCAGGTGACAAAATTGCTGGAGGTACGTGCTGCAGCTGGAGCCAGGAATTGCAGGGGACAGGTGGAGGTCTGTAAATAAGGACACTTGGAGCCTGTCTGTGCGATGCCAAAGCCATTCCCAGCCAGGAGCGAGCTGAGCCCTTGTGCCTGCCCTAAGCAGCAGGTCACTGCTGCCTGTGCTGATGTTGGCACCGGGAGCCAAAGGACAGGATCTGCTCAGCTTTCAAGGGATAAGTTCACAAAATACGGAAAAACCCCCAAACTGGCCAATTTCAGGCCATTTGTACAAGTTCACCGTGGTTTCTTACTCCATCCACCTCCCTCGTCCCAGTGCCCACGGCACCTGCAGCACCTCTCCTGCTCCCCCTGTCCTGCTCCTCAGCAGGACAGCACCAAAAGGACATCGAGGGGCTGGAGCGTGTCCAGGGAAGGGAACGGAGCTGGGGAAGGGGCTGGAGCCCCAGGAGCGGCTGAGGGAGCTGGGAAAGGGGCTCAGCCTGGAGAAAAGGAGGCTCAGGGGGGACCTTGTGGCTCTGCACAACTCCCTGACAGGAGGGGGCAGCTGGGGGGGGTCAGGCTTTGCTCCCAGGGAACAGGGACAGGAGGAGAGGGAACGGCCTCAGGCTGTGCCAGGGGAGGCTCAGGTTGGATATTGGGAACAATTTCTTCACAAAAATAATTGTTAAGCACTGGCACAGGCTGCCCAGGGCAGTGGTGGAGTCACCATCCCAAAAAACGTGTGGATCTGGTGGTTTAGGACACGGTTTAGTGGTGAATATGGCAGTGCTGGGTTAATGGTTGGACTGAGTGATCTTGGAAGGCTTTTCCAACCTTAACAGGTCTATGATTCCGTGATTCCAGGGCCCGCTCCTAAATCTGCCCATTTGTAAAGGTCAGATCGAGGCCTGACCTTAGGAGCAAAACCTCAGGAGTGTGGGATTTGTGCAGAGCACCGTGTGTATATCCTGCACTCACACTCTTTTTCCTGAGGCCAGTTTGCGTTTAGCTACCTCAGGCTTGGCCATAAATCCCATTTTTGTGCTGTAGCTTTCCTTGTCCCTTTTCTCTGGTCCCTGCATTACCATTGCTACTCCATATTCTGATTTTTTGGCATCTACCTTTGCAAACTGTTAAAAGTCAAGACTGCCTCGTTGAGTTTGAAGGGCAGAGCAGTCCAGCACTGATTTTTCTTTGACATCTGCCTCACGAAATCGGCTCTATTGGTTCAATATGACTTATGGGCCATTTCAATTTGTTGGGACTCTGGTGGGGTTTTTTTTTTCCATTGATGGGGAGGACTGCAGGCCATGCATGGCAACGAGGAGTTCGACCCAATCTGTGTAATAGGCTCAGGAGGTGGATTAGAGCAATCTTATCAAACCCTATCAATTTTTCTGTGGGTCCATTAATGAAGTTGGTGTGTCTGCTCTGTTTATAAGGCAGTGTTGTTTGGTGTGCCACAGATCATTTTCTGCGTAACTGAAATGATTATTGCAGACGTGCAATCAATGAAATGTTCTTCTTCCAATTGGCACACTTGATTTTCCTCGTGAAATTTTGCTCAGGCTTTAATGGGAATAAATTTCCAGTCCAGCCAGGCTCTGAGGACATCCAGTAAGGATACTGCAAAGGTCTATCCTTTGCCAGCAGTCACTCACTAGCAACAGTTCCTCGGGAATGGAGGTGGGAATTCCAGTGGACCGTGCTTTCGGAATAAGGCAAACACAAGATGTGGATGTTGAAACAAGGGAATGGTTCGGAAGCGGAATAAATTTGCTGCATTTATTGGCAGTGGTTGAGCACCAAACTTCAGGAAAACGAGACAGAACCAGGGGCAGTCCAGAGGCAGAGAACAAGAGTCAAGCTTTAGAAACCATGACCCAGAGGAAAAGATTGAAGTAACTGTGTGGGTGAAGTTTAGAGGAGAAGAGACAGAAGGGAAACACGATGGCCCAACCTCCCAGCACGTCTGTGGCTGCTGAGCAGTTTCTTCCCCACATCAGGGCAAAAAGTGGGCTGGCTTGGATGGCAGCAGATTTAATCTAATATTACAGCTAAATTAGGCTTGTCATAACATTTCTAATAGTTTGAAAAATGCGTTGGAATAGATTTTCTAGAGACATTATATAATCTCTCTCACTGGATGTTTTAAAGACCAAGGTCCATATATCCAAGAGGAATACAGCAGAGATAGAGGGTTTGTAACCCTTCCTCAGTCCTTCCATATTTCTTTTCCTGCAGCACACCTCTTTGTACATACAAAAATCGCACGCATTTTCACTTTTTTCTCCCCAGTTTTGACACGCAGCTTTCCTTTGTGCTCTGTAAAGTTTGCTCATAGATGGTCTCACCTAAATAACATTCCCAGTGGGCTTTTCAGAAAGTCTTTTTCTGGGAATAGGAGTTGTTCTGTCCAGATATTTGTGAATCACAGAGTCATAGAATCCTGGAATGGCTTGGGTTGGAAGGCACCTTAAAAATCATCTCATTCTAACCCCCTGGACAACTCCCACTCGTGGAAAGCAGTCACTAAACTGGTGAAGAAAGGAGAAACTATTTCAGATTTTTGGAGGAGGGCTCTGGCCTGGTCTGTGCTGACCCTGTATTGTGTATGCTACAGTGATAAAATAAATAATAATTATACAATTAATAATTATACAATTAAAAATGCAGATTGAGTGAAGCACCAATCAAGTATAAATTTCCATGTTTTTATCTTGATGAAGAAGATTTTTGCCTAGATAATAAAGTGAATTTCAACTGACAGTAAGAAGATGTCCTGTGATAGCAACCAACAATGTGTTGATGTCTCCTGGTTACTTACAGGTTACTGAGCCTTTTGGAACATCTTTTCAATATATTTGGGTTTTTTTCACTGAATTTAGTTTCCTTTCTCCGAGCACAAAAAATAAAATATTCAGTTGTAATAACAAATCCTCTGATGGCATGAAAATGTTATTAAACAACTTCAATAACCTCTAGAAACATAAATGTAATATAGGAGAAACATTCCTTTACAAAAGTCGATTGGAAGCAGGGTTTTGATGCAATTTGTCAAATCCATCTTGTTTCTAAAGCGTGATGGAAGTTAATATTGATTGCCATTTTAAAGCCCAGCTTGTGGGCTTTGTTCCACTCAGCTGCCAGCATTGTCATTCCCAGGGTTTATTTTTCCTGTGCTCTCAGATCACGGAGGCTACTGGAGCATGTTAGGGCTGGTAATAATACAGCTGCTGATAAACAAAAGCTGTGAATATCAGCACAGCAGAATGAAGTGGAATAAGAAAATCTCTCTCTGAGTCTGGGCTGTGAACATATTAAGAGCACTAATCAAATTTTGTTTAGGGAAAAACTCCTGTAGTAAAAACAGCAATCTGCCCATGGTATCAGTTCTTTCTCTAATCTGCCAATAATGAATAATATCTGTCAATTATTTGATTGGAGATTTTGCCGACTGATCAATAAAATTATAAATCCCAAAATTAAAAAAATCATTATTACCTATCACTGTTATTTTCAAGTAGGAAACTTTACCTTAACGCTTTTAATCAAAAGGATTTATCTTTTGACACTTCTGTGTTTTCCCCAAGATCTCAGGTGTTTCTCCCTGGAGGCGTCCTCATGATGCAGCTCTAGGAGCAGGGAGGTTATGTCAGACCCCTTTTTGTTGTTGTCACGTTCCAGTGTCCCTGATTCCTGCAGAGCTGGAGCCCTGGTGCCTCAGACTCTTGGCTTTACGGGCAGAGAGACACGAGAGATGCTTCCAGAGCAGCATCACAAACTCCAGCCTTACACCGAGCACGCCGTGCAGGCGGGAGGACAACCAGAGCTCAGAATTTGGTCTAAAATGCCAGAAGGACAGCAGATCCCAGATTCTGAGGTACTGCAACCCACAGGTCAATAGGTAGGGATGCTGCTAAACCTGTGGACCTGCAGGAATGCAGGAACAGGAGTTCCTTCTTCTCCACCCTGAGCCGAAAGCCCTGGCCTTTCCTTCAGGGGAGGAATAAAAGATTCCTTGATAAAAACATCTCTGCCTCGTGCTGTCAGATGTCTTGATGTACTCGACACACTGCTACAAAGTGCTCAGAGTGCTGGTCTTCCCTTGAATTGCTGTTTTTCACAGGAGAGTTGCTCAGCTGGAAAATGTCTTGGCTGGCAGACCCTCAGGAGGTCAAGCAGCACATCACTGTCGGGCCGAGTTACAGCCGCAGCCTCCTGCCTCCCCAGATCTGCTCTGGGGCTTTTTACCATCCATCAGGATAGTTTTCTCCCTATCCTGGTGAGGCACAGAGCACTGCCGTTGCCTGTGCAAGCGGAGGCTTTATTAGCACATCTCCTTTGCACTGTCTGCTGATTGATGGGGCAAACAACCCCGAACTCCACATGGGTGCAAACTTTCCATCACTTCGCTGCCCTCGGAGAAGCATCGCCCTAAAAGGAAAGCCTCACGCCATGATCTGTGTATGCATAAAGTGATTTATTTCAAAGGCACACTGTATTAGCGGTGCTTCCACCCATGTGCTCTTCCCCTGACAGAGACAAATTGCTATCTCAGCAGCTGGTCCTGCCAAGGCAATTTGCACTTGCTTTGCCAAGTGACAGGAAACTCCACTCTGTACCCTTGTCCCCCCTGAGTTGTCTTGTTAAAGCGTTTTTGGGCTGCAGGAGCTGATCTGCAGCAGTCAGCCGAGGCACTGCGATGATCAAAGGGTGAAAAGTAGTGAGGAGTTTTCCTGCTGAAGGGAACTTTTAAACACCACCCCCCCCCCAACCCATCATTTGCTCTGGATGCTTAATCCTATTTAAATAACAACATGTCAAACATGCCCGGTCATCAGCTAGCAGGTGTCCCTGCTGAGATTTCCAGCTTGAAGTTTTCCTGCATCTCGGTGCAAGGATTTTTTTCCCCAAATATTGACTTTTAGTTTTCAAGGTTACTGATGATGTGCTCAGGCACGAGAGTTGTTCAGTCCACGTCAGGAAAAGAGGCACATTAAGAAGATGGATGCATTTATCAGGCAAGTCATCTGGCTGGATATATACTTTTGGATTTACCTGTAAAACCTTGTTTGAATAAATCCCTGTTTTTCTGTAATTACCTGTGCAAACACCCGTGAGCCCTCGCCTTTCAGCTCCTCAAAGAAGGAGCTCTAATTTATGATGTTTACACGGCAGTGTCTGTGTGCTGGCACCAAACAGGCTTCAATCTTCATCTTGCCCAAGAAAAAAAAAATCTTATTAAATAACAGTGAGAAACCTACAGGATCAATTGTGTGACAGTGCCTAATGTTGCACTTCCAGCTCCAGGTAAGCCAATTACTGGAGGTCTGGAAAAGGACGAATTTCAGGCAGCTCTGCTCCATCCTTTTGCTGCTGGTGGGAGAAAGGGAGGGCAAAGCTGGATTTCTACATCAGACCAAGCGACCTGAGCTGGCTGTTTTGGCTGTGACAGTGCTGGGGCTTTCACACGCTGCCACAACTTCTTTCAGGACACCTGTTCCATGATTTAATAACACAGGTGCTTGCCGTTCTGTGGCTGAACTAAAATTAGATGCTGTGTTTGAGCCATTAGTCTGGCTCTGTATGTCCCAGGAGCAACAGTCCAACAGTGCTGGGAGAAACAATGGTGATTTTTTTTTTGTTTTTGAGAAAACAAGAATGACTAAATTAGTGAAAAAAACCCCAACCCAGCCAACCAAGCAAGCAAAAAACCCACAAAAAACAAAACAGAAAAACTTGTTTTCTCTGTATACAGAGAATTTAAAAATCTTCAAAGCAGTAATAAATTGGGAGGGAGGAAAAGCAGTTGAATCAGATGCTTCTATGGTGCTCTTAGGTGAAAAGCTGACTCTGGCAGTGTTCAAAGTGCTTGGTAACCTTTTGTCTGAATATTTCACAATCGTAAAAAGAAAGAACAAAGTACTCAACCTCTTCTCTTTTTTTTTTTTTTGTTAAATTAGGCCCAGAGTAACTATTAAATGTATTAACTGTTCTGTGCTAGTTTGTCAAACTATTCTCACACGTTTTGGGTTTTATTTTTATAGATGTGGGTTTTCTGCAGTGTTCACCACATCAGTCTCTGGCTTCCTGCAGTGTTTGTCATTCCAAACATGCCACCTTCTCCTCAGGGCCTTGCCTGCTCCCTGGCCAGCCATCTGGAATGATTGTAGCCAAAGATAATTAAAATAACAAATGGCAAACAGTGGAGAGCAAATCAGGAGTATTGAACCCCTGTCTGTGCAGGCAGGGCCGTGTTTGCACGGGGGTGCAGAAATTGGGATAAATGGCTGTGGCCTCGGAGCTGTGTTTGCAGGAATGAGGAAACAAGGAGGGTGTTATGAAAGCTGCTGGATGAGGGGCTGTGGATCTGAGCAGAGCAAACGCTGTGCCCAGGACAGCTCAGCTTGTCTGTCCCAACCCTTATTCCTACAGATCCCTGCGTGGTCACTTTGCTTTGGGAATCACTGGAGCTTTGCCAGCTCCAACAGGAACACAACCAGCTTTCATAATAACATTTGGGCCATATCAGTCTTCATCTTCCAGGATTGCCTTTGTCAGCTGCTTCAATTACATCCCCTTAATGTCCACATTAATAGATGTTTTTTAGCAGGACAAAATTATATTCAGATGGGAAAATGTGTTCAGTGTTACCATTTAGATGCAATTCCACTGCAGCTTTTTGGTATCCACAGACACATTCATGTGATCAGAGAATCACAGAACAGACTCAGAACATCCTGAGCTAGAAGGAGCCAAAAGGAGAAGGTCCAGAGGAGGCACAGAGGTGATCAGAGGGATGGACAGGCTGGGAGAGCTGGGATCGTTCAGCCTGGAGAAGAGAAGGTTCAATATGACCTAATTATGACCTTCCAGTGCCTAAAAAAGCTGACAGAAACCATGGAGAGAGACTGCTTACAAGGGATGGAGGGACAGAACACAGGGAATGGCTTCCTGCTGCCAGAGGGCAGGGATAGATGGGATATTGGGAAGGAATTCCTCCTTGAGGGTGAGGAGGCCCTGGCACAGGGTGCCCAGAGAAGCTGTGGCTGCCCCTGGATCCCTGGAAGTGTCCAAGGCCGGGTTGGATGGGGCTTGGAGCACCCTGGGCTAGTGGAAGGTGCCCCTGCCCATGGCAGGGGGTGGCACTGGATGAGTTTTAATGTCTCTCCCAGCCCAACCCAAACCATTCCACGATTCCGTGATTCAGGTATCCATGCAGTCTCCTTGCTTGTGAAAATGAACATGATCAGGTAAACATTGAAAAATTAAATCATTCACAGAGAAATAAAACAACTTTTTGAGACTCTTATAATGGTTTCCAAGTCGGGAGTCGTGAAAGATTGACTTGTGGATGAAATTTTTTGTTCGTATCTTAAATTCTCTTTCCATGTTGGAGAGAACTCCTGGCAGCCTGTTCTTAAGTGTAAATGGATGTAACTTTCCAAAACTTCGTTAGTGTTTCACTGGTTATCAATAGCTGAGCTTTTATTAATGTATGGTGAATTGAAGTTTCATTAGCTATAATCATCAGTTCTGAAATTGTTCAAAGAACTTGTGGATGTGGCACTTGAGGACGTGGTTTCGTGTTGAACGTGGTGGTGGTGCTGCGTTGATCGTCAGTGATCTTAAAAGTCTTTTCCTACCTTAATTATTCAGGCAAAGAGAGAACTCACAAATTCTGGTGTCATCTCTTTCATGCTCTTTCACTTATTTTGCAAATCCTGTGGCGTTCAAACCAAAATACGCCGGTGAATTTTCTGTATTAAAAGCAGCAGTGTGATGGGTGAAGGGGAAAATGTTTATAAATAGAAGAGCAGTGTTGTAAACCAGGACTGAAGTGGGTGTAATGTCTGATGCCTGCCTCACACCAGCAACTGGGGCAGGCTTGCCCCCCTTTCTAACCTGCAGAACTTGTTAAAATTTGGTAAGTAACTGAAGGTAATTTAAGTCAATAATCTGGTCCTTGTCTGACAGCTTTGGTGTTGGATCCATATTCATACCCTCCTTCAAAGCTGATTCCTCTTTATTCTTCTGAGGGTGAGAGCCTCATTGCTAATCAGAACACTATTCCTTCTTATAACTTGTAGCAAATGAATCTCAGCCAGTTGTTTAAATTGAAATTTTTAGCTGCCAGTCAAGACAGGTCAAATGGGAAAAGAAAAAATTAGGATCACTGACTTAAAAGAACAAATATCTCTATGCATCCACCTGTGGCTCCATGGGTTCTCTGGGATGTTAACTCCCTGCAGATGGCAACTATTCATGTGGCTTTCCTATCTTAAGGAGTTATTTCAATTCAAAGGAAACAAATGCTTTTAAAATGCCATCCACTCACTGCAATTGACTCTGCCAGCAGGTTAAAATACCTCTACAATGAATATTCCACTTCAGACTAGGATTTTTGATGAGTAAAGTGACTCAACTGTGTCTGCAGCAACTGCCTCCACCGTTTCTCTGGGAAAAAAAATCCCAACAAAACACCCAACAGCCCTGGTATGGAGAGAAACCTCAAATTTATTTATACAGCAGCAGGAAATACAGGCCCTAAACACTGAGGGCACCACGTGCAGGATGCTTCACAAACAGAAATAATGAGCAGCTCTTGTCTCAATGAATTTTGAGTTGATGACTCCACCAAAGGCTCGAGGAGAAATAGAAGCACAAAGGTCTGGTGGCTGCTGTAGGGGCCTGGAGGGAGTTACTGGCAAAAGGAGGGTTAGAAGGCTCTCCAGTCCCCCCCAGCACTACTTTAAATCAATAAATGCTGGGTTGCAGCCTCCAGGTGCTGCTAATGTGAGGCATTGAAAACAATTCCAGCTGCATGATAACCTCTGATATTCTGAACCGGGCCATTTTATCTCTCGGAAACACCTTTCCCAGCTCAGAGAATTATGGAGTACTTGCCCTTAAAGCCTCGGTAATTGCTGCAGGTAACACCTCGGATAACTCATCTCTGGGTGTGCAGAGCTCCTAAATGTGCCTGGTGGAGTAATATAGGGAAGGGAGGTCACGGTGCCAACGCAGGGACATTTATCTAACAAAGGCGGCATTTGATATTGCACCTCATTTTTTGTTCTCACACAGGAAGGCAAGGACAAAGGACACTCGAAAATTGCAACCTTTTTAGAGTTAATAGATGTAGGTGGCTCTCAGAGCATAAAATGCTTCGCTGAGATCTGAAAGCTCCTCTGCCTGACACATTTTTACCTCTAAACATTGGAATTATCTGACTGAAATCAGTGAAGTTGTTAATTTGCACTGGCAGACATAGGAATGCCAGCAGAGACAGCAGCATCCTCGTCACCAGGCAAGAGAGGATGCAAATGGCTCCTCTGGATACATTCTGCTTTTTCCTGATTTTTTTTTTTTTCCACCAATAACCCAATCTCTCTTCCCGTGTATCGTTGCAACAAAAGCTTCTGGAGACAGACGTGCTGCCCTGAGTTATTCCCTGATTCTGGCTTTTCTGCTTTAATGCTGGAGCCCTGAAAAAGCAGAAAAGGATTTTGACAATTGAAGTTGCAGGCGGGTTTGCTCTCGGTGCCATTGTAATTTACTTGCTCAGATAAATGTCTTTTACACTCGGGTAATTTCTTTGCATTGTGCATGTTATTCACAGTTGAGTGAAGTTGAAAATCCTAAAAGATGCTTTAACTTGGCTCTTTCTACTTGGAATTGCTTAAGAAATGCTTACGGGATTATTGTTTTGCCTTGCTTTTTACTCAGTCGGTCTCAGTTGGAAGAAAGAAGCTACATGTAACAAAAAAGAAAGCAAAACCCCCAAATATATCTTGCAGCAAACCAAGGCAGGCTTATTGGGGATGGGGATATTTGAGCAGGGCTTGAAGAGGCCTGTGTTACACTCTCTGATGGTGTTTCAGGGGAATTTAGGGATGAGCTAGCCCCAAGACCAGAACCACACTGCTCAGGAACATTAAATTTATCATTTATCAGGTGGGATAGGCAGGGCAGGCGGTTTGTGATTTCTGTGCTAAGGCTTCTGCTGCATGACTTTCATCCTTGGACACTCAGATTTCACACTCCCCAGTCCTGCCCCTGCCTCTGTCCCTGCCCCATTTGGGACCAGCACCAGGGACCCAGGGGACGGGAATGCACATACCACTGCCAGACGTGTCCATTCCTGGGATGCAGCCCAGCTGCTGCGCTGTGGGCTTGGACTCCTACCTGACATTTGAAGTCTGTGTAGAGATAATCCCACAAGGGGCTTGTTGTTCTGTGTTTAGTGCTTTATAACTCAGCTGGTTGGCCAAGACCTCACAGACCTGGGCCAAGCGCTCTGTTCCCACCCCACATGAGCCAATTCCTGCTGTATTTGGGTCTCTATCACCCTTAAAAACCCCTGCCCAATATCTATTAGAAAGTTCTAGAATTCCTAAAGCCTGCCTGAATCATTGCAGCAAGGCAGGCACAGCCCAGAGCTTTTGGGTGGGTTTTTCCCACAAAAGTTATCTGTGTTTTTCCTTCCCCGCACGTGCCAGAATCAAACCCACAAGCTGGAGCTGGACAAGTGTGGCCAAGGTCTCAGGAATCTGAGCGATGCTTTCAGGGGAGGTTCACCCCATGACAGCCATTTATTACCCTTATCAATTATTTGGAAGAGAGAACTCAGTTGGTAGAGGGGGATACAAAGGACACACAATGCAAAGAGTAAAGAGGCAAAGTTGACAGAGAGCTGATAAAAATGTAACCTTCATTTTTCAGCTGACTGAGCCACTGCAAACAATATGTATTTTAACAGAGCCAAAGGAAAGGTCTTGCATTTTGTAGTAAAACCCCACTAGAATATCCTGCTGATAGCAGCAGACTTGACATCAGAGGAAATATTTACACCAAAAGTGGAATTTTTGTGGGGTTTTTTTTCCTAGGCACCCAATGCGATTTGATGAAAGAAATTAATTCAGGGAAGTGTTGTGTCTTATGCTCCTTAGGACCTCAAAATCAACAAATCTTTTTCGAAGGACTATGACAGTGTTGTGAGAGGAGTCTTGCACAGGTGAAGGAAAGCCGAGTGGAAAAGAAGGTTCTTTCCAATAAAGAAATGACCTCACTTAGAAACAAACCAACCCCAAAAAACCAAAGAGGCAAATTATAGTGTAAAATAACCTGAATAAGAATAATTTGCTGATTTGCTGTCAGTCTGGATCAGATCAGGAGAGGGGGCTGGGGTGATTATATATTGCAAACTAAGCAAAAGCATTAAATGGACCTATTTTGCTATTCAGAGCTGGAAACTCCATGCAAACCCCCTACAGCTCTGAGGGAAACACAGATCTGATTCTGCCAGGTGCCAAGCCTGCTCTCTGCTCCTCAGAAAACCTGAAGTCACGAATGACTTCATACTTCTCCAGTGCTGTGGTGAAAGTGAGTCCTTCATTGTTGGGAATCCGGGTCAGAAACGGGAGGCAGGTGGAAAGAAAGCAGTTTAGACATGGTCTTTAATTACAGAACTTCAGAGGAGGGACAAGAACAGACTCTCCTTTGTCCGCACCAGCCTTTGAGTTTGGGACCATTTGGAAAGATTAGACACGGTATATATAGTGCATCCCAAGCTGGACAAACCTCTGTTCCAATCATCAGCCACCAGAGCCTGCTGGGGACAGCTCCATTGAAACCGGTGGGAAAACCCTCTTCGCATTCAGGGCTTTGAGTCCCTTCCTGTCTGTCCTCACGTGGTACCTGCCTGCTGCTGCTTCTGACTTCACACTCTGAACACCTTAGAAAACGGGCTCGGAAACCATCATTTTTTTTTTTTTTAAACTTTTTTACTCTTTTAAAGGCATCTTCATGGAGAGTGTTGCAGATAAGTGTCGCTGTTTTCCCCACGGACGAGTAGAGAAACGACACGAAGTCCAGGCTCAGGGATCAATGGATGATGATTTAATGAATTCTCAGAAGACTTTTATATGTTAGTTTGCAAAGTGTATTAAGTGGCATAAGGTAATTGGTTGTTTGCCATCCACCCCCTAAGGGGATTGGTCAAGTTCTAAGACACCCATCTCTGAGTGTTTTTCTAGTTAGAACCATAACAATTCTACCAAAACAATCCGCACCTGCAAGAAGTTTACAAAATGGTAACATTGTTTTGTCTTGCTTGCATGGGAAAGAAAGAACTCTCACAAAATGCTGTAGAAAGCTGGAAAATCTCTCTGCTAAAGCTTTTCAGTGTCCACAGATAAGGCCCTGACAACACAACCTCTTCACTCCCCACCATTTTGTGCAACGTGTCAGAGTTTTTTGAGGCTGTAAAACTTCAGTGTTAACACCTTCATTAAAAAAAAAAAATCAAACTGCTTTTGTTTACTGTTAAAGCCCAGTCCCCTTCTGCTCTCGTGCCCAACTTCTTCTGCTATGCAGTGAAACAAACCTTTTCTGAGCCTTCTAAATGGGCTTTTTACATCTGTCTGTGGTACCAAGCAATGGTACCTGGCCTACTTTCATCTGCAGTGCACCACTTTCACAGCCACAGCTCCCAGTCTGGATATTTTCATGTTTTGCTGCTTATGTACCTTTGCTGTTACAGCTGGACAGCGGCACCGAGAAACAGAAAAGGGGAAAAGGAGGAGTTGGGAAGGTGAGGCTGGTGGTGAGGACGTGGGGAGAAGGGAGGTGCACACAAGAACCCCCCACCCCGAGCTTGTGCTGGGCTCTGGTAGAGCAGCCTGGGCTGGTGGAAGGTGTCCCTGCCCATGGCAAGGGGTGCAACTGGATGGGCTTTAAGGTCCCTTCCAACTCAAGACGTTCCCAGATTCTCTGATTCTACGATCAGTTCAGTGACTGTAGCCATTAAATACTGGAATTTCCTGAACTCTGGTGTATAAAATCCAGCCCCTTCTTCCAACCGAAGGTCAAAGACTTCTCAGTTCTAACTCTACACTTTTACTCAGTTTATGGTATTATTCAGATTAGGGTGTTACTTCTTTTGTTGGTCATTTTAGGGATCTATCTACAGATTGACTACAACATGAGAATCCTTCAGCAGAGCCATGAATTTCCAGGGATTTAATATTCATAGCTGGCAAATACAGGCAAACCAGCGCAGCTGAATTATCCTTTTCCTCTGGCTGTCCCTGTGACCATGCACACCTGCACACAGGTGCAAAAATCCATAGGTGTGTTAAGAAACCTGCTGCTCCTAATTAAGTCAGGCTGCTTGACAACGTTAACCACCTCTTCCAACTCTTCCATCTTCAGGCAGTTGTAACTGGGACTAAATATTCCTGGGAATGGGCACAGCCCCAAGGCTGCCAGGGCTCCAGGAGCATTTGGACAATGCTCTCAGGGATGCACAGGGTGGGATTGTTGGGGTGTCAGTGCAGGGCCAGGGGTTGGATTCCATGATCCTGCTGGGTCCTTCCAACTCAGGGTATTCTATTATTCAATGGAATACAAAAAGACTCAGTTTTAAATCCAAGCAGGATGTTGTAAAACAACATAAGGCATGACCAAACTCTGCATCATGGTGGAAGTTGCTTATCTCTACTTTTGTTTCAGCCAAAGAAGCTGTTTTGCCATGGCAGCACTGCTAAATGGCACGAGCCCCTTTTGGTCTGAGGAGATATTTCAGTCAGAAAGCAATCGGGGGAAAATCTACTGCTTTGCAAATCTCCCCATAAATTTGAGAGCCCACTTACCTTGCAATGAAGGGTTATTCTGCGGAGTGAGAGGGAACAGAGTCCCTGTAGTTGCCATCTAAGTTGAATTATATTTAACCTGGAGAATAAACTCGGTGTAAGAGTTATGCTGCACCATTAAAGTGGAGCCTATGTGCCAGCCTCGAAATGACTGTAAGGTCATCCACAGCCTCCCACCAATTACTCTTGCGCTAACCCCAATAACCAGATTTCAGCTAAATCATTGATACCTGCACTGTTCCCAGACTTTTCCCAAAGACTTGGAGGGATGAGCAATTTATAACCGGGGATTTAATGTAAACTCTGCAGATTCCAAGAGAAAAAAACTACACGGGGCAAAATCAGTCAAATATAGCTTGGAGAGAGATGGTTTGCAAGGGATGGAGTGACAGGACAAGGGGGAATGGTTTCCCACTGCCAGAGGGTAGGGATAGATGGGATACTGGGAAGGAATTGTTCCCTGTGAGGGTGGGGAGGCCCTGGCACAGGGTGCCCAGAGAAGCTGTGGCTGCCCCTGGATCCCTGGAAGTGTCCAAGGCCTGGTTGGACGGGGCTTGGAGCAACCTGGGCTAGTGGAAGGTGCCCCTGCCCATGGCAGGGGGTGGGACTGAGTGAGTTTTAATGTCTCTGCCAACCCAACTCAAACCATTCCATGATTCTGTGATTCAGGTATCCATGCAGTCTCCATGCTTGTGAAAACGAGTATTATGAGGTAAACATTGAAAAATTAAATCATTCACAGAGAAATAAAACAACTTTCTGAGACCTTCATAATTGTTTCCAGGTCAGGAGTCGTGAAAGATTGACTTGTGGAAGAAATTTTTCGTTCCTATCTTAAATTCTCTTTCCATGTTGGAGAGAACTCCTGGCAGCCTGTTCTTAAGTGTAAATGGATGTAACTTTCCAAAACTTCGTTAGTGTTTCACTGGTTATCAATAGCTGAGCTTTTATTAATGTATGGTGAATTGAAGTTTCATTCGCTATGATTCAACCACGTTTTCCTCTTCCTTCTACTTTCAGCAGATGGATCATTAAAGGGTCCCCATAGCACAAACTTATTTAAAGATATTCCTGACTGCTTTGGCAATAGAAAGAGACTTGGAATTTAGTTTCTAAAAGTCAGTATCCCCTCATTTAATGTAATTACAAAACTACATAATTTTAAAAAATGAGACATTAGCTCCACATTTATGATATTTAATGCTCTCGGTGTGCAGATGGAATGCATGTAAATGTGAAATTTAAAAAATGGTATTTTAGAAACACTCTACTCCAGGACCTTCTGCACATGACTTAGGGGAATCGGCAGCAAATCCATTCAAGGCATGAGTTATGGATGATAAAAATCCAGGGAACTTGTCTAATAAATAATGGCACTAAAACCCTCTCACACAGTTCATATTTCTAATGTGAAAATGTGCAGCCTGGTGTGACTGAAATGTAAATCGTGTGCCCTGAGATCTGTTCTCCTGGGGGAGGATGAGGGGATGGATCCTCCTTGGCCAAACCATGGCAGTGGAAGTCCAGTTTCCATCCTGGATCATCAAGTCCAACTTTTGGCTCTATTTATGAGTGACCTGAAGTTTTGCCCTGCGTTTGTGAGAGTCTACCTGTGGAACATTGCT